>OZ005757.1:12546436-12870072 GCA_963930825.1 Silvanus unidentatus | reverse complement strand
AGTAGAAGGAAATGGTCATTACTGCTGTAAATCCAACCCCTAGCGCCAATCCCTACCCCTATAAAAAAACAGCCCCTATAAAAAAGTTTCCCCTGTTGAAGATCTACCCCTGTGTAAAAAAAAATTCGCCAAAAAGGCTGTTATTTTTGAAAATAAAGTTTAAGCAATCTGTAATAGATGGCGTTATTAGTTAAATACTGAAAATAATATTTGCAAAGGTTAAATGAATATCAATTAATATGACACGTGTAGGTATAGGAAATGCACTTGCAATTATAAAAAAATACCGTTATTCAGATGTTAAATGAATATCAAATTAAATGATGCTCACTACACGTGTGCATTCGTCATCTTATTTACGTATGTATAGACAATTGTGAGAATTTACATGTATTAGATGACGACACATTACATAACTGTGGCACGGAATATTAAGTGTCGGCATCCGATCCTCACCTTGAAAGCGAAAGTTGTTCTCTAATTATTGTTTTCGTCTAAAGAAACACTTTTCTATTGCTTCAATGAACTTTAATCAAAACAAACATATGGAATTAATAAATTTTACTTTTGATGTTAATGAATCACATTATGTTTGTAATTAAATATATAATAAAAATACACATATACTATAAATAAATATTATCTAATAAATAACATACATAAGATTTGTTTTAACAAAATTTAAAGTGTCTTTGTAATCTTCAATATGTAGCGAAACTTGTTCCAAATTCGAATTCGGTTCATCTCTTCCCTCTTTCATTTTTCCATCGATTGTGTTTATCAAAAACATAAATATTCCTTTGTGATAATCATTCTCACATACATTGAAAATGAATGAATTATCGTATGCCATTAATTTTTTTAATAGTGGAATATTTGTATAGAAAATTGCATCACAATACAATTTTTCTAAGAAGTGCTTCATAGTGTAATAATTGGCGAATATGTTGTTAATATTCAAATTTTCACATATTCTTTTAAAATTTGTCTCATCCAATGAATCGGAACAAATGATTAAGCAGTAATATAATAAATGCTGTGGGTTCATTTGTTCAAGACGTGAAACACTCTCCTCATCCATTTGAAATTCATTTGGATTTGAGACAAATTTCACCAAATCTTTGAATTCAATATTTTCTTTATTTTCAAAATAATACGTTAAATTGGCCACTAGCTTATCACACAATAATTTGTTATTAAAACATGTTTTTATAGTTTCACTATTTAAAGAGGTGAATATACCGACACGAAAGATTCGCCATGGAACAAAAATTTCGTTTAACAAATCCGAAACTGGCGTATCAGGATCGTTTAGATTCGAATAAATGTAATTCTCAGACGTCACTATGTAATTGCGAATTTGATCAAAATCGAACTGACTAAATTCACTTAACCAAGCATCAACGCTTTCTGCCATTTTTCACCCGTTCTTTTTACAATTAAAAAGACTAATCTACTGATTTTTAAAGACTGCTCTTCTTTCATCTCTAGCCCTCTTATATACCTGTGTCCTGCAAGAACAAGGGGGGTTGTGGTACCTCGGGGTGTAACAGAAAGTATACACAAATCGATTAACAATAAATATATATTTAAAATAAACAAATTACAATTTGGGTAACTAATGACAAACACAGACTAATCGTTCTGACCGGGTGGTCTGCTCGATATCGTCGACATTCTGTCTCGGCACCTTTCAAGTGGGAAGCAGCCATCCATTGACCTAGCGAATTAAATTGGGGTTCAACAAAATTGGCAACACTTTATTATGAACAATAAAACCAAAGAGTGTGAGAGAGAGACAATATTCTGTTAGAGAGAAGACTATCGTTTTAGAACAAATAAGGCCGACCTTTGCTACAGCTGATTATATGTGAATATTTCAAAACCGAATGTAACAACCAATCACAGCATATTTTTCAAAGCAAATTAGCGAACTAATACGAGTCTTCCCAATGATTGTCGATTGACCCTTTTAATTCGGGTGCAACTTGGTCTCAGTCGAATTATCTATTTCCTTCCAAGTGTAGAAAAAAAACAAAAACAAAACAAAAAAGTTATAATATAATAATTTATTAATTACATATAATTTTTTTTACATTTATTTACATACAATTTTATATTTATACATTTATACATATTTATATACAATTTAAATATATTTAATACCTATCTATTATACAAATAATATTCCTATATCCATAATTTTTGATTCAGTCTGCTGCCCCTTCGATCTGAAACAGAAATAAAAAATTAAGATTAGAAAATGTTTAAATTATCAATATAAATGTACTTACATCAGCTGTTTCCCGTCACGCCTCCTCTAAATTGCGACGATCTGCTGCTGCCCCTTCGATCTGAAATAGAAATAAAAAAATTAACATAAGAAGATGTTTTAATTATCAATATAAATGTACTTACATCATCATCTGCCCCTTCCCACTCCTGTCTCTCTCGTTCCCGTTCCTCCTCCAACCGCCGCTCTTCTTCTTCCCGTCGCTGCTGTTCCTCGACTTCTCTGGCGGCCGGACACACCAGGGAGTGCATGCCGAATCCCGAATCCCAATAAAAGATTCGTAATCTTTTGCCGCAGGGGCAGTCTTTTTCTCTGCTATTCAAACGTTCTTTTATGCGGTCTTGCACGCACCCCTCCTCAAAGAGACTTAATTTCCACCGGAAGCTGACTTCAATTTTGGTGAAGGTCCTGTTCGCAGGCTCTTCCCTCACCACGACAGAAGAGGTCAGTTGGAAACCGCTATTCCAACCGCACACGAAGAAAGATTCGCCACAACGAAAACATTCACGCCGATAATTGTTTATCGCGTCTTTAATTTTTTCGCGGGCATTTAATTCTTCGTGCTCATTTAACTCTTCCGTGAAATCAACTTCGAACACGGACACATCCGGACCGGCATACACGACTTTAACGGTTGAAGGGAAAACCGACATGTTTTTTTTTATAGTAGGATTAGCAAATTGTACTATTTTTAAAACGCCAACTCTCGCTATATATAAGATTGATTTCTGAATATTTAATTTCCATCTCTACACAAATATTTCCAGACGTGTAAGTAATAGCAATTTAATAATTGAAAACAATTACCTTTGTTGTTTTATGAGAGTGTGCATGTTTAATTGATCACAAAGTGCATCCAATAAATTTTCTATTATATTAATAATGCATGTACACGTGTAGGGAAATACAATTTTCAAATTGAAAAACAAATCCTTTTGTTGTTTCAAGAATATGTAATATTTAATTAATTCTGAATCTCGCGGAAAGTTACACAGATTATCAATAATATTTGTTCACGTGTAGGTATAGGTAATTGCAATATGTACACAAATATTTCCATACGTGTAAGTAATAGCAATTTAATAATTGAAAACAATTGCTTTTGTTGTTTTATGAGAGTGTGCATATTTAATTGATCACAAAGTGCATCAAATAAATCTTCTATTATATCAATAATTCATGTACACGAGTAGGGAAATACAATTTTCAAATTGAAAAACAAATCCTTTTGTTGTATCAAGAATATGTAATATTTAATTAATTCTAAATCTCACGGAAAGTTACACAGATTATCAATAATATTTGTACACGTGTTGGTATAGGTAATTGCAATATGTTAATTTGAAAAAAATGCAAATGTTTTTCAAGAAGATAATTTATTTGTAAATAATAAAGCAGATTGTTTTTATTTATGAATTAATTTCACTACACATAAACTGGGTACTTTACAAAAAAAATTACACGAACCGTATTCTTCACAGTATTTGTTGCGTCTTTTATATTAATTATATCATTTTTTTTCAATTTTTTTCCAATAATAGAAGGTACATGTACTCCATTAACATAAATATGAAATTTATTAATATCTTCACTAATTTTCACCAATAATAATTCACACTCAGCAATATGTATTATATATTTGTAACCGCCCGTGCTTAATCTAAGAAAATTTGTTACAGGCTCCTTATTTGGACCAATATTTAAGTTTATAATAAAATGCCCCTCAAGAGAGCGTAATTTTTTTTCAAAATCTTGTTTTAAACTATTTATTTCATTTGATATTAAAGAAGTTTTCGTGGAGTTTTTAGTGAATTCCGAAGCTAATTTATTATTAAAATCAGATTCTAATTTTTGAATTTGGCTCAAAAGATTGCCGGCAGGACTTAATGATTGCAATTTCTGTTCGAATTCATATCTTAGTAAATCAAGTTTTTTCGTTATTAGGCTGTCAATTTGTTGAGCTATATTAGAAGTTGTTGACACATTTTGTTTATTGGGGAGTGATTTTCTATGATCATTAAGATATTTCCTTACTATATGCCGTCCGAACTTGTCGAGCGTCATGTTAAAAATGAATTGAGATAAATAAAAATCTATATTTAAGTAAATAATCTGATTTTATTTGTTTATATTTGAGAACCAATTTTTACATAGTTTAACATTTTGCATTGAACAATTTAAATTATTAAATAAATGTTTTCCACAGTGGAATAAATTTATATTACCATTTTTAAGACTATTTAAAGATGGACAGTTAATATCTTCTAAATTAATTATAATATTTTTTACGTAATCACTCAATATGGTCTTTTTGACTAATCCTTTCACATAAATAATTTTATCACTTGGGATGTGCGTCGCCAGAAATGATCCAATATCTTCAAAATTAATTTCGGGATTTTTGGTGTTCCACTCTATTCCATGTAATGTTTTTGTCAAAAAAAAATTATGGGCTCGTTCTTTGTCGGACAAATCATAGTTTTTTATTGGCATTTTGACAAATTGATGAATAAGTTCGTCATTGTCTGTTATAATTGAGATTTCTTTTATATAAAACGGATGTGTCTTTTTATATTCAAAACCTTGAATATCCACAAAATACATCTTGATCACAAAAAAAATATTCAAAACTGAGTACTAAAGAAAGGCCACCCAATTATATATACATATATATATATATATATATGTCATAATTTAAAACAACGTAAACTGTTTACGCTTAGTATTTGTAAATTGCACCGTAAATTAAATGATCTCACAAAGAAATTAAATATTCATGAAAATATAAATATGTATAATAAATATTAGCATTCAATCGACTAATTTTTAATGCACGTGTCTTCAATAATGACATAATAGAAACAAGTTACAAAGTATGTATTGTTTTGAATAAAAAACATAATTTTAGGGGAATATATATATATATAGGTAACAACTGCACACGTATTCTGCAGTTTGAAATTGCTGTTTCTAAGCCAATAAATCCGAAATATGAGCGCCCAATTATTTGTTGATGGTGTTTGTTGCTGTTTTAAAACTACTGTTTTAAAACAACTAGCAAGAGAATATCCGGTAAATTTTGGTAAGTTAAACAGATTTTTATTTGATTGATTTTATTATCATCTAAACATATTCTTTAGTGGACTATGATGAAGACACAAAAAGGCACGACTTCCTTCATCCATTAAATCCAATAACTACACTGGCATATCTAATGTATTCGCAAAAAAATAGAACTCAAGCTGGTATATTCGATCGATCCTCCTTTGCTGTCATTATATACTATATGATTCATAATTTATTTGCCGGTTTTAACCAACACGAATTACAAATTGACACAATTTTTTCTCAAATGGCGGAATTGGGTCTGTTAGACGATAAAAAATCAAAAATTTTAATAATTCTACCTATGAAAGAAAATTACGAGCTTATTTTGAACATGATGATCAAACGTAATAATGGTCTTGACATATTAACCATTGAATATATTGAAAAACAACACATTATGTTTGAGTGTTTTGCAAAATATTTTAAACTTCCTACTGTGACTGTCGATCATAGGAATATCGAGTCGTCCATTAATCAAATTTACAATACCGCAAAATTCTTATACCTTCCTCAAATATTTTCGAATGTCAAATTATTTAAAAATTATGTGTGCGATAGCGGATATGACTTAAAAGTAAAAGAAGAATATATATGTAAAAAAAATGAAAAAATTTTGATTTTTTATAAAGAAAGAGTTGTAATTCCTTTAAATTACTGCGGAATAATAATTGCCAGATCTTCAACTAATTTGTTAGGTGTTTTGAGAAGCGGATTGGTAGACCCAACATACAATGGAGAACTCAGCAGTGTGTTCATTGCAGATTCAGATTGTACATTGACAGAAGGACAAAGATTCGCTCAAATTGTCATTTTACCAACCGCTCAATTGAAGACATCTATAACACCTACAGAAGTGCTACCAAATATTTTGAGAAAAGCTTTAAATTATGGCTCAAGTGGAAAATAATAAAATAATGGGAATATGTTATATCAACTATTATGAACTTATTAAATTCATATTATATTATACCTACATATTGAAAACAAATATAAAATAAAATATGATATAAACAACTGTCTTTGTTTAATTCGAAAACCCCCCTTATTGCTGACAAATATGCTCGTACGTATATATATATCCAATATACACCTATATAATGTGATGTTAAGATCTAAATCTTTACAGAAATAAAAATGAATACGATAAGCGAGTTAAGTTCACAAACTATAAAGTTGATATTTCAAATTATTCCTCTTATAAGAATTAAAGAAGAATGTGAGAAATACATAAAAAAAGTTCAATGTGTGATAAATTTAATAAACCGATTTTTAAAAGTGAATTCAAGTGAATACATCAAAAGCACCGAAAATGCAAGTAAAATTGAAACAAACCTAGGGATATTAAAGGAACAACTTGAGACATTGAAGAATATTTTCATTGAAAAAAAGGGTGGAGGCGATGTATCAAAAAGTAATGGAAGACTAATATGGAAAGACCTTAAATCTATTTTTAAAAGTAGAATGTTAACCGGAATGGTAATAAATATATCATATAAAGACCCAAAATTATTTCTAAATAAGGCGTATCGCAGTGTTCAAATTAAAATTAAGAAAATATTAAAAAAAACTCCGGTGAAAGTGAACTTTGTCTTTTTGGGCAAATTTGTACTGCCTAGTACCGGAAAACAAGAGGTAAAATCATTTATGGTAGAAAATCATCTAATTGATAAAAATTCGGATTTCAAAACTATATATCAAACTATTGCAACAAAAATTTTAAATAATCTCGACGATTTTCAACAAAAAGAGAGCGGATGGGCGATAGAAAGTATAATTGGTTTAAAGGTAAATATTAATAAATATGAACCCATTTGTTTAGGACAATCTACTTATATTGAATTAAGTAACTTTTTAAAAAGAAAAAAAGCCATCATAAATGTTCATAATAACGACTCTCTATGTTTTTTATATAGTATTTTAGCAGCAAAATTTCCCAACACGAATAATGCCAATAGAGTTTCCTCCTATAAACATAAATTAAAATATTTAAACTATAAAGATTTTACCTTCCCCTTTACATTTGATCAAATACCAAAATTTGAAAAAAAAAATAACCTTCGAATAAATGTATACATGTATAAAAAAAAGAAGGTATACCCGATTATTATATCAAGAAATAATTCGGTCTTAAACAAAACAATACACCTCTTAGCCTTAACAAAAAAAGTCGATTATGATTACAATTTTCCCAATAAATCAAAGAAAGTATATCATTTTTGTTTAATAAAAGACCTTTCTCGTTTAATATCTAATCAAAGATTCAGTAGTAAACGATCTAAAATACATGTTTGCGACATTTGTTTAAATTGTTTTTTAAATAATTCTAAATATCAACAACACATAGAAATATGTTCTCAATATAATGATTGTAAAACCACTTTACCCGATGAAAATAATTCTACACTCAAATTTAAAAATTTCCAATTTCAACAATTACAACCTTTTGTAGTTTATGCAGACTTTGAGAGTATATTGGAGAAAAATATTGTAGAGGAAGACATTTTACAAAATCACCGCCCCTATAGTGTGGCCTTTTATTTTAAATGTTCATATGACGAGAACCTATCCAGATTTAAATTATATAGAGGATTTGATTGTCCCCGCTGGTTTGTTAAAGAAATGGCGGCATTGTCCTATGAAATCGATAAAATAGTTAAAACGCCCAAAGCTTTATTTTTAACAACACATCAAGAATACGAATTTAAGCATTGTAATATATGTCACATTTGTAAGGAAGCTATTAAAGAAAATGAGGTTAAAGTAAAAGATCATAACCATTTCAATGGAGAATACAATGGTCCCTCACATCAATTGTGTAACCTAAAATATAAAAAACAAAAATATTTACCAATCATTATTCACAATAGTTCCAATTATGATACACACTTTTTTATTCAAGAATTAGCGGAATATGATAAAGGCGGCGTCACACTAATTCCAAGTTCAACTGAGAAATACATATCATTTCAAAAATATGTAATGAATAGTAGCATTTCCCTAAGATTTTTAGATTCCTTCAAATTTTTGCCTGAAAGCTTGGACAACCTATCAAAAAATTTGGAAAATGAGAGAAAAATTATTACAAAGTCTTTTGTACAGAACGAGGATGAATTTAAATTAGTTTGTAAAAAGGGAGTATTTTGTTATGACTACATAGACAATATTGACAAACTTGATGACACCGTATTGCCCAGAATTGAATTATTCTATTCTCAATTATATGATAAGAATATTAGCGACGATGAATATAATCACGCATTAAATGTGTGGAATAAAATGAAAATAAAAAATTTGGGGGAATATATGGATTTATATCTAAAAACCGATACCTTATTGTTAGCCGATGTGTTTGAAAATTATAGAAAAACAAGCTTAAAAACATATGGATTAGACCCCGTACACTATTTGACAAACGCCTCATTTTCCTTTGACGCAATGCTCAAATATACGAAAATTCAATTAGAACTCATTGTTGATACCGATATGTATAACATGATTGAGAAAAGTTTACGAGGGGGATTAGTTCAAAGTAATTGTAAATATTCAGAGGCAAACAACAAATATATGCAAAATTATAATCCCGAAATTGAATCTACATATTTATTTTACGGTGATTTTGTTAATTTATACGGATATGTAATGACAAAACCGCTACCATACGGAGGATTTCAATGGGTGGACCCAACGTTAATAAATCTAAAAGAGTTACCAGATGAGGATTCACCATTTGGATATATTTTCGAAGTGGACATAGAGACGCCACAACAAATGTTTGATAAACACAAAGATTTACCTTTTTGTCCCGAACACGCAATTCCCCCAAACGGAAAAGAGAAAAAGTTAATAACAAGTCTTTATCCAAAGAAAAAGTATGTAATTCATCATGCATATTTAAGACAATGTTTAGAAAACAATCTAAGAGTTACTAATATTCATAGAGTTATAAAATTCAATCAATCAAGATGGATGAAAGAATTTATTGAATTAAATAGCGAGTTAAGACGGAATGCGAATAGCACTTTTGAAAAGAATTATTATAAAAACTGTACCAACTGTTTATACGGCAAATCAATACAGTCTGTTAGAAAGTATAGGGACATAAAATTGGCAACGTCTTGGGAGGGACATTTCGGGTGTCATAGGTATATTGCAATGCCGCATTTTAAACGCTCTACAATATTTTCTGAAAATTTTGTTGCAATAGAATTGAACAAACTTGAAGTTAAATTAGATAAGCCTATTTATGTTGGTTTTGCAATATTAGATATTGCAAAGGAAACACTATATAATTTTCATTATAACTTCGTTCGAGAAAATTACGGGGATTTGGCAAAATTATTATACACCGATACTGATAGCCTTATTTATGAGATAAAACATATTGATATTTATGAAGAAATGAAGAAAAATATTCATTTATTTGATACATCATCGTATGACAAAAATAACCTGTTCAATATTCCAATAACAAAAAAAATTCCTGGAAAACTGAAGGACGAATTAAATGGGAAGATTATGACTCATTTCGTATCCCTAAGAAGCAAAATGTATAGTTATAAAATTGATGGAGAATATGGAGAACATAAAAAAATCAAGGGTATTAAAGCCCAAAGTGTAAAGACAATTACTTTCGATGATTATTTAAAGGCTCTATTTAATGATCAAAGTATTAATGTTAATGAAAAACATATTAGATCGAAAAAACATAAAATTTATACAATAACAAGATCTAAAATTGCACTATGTGCACAAGACGATAAACGATATTTATTGGACAATAAAATTGACACTTTACCTTGGGGGTACCACGTGGATAACTCGGTGAGTAATAACTATTAGAATAATTAGTGGGGTATATATATTCTAGCATTTTCTTCTTTGAATTACAGTAGGTTTTGGTGTTTCTTACATTAACAACAACAACATATAATACACATATACCATTTGGTCTTAATCATCATGGCAAGCAACAACAATCTTGTCGATTTGTTAAACGGTGTTGAAAAATCATGGATAAAACTAAGTGATCTGGAAATTGGGAAGAAATACACAATTACCGGTAAGACATCTATAATGTTTTCGTAACTACACATACATTTAGAGCTAAAAAAAATTTGAATTTTAGCATTTCGATCGCAAAAAATGAAATTTGGTAACACCTTGGTGGTTACATTAGATGACAACACCGACGTTTTGTTTCCCAAGAGATATGCCCAAAAACTTGGAAATCAAACAAACACATTGAATAAAAACATTCTGGAGCAGCATATTTCATTTATTGTTGAAAATCCCGATGAGGAAGACGGGTATTTGAAATTAAAATTTGTTAGTGAATAAGTATACACATATGTATTTTACATAATATACATGAACTAATAAATGTACTTATTTCAAATAAAATATAAAAGATATTGAATAACCATATATAACACAATTGTATTATTTAAAAATTCATTTTAAATCAATTTGTACACTATGCATGTTAAAAAACAACCAATTACACTTTCCATTCAGAAACACAATGTTCTTGAGTTGACCAATAACAGTACTCGTCATTCTAGTTTATTTCCAACAGAACAAGTTAAAATGATTGTGGTGGGGAAGAGCGGTTGCGGAAAGTCAAACCTTGTTATTAATCTATTAGAACATGAAAATGGATTAAAATTTGAAAATGTGTATATTTTTTCAAAAACCCTCTTTCAACCACTGTACAGATATTTGGCGAAATTAATAGAATCAATCAAAGGTATGGGATATTATGAATATTCAGAACATGACGAAATAATTAAGCCTCTTGAAGCGAAACAAAACTCTGTTTTTATATTTGACGATATTGTGTGTGAAAATCAAAGCCCCATTAAACAATATTTTTCTATGGGACGCCATAAATTAATTGATTGCATATATTTAACACAGAGTTATGCACACACGTGTAAACACCTATTAAGAGAGAATGCCAACTTTTTAATAATATTTCCTTGTGATCGAAGAAGTCTTGAACATATATACAATGATCATGTAAATACAGACATGTCTTTTAAGCAATTTTTAAATATATGTCATTTTTGTTGGCAAGATAAATATGATTTTTTAGTTATTTCAAAGGAAAACGATTTAAATAATGGACGGTATAGAAGGGGTTTTGACAATTATATACAAATATAATTAAAAAAAAACGACGGTTATAAATAGATAAGTTGTTTTGCAGTACTGTTATTATTTAATTTTCCGCTTTAGTGATTGTATCGTTTTATTCATAAATATGGATAAAAAATTAACAAAAAAGCTAATTAAAGCTCGTAAAAGTGTAAAACGAAAATTTGATTTAATTAAATCTCAACGACAGGATGCTGAAACTTTTTTAGAATCAAAATATCAGCCTCTTAAGAAAATTTTAAAGGAGTCATTTGATCCTAAAATAATAAAATTAGAGGATGCTGTCAAGAAAGAAAGCGACACATATGCTGACGAATATAATATCAAGAAAGATCGCTCCTATAAATTTAGACCTAGCGATTTTCGAACGCTTTACATTGACGAGCCAAACGACAGCACAAATAATTTAGATACTACAACTATAAACGATGAGCACGACGACGCGGTATTCGATGCACCGACCAAACCGAGACGAAGGTCATCTATGATGAGGACAACTCAAGCGGAGTCGTTAGATAGGAAAGCCCCCCTCGCCGACATCGCTAACATATCTGTGCTGTCACCATCAACACATTCATCAGAGCCTTCGAAAAATATATTAAAGGAAACATCATTCTTAGACCAAACAATGGAAAAAACATTTGAGCACATCCCCGATGATGAAAGTTATATTTACGATGAACCACAACTGCAGACATCACCCGACACGGTACTTAAATCACCCGAGCTGGAACAAATGACGCAAGGAGGGCTTGATGAATATTTCGAACAATTTGATCACGAATTACCTAGACATTATTTGATGGAAAGAATAAAAGATGTCAAAAACGAATATGATACTCATTACGTTCGACATGACAGAGTTTTAGAAAAACTCACTTTCGGTGATAGTGTTATGACTTTTAAAGGTAAAGATATTATAGTCAAAGATAAAATTTTTGATGGAACGGAAGGTTTATATGAATTGATATTTAAAACAAAACCTAAAAATGCATTGATTACAAACAAAGATAGGGAAGCCTTTGCAGAGTTAATACTCCTGACTAATGCAAATAAAAGAAATTTTCAAGCGAATGAACAAGTTAGTGGAAATCGAGGTGAAAAATATGTAAATACTATTAAGCCAATAATGACTTCGATCGCCACCGCAGAATTCGATAAGAATTTCCCACGCCCATCGATGCCTAGAATCTCTAGTGTGAGTGGAATTGCTCATCGGTTACGTCCTCCACATTTACGTGAGAAAAAAGGTGGGGGAATAAAAAGCAAAAGTATTTCGCTAAATAATATAATAAACGATAAATCTCAAGCAATTATGTCATATAATACTAATAGACCCCAATATGTCTATTTTAATGATGTAAATGAATTAGTTGACAGATTAAAATTATTAATTGCAAGTAAACAAAGTGGAAACAACGGCATAATCGAGAACGAAATAGAATCGATATTTGAGGAATTGCGTGAGGCTAAAGTCATTGCATAATATTATTTATAATAATAATAGCTAAAACAGAATGAACAATAAAAAAAATATAATACAAGATGTTAAAAGAGACGTTGTCTTGGAAATTCACAAACCGGCCCGTAAAAATTTTACAAGGAGACAGGTGATCATGAGGGGCATTCGAGATCTTTATCAAATTGATTTAATTGAAATGAGACCATATTCGAAAATTAATAAAGGACTAAATTATATATTGGTGGTTATTGATACGTTTAGTAAATATGTATGGGCGCGAGGTGTTAAAACAAAATCCGCAAAAGATATTGTTTCAGCATTAGCCTCAATTATTGAACCTGATAATATTCCCAAAAATATACAATCCGATTTTGGAAAAGAATTCTATAATCAACAATTTAAAAATTTAATGAATAAACATTCAATAAATCATTACTCAACTTATAGTACTAAGAAAGCCTCAATAGTGGAGCGGGTTATTCGAACAATAAAAAAATTATTATGGGTTGAGTTTAGCTATCGTGGAAATTACAAATGGCATGATATTTTGGATGGGATAATTCACAAATATAACAATACTATTCATTCAACTATAAAAATGAAACCAATTGATGTAACTAAAAAAACAGAAGGGAAACTGTTATCAACAGTGTATAATAGAATTAAATACGCAACAACAAATAATCGTTTTAAAGTTGGAGATTATGTTAGAATAAGTAAATACCGCGAATTATTTTCTAAGGGTTATAGACCATCATGGTCTAACGAAATTTTTAAAATTTATTCTGTGAAATTAACCGACCCAACAACTTATATTCTTCAAGACGAAGACGGTGAAATTATTAAAGGTGGATTTTATGAACAAGAATTACAACTAACAAAATATCATGATATTTACCTTGTAGAGAAAATATTAAGAAAAAAACAGAATGGTAGAAAACTGTATGTGAAATTTTTGGGAGTTAATAAGAGGGGGTGGATAGATAAAAAGGATTTAGTTTAGTAGTATTAGAGTAGTATTCATTTGCAATGGCTTTTCATGCAGCTGGTTTATTATTTTTAACGGCAACATTAAATTCAACATTTTACACGGCCGTACCACAGAACACAATTGACGCATTAATATGTCTCGATTATAATGGGACAAAAAACGATCTTTATCCATCATCGTGGATTCGAATGGAACAAACTAGTAGAAATAATGATTTATTGTTGTATAATGGTAGACTGCTAAGCAATGGAAGAATCTACGAAACGTCTATAAACATCAATAAAAACATATCAGTTTTGAATTATAAACTAAAATTTTTTCAAATGAACGGCTCCATGATTGAATCAGATGATTGGCATAAAATTATTATAAATGAATGTAAAGTAGATGATAAAAATTCAAATTGCGACACTGTCTGTGCATTAAATTGGAAAATTGGTTTTATACTGTCAACTGTTTTATATTTTTTATCTATTGTGTTTTTAATATGCTATTACTATATATATTTAAAATAATAACGATTATTAAACATTGTAACAATATATGTATATAAATAAAAAAACTTTTAAATTTATTTAGTAAACTTTATTACATGTTCGGGAGCGGTATACTCGACAAATTGAAAAAAAAAGAGTGGCACATTTTTAATTATAATTATTGCGGCCCCAATACTCAACTTGAGGATAGACTTGCTCGAAATAGCCAACCAATAAATAAATTGGACAATTTTTGCAAGGAGCACGATATTTTCTATTGGAAAAATAAAGATTTGACTGATAGACATAGGGCTGATAAAATTTTGGCTAAACAAGCATTGGATCGGTTTAAAGCAAAAGATTCGAATTTAAAAGAAAAATTCGCTTCATTATTAGTGGCTGGTGCAATGAAAGGTAAAACTATGTTGGGTTTTGGTCACCATCAAAAATCTCGAATGAATAAAACAATAGGTAGAGGCATCAGAAGAAAAGGTGTAAAGAAAAGATTAAGGTCAGGGATTAAAAAAATTATTGGTAAGGGTATTACTTTCAATCAGGCTGTCAAAAGAGCGAAAATAGCTTTGAAAAATCAAAAACCGAATAGCCTTGAAGATGCTGTAGCGATTGCTTTAAATGCAAATAAAAATAGAAAAGGTAAAAAGAAACCGTCTAGAATTATACCCATTCCGAAAACGGGGGGATTTATAGGGGCAATATTGCCTATATTAAGCGCAGCTTCTTTACTAGGATCTTTGGGTGGTAGTGTTGCAAACATTGTTTCATCAATAAAAAGAGCAAATGCAGCTAAAGAAAGTTTAGAGGAGAAAAAGAAACTTAACAAGAAGCTAGATTCAATTGCGATTGGAAGGGGATTATATTTAAAACCATATAAAAAGGGATATGGTGTTGTATTTAAAAAAAAATTCCATTGATATTGCCAAGACATGCATTAACAAATATTGAAATACAAAATTATGTTAAAAAATTAAAAATCCCCTACTTTAGAGGCATATTTATGTTAAATAGTTTACCACCCGTTGTTAGAAAAACTGTGGAGTGTGGTATAGTCAATTTAGATAAGAGTAGTGGGGATGGAACTCATTGGGTTTCCTATATAAAAAATGGTAACTCTGTATTATATTTCGATTCCTTCGGTAATCTTCCACCACCATATATATTAGTAGATTATTTAAATAGTTCAGGACCAGTAACGATTAAATATAATTATAATAATTTTCAAAATTTAAATAAATATAATTGTGGACATTTATGCATAAGATTTTTATATAATAATATATAGTAAAATGACTACTTTTACACTCAGCGGAAATACGACAATTTTAACATCCTATTTCGACCCACCCATTGATCTGAATGGCGACGATTATGAAATCGGCTTAGTAAACTTTGAAACGTACAATTGTGTCCCGAATATAGATGACACTTGTAATTCGATAAAAATTGGTAACAATAATATAATTATACCCGAGGGGGCCTACGAATTTGATGAACTAAAAAAATTCATTGATAAAAAAATTGAAGATTTAAATAAAAATCTTACTAGAAAAATTCAATTCGATTTAGTGGCAAATACAACAACTTTAAAGTCGGAAATTTTTTGTAACTATATTGTAGATTTAAGCGAAAAAAGTTCAATCGGGAAAATGTTGGGATTTGGAAAAATTGTTATTCCTTCAAATGTTAAAACAATATCACAGAAAATCATTGACATATTTAGAATTAATGTGATGAGTGTCGAATGTAATATTGCACATGGGAATTATCATAATGGGAAGGAGAGCCACTCTATTTACAATTTTACTTTTAGTAATCCATTCGGCTTTCGAGAAACCATTGTTCAGGACAACGTTATATATTTTCCTCTAAACACTAAAAAAATACATTTTATCGAATTAAAAATAGTCGACCAAAATGGGGATTTAATAAATTTACGAGGAGAAAGGGTCTCTGCAAGATTACATTTGCGTAGAAAAAATCAGCGATATTCATATTAAAATTGTGCACTATATATAGACAATAAACGATTTTATTTGCTCAGTACAAATTTGTATATTGTCTCATAATAAACAGAATTTATAGTTGATTCTTATAACAATGGTTATTAAATACAATAAATCATATATAAATAGGAATAATTTATTAAATTCGTGTAGTACTGCAAAATCTTTTAAAGGCAAAGGTTTAACAAAATCAAATAAAAAATTTTTACAATCCTTAGGATTAACTATTTTAAAAAATAATGGACGATAGCTTAAATGTATTGGAAACACCCCTCTTTGATAATTCCATAAGTAGATTAGAAAAACATTCATATTACCCTTATGCTACGAATACTTTTAACGTCAACGATGAAATTAGAATAACTGTACCCCAGTCGGAAATTTTAACTTTGCCCAGCGATTCATATATATATTTAGAGGGAACAGTTCTTCAAAATAGGGATCAAAGGCCCTCATTAACCGCCAAATTAGTAAACAATTTTGTGCCTTTTTTGTTTGAAGAAATTAGGTATGAATTAAATGGAAAAATTATTGAGTCATGTCATACGCCCGGAATAGTATCTACGGTCAAAGGTTTGCTATCATTTTCAAGTGCCGAGTCGGCCATCCTTTCAAATGCGGGCTGGAACGTAGATGATACTTGTTATTATCATCTAAATGATGGGCATTTTTCGGTGTGTGTACCTTTGAGAACATTATTAGGATTTGCGGAGGATTTCAAGAAAGTTATTGTTTTCATGAAACAAGAATTAGTTTTAATTAGAAGCAACACTAATTTAAATGCAATGTATGATGTAGGACCGGAGCCTGTAACATTAAACATTAAAAAAATTGTTTGGAGAGTTCCCATTGTTGAATTATCAGACTACAGTAAATTAAAACTTTTACAAGTAATAGACAGTGGCAGAGAATTATCTATTTTCTCACGTCAATGGAATCTATACACAATTCCGGAATTACAAATATCAAAAGATTTTGATTGGGTAGTGAAATCTTCTACCCAATTAGAAAAGCCCAGATATGTAATATTCTGTTTGTCTATTGATAAAAAGAATAATTTAAGAAAAAATATGAGCACATTTGATCATTGCAAATTGACAAATATTAAATTATTTATAAATTCGGATTGTTTCCCATATGACAATTTACATGTGGATTATGAGCATAACAATTATTCCATCATATATGAGATGTTTGCGAATTTCCAACGTTCTTATTATGATAAACAAAACCAGCCTATGGTGGATAAAAAATTATTTAAAACAATTTGTCCCTTTGTCGTGTTTGACATATCACGCCAGAAAGAATTGTTAAATTCAAACTCCTCACTTTTAGATCTGCGCATACAATTTTCATTGAAGGAAAATGCCCCACAAAATACAACCGCATATGCCTTAATTTTATCAGACCATATATATTCATATTCGCCTCTAACAAAATTAGTCAGATCTATGTAATTGTAAACGATGAACATTGTAAAAAAAAACGATAAATCCAAGATCGCTTTTGTAGATGTTTTGGGTTTCAATATAAATAATACCTATTTTCTTAAGGAATTAACTATTTTAAAGTCTTGTGAATGTGATTGTGTTTCCTGCGATAAAAAATACATAAAACATTATTTATTTGAACCGGATATAAAATTTGAATATTTAAATAATCAAATTAAAACACAGATACGTGATTGCACTAGAGAAATATGCGGCCTTAATTGGAATTGTAATGATAAACACAGAAAAGACTACTTTGACTACAAGTATTTTGTGGGAATTCTAAAAAGCGAATTAGAAAGTATGGATAAAATATTTGTCACCACCAGAGAAAAGGGACTATATCTACGACAATTTGTATTTTTATGCCCAACAGTTCTCAATATCGAAGGATATGATTTTAGTAACGAGGAAATAGGAAATTGTGGATATCACTTTATAAATAATTGTAAAAACTGTACAACCAGCATTGTATTAAAAATGCAAATTTATTATAATAACTTGTTTACGTGTTAAATTAAACCATTTTTATTGATATTTATTTGAATAAAATAAAATAAATTATTTTAGCTATTGTTTTTTTGTGGGCCCCTTTTTTGCGAAAACAATAATTAGAGAACAACTTTCGCTTTCAAGGTGAGGATCGGATGCCGACACTTAATATTCCGTGCCACAGTTATGTAATGTGTCGTCATCTAATACATGTAAATTCTCACAATTGTCTATACATACGTAAATAAGATGACGAATGCACACGTGTAGTGAGCATCATTTAATTTGATATTCATTTAACATCTGAATAACGGTATTTTTTTATAATTGCAAGTGCATTTCCTATACCTACACGTGTCATATTAATTGATATTCATTTAACCTTTGCAAATATTATTTTCAGTATTTAACTAATAACGCCATCTATTACAGATTGCTTAAACTTTATTTTCAAAAATAACAGCCTTTTTGGCGAATTTTTTTTTACACAGGGGTAGATCTTCAACAGGGGAAACTTTTTTATAGGGGCTGTTTTTTTATAGGGGTAGGGATTGGCGCTAGGGGTTGGATTTACAGCAGTAATGACCATTTCCTTCTACTTAAATCCACTGGTGAAAACCGCGACGTCCTATCTTTAACCGTTTAGGAGATCGAGTAAAATGGAGAATAATAGATATTTGAAAATGTGATATATAAACATTTTATTCGTTTGTACCTTGATCAACTCTTGAGGGTAGACTTATAGGACTTATTTTATGTAAAATGAGGTGCTATTACCACTGGTAAAAACCGCGATGTCCTATCTTCAACCGTTTAGGAGATCGAGTAAAATAGAAAATATTAGATATTTGAAAATGTGATATATAAACATTTTATTAGTTTGTACCTTTATCAACTCTTGAGAGTAGACTTATAGGACTTAATTTATGTAAAATATGGTGCTAAATCCACTGGTGAAAACCGCGATGTCCTATCTTTAACCGTTTAGGAGATCGAGTAAAATGGAGAATAATAGATATTTGAAAATGTGATATAAAAACATTTTATTCGTTTGTACCTTGATCAACTCTTAAGAGTAGACTTATAGGTCCTATTTTATGTAAAATGAGGTGCTAAATCCACTGGTGAAAACCGCGATGTCCTATCTTGAACCGTTTAGGAGATCGAGTAAAATTGAGAATAATAGATATTTGAAAATGTGATATATAAACATTTTATTCGTTTGTACCTTTATCAACTCTTAAGAGTAGACTTATAGGACTTATTTTATGTAAAATAAGTTGCTAAATCCACTGGTGAAAACCGCGATGTCCTATCTTTAACCGTTTAGGAGATCGAGTAAAATAGAAAATAAAAGATATTTGAAAATGTGATATATAAACATTTTATTCGTTTGTACCTTTATCAACTCTTGAGAGTAGACTTATAGGACTTATTTTATGTAAAATGAGGTGCTAAATCCACTGGTGAAATCCGCGATGTCCTATCTTTAACCGTTTAGGAGATCGAGTAAAATGGAGAATAATAGATATTTGAAAATGTGATATATAAACATTTTATTCGTTTGTACCTTGATCAACTCCTGAGGGTAGACTTATAGGACTTATTTTATGTAAAATGAGGTGCTAAATCCACTGGTAAAAACCGCGATGTCCTATCTTTAACCGTTTAGGAGATCGAGTGAAATAGAAAATATTAGATATTTGAAAATGTGATATATAAACATTTTATTAGTTTGTACCTTTATCAACTCTTGAGAGTAGACTTATAGGACTTATTTTATGTAAAATAAGGTGCTAGATCCACTGGTGAAAACCGCGATGTCCTATCTTTAACCGTTTAGGAGATCGAGTAAAATGGAGAATAATAGATATTTGAAAATGTGATATATAAACATTTTATTCGTTTTTACCTTTATCAACTCTTGAGAGTAGACTTATAGGACCTATTTTATGTAAAATGAAGTTGTAAATCCACTGGTGAAAACCGCGATGTCCAATCTTTAACCGTTTAGGAGATGGAGTAAAATGGAAAATAATAGATATTTGAAAATGTGATATATAAACATTTTATTCGTTTGTACCCTTATCAACTCTTGAGAGTAGACTTATAGGACTATTTTTATGTAAAATCAGGTGCTAAATCCACTGGTGAAAACCGCGAAGTGATATCTTTAAACGTTTAGGAGATCGAGTAAAATGGAGAATAATAGATATTTGAAAATGTGATATATAAACATTTTATTCGTATGTACCTTTATCAACTCTTGAGAGTAGACTTATAAGACTTATTTTATGTAAAATGAGGTGCTAAATCCACTGGTGAAAACCGCGATGTCCTATCTTTAACCGTTAAGGAGATCGAGTAAAATGGAGAATAATAGATATTTGATAATGTGGTATATAAACATTTTATTCGTTTGTACCCTTATCAACTCTTGAGAGTAGACTTATAGGTCTTATTTTATGTAAAATGAGGTACTAAAACCTCTGGAGAAAACCGCGATGTCCTATCTTTAACCGTTTAGGAGATCGAGTAAAATGGATATTAATAGATATTTGAAAATGTGGTATATAAACATTTTATTCGTTTGTACCTTTATCAACTCTTGAGAGTAGACTTATAAGACTTATTTTATGTAAAATGAGGTGCTAAATCCACTGGTAAAAACCGCGATGTCCTATCTCTAACCGTTAAGGAGATCGAGTAAAATGGAGAATAATAGATATTTGATAATGTGGTATATAAACATTTTATTCGTTTGTACCCTTATCAACTCTTAAGAGTAGACTTATAGGTCTTATTTTACGTAAAATAAGGTACTAAATCCTCTGGAGAAAACCGCGATGTCCTATCTTTAACCGTTAAGGAGATCGAGTAAAATGGAGTATAATAGATATTTGATAATGTGGTATATAAACATTTTATTCGTTTGTATCCTTATCAACTCTTGAGAGTAGACTTATAGGACTTATTTTATGTAAAATCAGGTGCTAAATCCACTGGTGAAAACCGCGATGTGATATCTTTAAACGTTTAGAGATCGAGTAAAATGGAGAATAATAGATATTTGAAAATGTGGCATATAAACATTTTATTCGTTTGTACCCTTATCAACTCTTGAGAGTAGACTTATAGGTCTTATCTTACGTAAAATAAGGTACTAACTCCTCTAGAGAAAACCGCGATGTCCTATCTTTAACCGTTTAGGAGATCGAGTGAAATGGAGAATAATAGATATTTGAAAATGTGATATATAAACATTTTATTAGTTTGTACCTTTATCAACTCTTGAGAGTAGACTTATAGGACTTATTTTATGTAAAATAAGGTGCTAAATCCACTGGTGTAAACCGCGATGTCCTATCTTGAACCGTTTAGGAGATCGAGTGAAATGGAGAATAATAGATATTTGAAAATGTGATATATAAACATTTTATTAGTTTGTACCTTTATCAACTCTTGAGAGTAGACTTATAGGACATATTTTATGTAAAATAAGGTGCTAAATCCACTGGTGAAAACCGCGATGTCCTATCTTTAACCGTTTAGGAGATCGAGTAAAATGGAGAATAATAGATATTTGAAAATGTGATATATAAACATTTTATTCGTTTGTACCTTGATCAACTCTTGAGGGTAGACTTATAGGACTTATTTTATGTAAAATGAGGTGCTAAATCCACTGGTAAAAACCGCGATGTCCTATCTTCAACCGTTTAGGAGATCGAGTAAAATAGAAAATATTAGATATTTGAAAATGTGATATATAAACATTTTATTAGTTTGTACCTTTATCAATTCTTGAGAGTACACTTATAGGACTTATTTAATGTAAAATGAGATGCTAAATCCACTAGTGAAAACCGCGATGTCCTATTTTTAACCGTTTAGGAGATCGAGTAAAATGGAGAAAAATAGATATTTGAAAATGTGATATATAAACATTTTATTCGTTTTTACCTTTATCAACCCTTGAGAGTAGACTTATAGGACATATTTTATGTAAAATGAGGTGCTAAATCCACTGGTGAAAACCGCGATGTCCTATCTTTAACCGTTTAGGAGATCGAGTAAAATGGAGAATAATGGATATTTGAAAATGAGATATATAAACATTTTATTCGTTTGTACCTTTATCAACCCTTGAGAGTAGACTTATAGGACATATTTTATGTAAAATGTGGTGCTAAATTAACTGGTAAAAACCGCGATGTCCTATCTTTAACCGTTTTGGAGATGGAGTAAAATGGAGAATAATAGATATTTGAAAATGTGATATATAAACATTTTATTAGTTTGTACCTTTATCAACTCTTGAGAGTAAACTTATAGGACTTATTTTATGTAAAATAAGGTGCTAAATCCACTGGTGTAAACTGCGATGTCCTATCTTCAACCGTTTTGGAGATCGAGTAAAATAGAAAATATTATATATTTGAAAATGTGATATATAAACATTTTATTGGTTTTTACCATTATCAACTCTTGAGAGTAGACTTATAGGACTTTTTTTATGTAAAATAAGGTGCTAAATCCACTGGTGAAAACCGCGACGTCCTATCTTTAACCGTTTAGGAGATCGAGTAAAATGGAGAATAATAGATATTTGAAAATGTGATATATAAACATTTTATTCGTTTGTACCTTGATCAACTCTTGAGGGTAGACTTATAGGACTTATTTTATGTAAAATGAGGTGCTATTACCACTGGTAAAAACCGCGATGTCCTATCTTCAACCGTTTAGGAGATCGAGTAAAATAGAAAATATTAGATATTTGAAAATGTGATATATAAACATTTTATTAGTTTGTACCTTTATCAACTCTTGAGAGTAGACTTATAGGACTTAATTTATGTAAAATATGGTGCTAAATCCACTGGTGAAAACCGCGATGTCCTATCTTTAACCGTTTAGGAGATCGAGTAAAATGGAGAATAATAGATATTTGAAAATGTGATATAAAAACATTTTATTCGTTTGTACCTTGATCAACTCTTAAGAGTAGACTTATAGGTCCTATTTTATGTAAAATGAGGTGCTAAATCCACTGGTGAAAACCGCGATGTCCTATCTTGAACCGTTTAGGAGATCGAGTAAAATTGAGAATAATAGATATTTGAAAATGTGATATATAAACATTTTATTCGTTTGTACCTTTATCAACTCTTAAGAGTAGACTTATAGGACTTATTTTATGTAAAATAAGTTGCTAAATCCACTGGTGAAAACCGCGATGTCCTATCTTTAACCGTTTAGGAGATCGAGTAAAATAGAAAATAAAAGATATTTGAAAATGTGATATATAAACATTTTATTCGTTTGTACCTTTATCAACTCTTGAGAGTAGACTTATAGGACTTATTTTATGTAAAATGAGGTGCTAAATCCACTGGTGAAATCCGCGATGTCCTCTCTTTAACCGTTTAGGAGATCGAGTAAAATGGAGAATAATAGATATTTGAAAATGTGATATATAAACATTTTATTCGTTTGTACCTTGATCAACTCCTGAGGGTAGACTTATAGGACTTATTTTATGTAAAATGAGGTGCTAAATCCACTGGTAAAAACCGCGATGTCCTATCTTTAACCGTTTAGGAGATCGAGTGAAATAGAAAATATTAGATATTTGAAAATGTGATATATAAACATTTTATTAGTTTGTACCTTTATCAACTCTTGAGAGTAGACTTATAGGACTTATTTTATGTAAAATAAGGTGCTAGATCCACTGGTGAAAACCGCGATGTCCTATCTTTAACCGTTTAGGAGATCGAGTAAAATGGAGAATAATAGATATTTGAAAATGTGATATATAAACATTATATTCGTTTGTACCTTGATCAACTCTTGAGGGTAGACTTATAGGACTTATATAATGTAAAATGAGGTGCTAAATGCACTGGTAAAAACCGCGATGTCCTATCTTTAACCGTTTAGGAGATCGAGTGAAATAGAAAATATTAGATATTTGAAAATGTGATATATAAACACTTTATTCGTTTGTACCTTTATCAACTCTTGAGAGTAGACTTATAGGACCTATCATATGTAAAATGAGGTGCTAAATCCACTGGTAAAAACCGCGATGTCCTATCTTTAACCGTTTAGGAGATCGAGTGAAATGGAGAATAATAGATATTTTAAAATGTGATATATAAACATTTTATTCGTTTGTACCTTTATCAACTTTTAAGAGTAGACTTATAGGACTTATTTTATGTAAAATAAGGTGCTAAATCCACTGGTGAAAACCGCGATGTCCTATCTTTAACCGTTTAGGAGATTGAGTAAAATGGAGAATAATAAATATTTAAAAATGTGATTCATAAATATTTTATTCAGTTGTCAAAGAATGACGGCTGTCAAAAATGTAAGCTGTCAAAAAATGACAGATGTCAAGAATGACAGATGTCAAAAAATGACAAATGTCAAGAATGACAAATGTCAAAAATGACAGATGTCAAAATTGACAGATGTCAAGAATGACAGATGTCATGAGTGACAGATGTCAAGAATGACAGATGTCAAGAATAACAGATGTCAAAAATGACAGCAGTCAAAAAATCATAGATGTCAAGAATGACAGATGTCTAAAAATGACAGTTGTTATATAACTAATTTTATATAAAATGGTATGCAAAATTGACTGATAACCGCGATGTCCTATCTTTAACCTTTTAGGAGATCGAGTAAAATGGAGAAGAGATATTTGAAAATGTGATATATAAACACTTTATTCGTTTGTACCTTTATCAACTCTTGAGAGTAGACTTATAGGACCTATCATATGTAAAATGAGGTGCTAAATCCACTGGTAAAAACCGCGATGTCCTATCTTCAACCGTTTAGGAGATCGAGTAAAATAGAAAATATTAGATATTTGAAAATGTGATATATAAACATTTTTTAGTTTGTACCTTTATCAATTCTTGAGAGTACACTTATAGGACTTATTTAATGTAAAATGAGATGCTAAATCCACTAGTGAAAACCGCGATGTCCTATTTTTAACCGTTTAGGAGATCGAGTAAAATGGAGAATAATAGATATTTGAAAATGTGATATATAAACATTTTATTCGTTTGTACCTTGATCAACTCTTGAGGGTAGACTTATAGGACTTATTTTATGTAAAATGAGGTGCTAAATCCACTGGTAAAAACCGCGATGTCCTATCTTCAACCGTTTAGGAGATCGAGTAAAATGGAAAATAATAGATATTTGAAAATGTGATATATAAACATTTTATTCGTTTGTACCCTTATCAACTCTTGAGAGTAGACTTATAGGACTAATTTTATGTAAAATCAGGTGCTAAATCCACTGGTGAAAACCGCGAAGTGATATCTTTAAACGTTTAGGAGATCGAGTAAAATGGAGAATAATAGATATTTGAAAATGTGATATATAAACATTTTATTCGTATGTACCTTTATCAACTCTTGAGAGTAGACTTATAAGACTTATTTTATGTAAAATGAGGTGCTAAATCCACTGGTGAAAACCGCGATGTCCTATCTTTAACCGTTAAGGAGATCGAGTAAAATGGAGAATAATAGATATTTGATAATGTGGTATATAAACATTTTATTCGTTTGTACCCTTATCAACTCTTGAGAGTAGACTTATAGGTCTTATTTTATGTAAAATGAGGTACTAAATCCTCTGGAGAAAACCGCGATGTCCTATCTTTAACCGTTTAGGAGATCGAGTAAAATGGATATTAATAGATATTTGAAAATGTGGTATATAAACATTTTATTCGTTTGTACCTTTATCAACTCTTGAGAGTAGACTTATAAGACTTATTTTATGTAAAATGAGGTGCTAAATCCACTGGTAAAAACCGCGATGTCCTATCTCTAACCGTTAAGGAGATCGAGTAAAATGGAGAATAATAGATATTTGATAATGTGGTATATAAACATTTTATTCGTTTGTACCCTTATCAACTCTTAAGAGTAGACTTATAGGTCTTATTTTACGTAAAATAAGGTACTAAATCCTCTGGAGAAAACCGCGATGTCCTATCTTTAACCGTTAAGGAGATCGAGTAAAATGGAGTATAATAGATATTTGATAATGTGGTATATAAACATTTTATTCGTTTGTACCCTTATCAACTCTTGAGAGTAGACTTATAGGACTTATTTTATGTAAAATCAGGTGCTAAATCCACTGGAGAAAACCGCGATGTCCTATCTTCAACCGTTTAGGAGATCGAGTAAAATGGATATTAATAGATATTTGAAAATGTGATATATAAACATTTTATTTGTTTGTACTTTTATCAACTCTTGAGAGTAGACTTATAGGACTTATTTTATGTAAAATGAGGTGCTAAATTCACTGGTGGAATCCGCGATGTCCTATCTTTAACCGTTTAGGAGATCGAGTATAATGGAGAATAATAGATATTTGATAATATGATATATAAACATTTTATTCGTTTGTTCCTTTATCAACTCTTGAGAGTAGACTTATAGGACTTATTTTATGTAAAATAAGGTGCTAAATCCACTGGTAAAAACCGCGATGTCCTATCTCTAACCGTTTAAGAGATCGAGTAAAATTAATAATAACAGATATTTGAAAATGTGATATATAAACATTTTATTCGTTTGTACCTTTATCAACTCTTGAGAGTAGACTTATATGAGTTATTTTATGTAAAATGTGGTGCTAAATCGACTAGTGAAAACCGCGATGTGATATCTTTAAACGTTTAGGAGATCGAGTAAAATGGAGAATAATAGATATTTGAAAATGTGATATATAAACATTTTATTCGTATGTACCTTTATCAACTATTGAGAGTAGACTTATAAGACTTATTTTATGTAAAATGAGGTGCTAAATCCACTGGTGAAAACCGCGATGTCCTATCTTTAACCGTTAAGGAGATCGAGTAAAATGGAGAATAATAGATATTTGATAATGTGGTATATAAACATTTTATTCGTTTGTACCCTTATCAACTCTTGAGAGTAGACATATAGGACTTATTATATGTAAAATGAGGTGCTAAATCCACTGGTGAAAACCGCGATGTCCTATCTTTAACCGTTAAGGAGATCAAGTAAAATGGAGAATAATAGATATTTGATAATGTGGTATATAAACATTTTATTCGTTTGTACCCTTATCAACTCTTGAGAGAAGACTTATAGGTCTTATTTTATGTAAAATGAGGTACTAAATCCTCTGGAGAAAACCGCGATGTCCTATCTTTAACCGTTTAGGTGATCGAGTAAAATGGATATTAATAGATATTTGAAAATGTGATATATAAACATTTTATTTGTTTGTACCTTTATCAACTCTTGAGAGTAGACTTATAGGACTTATTTTATGTAAAATAAGGTGCTAAATCCACTGGTGAAAACCGCGATGTCCTATCTTTAACCGTTTAGGAGATCGAGTAAAATGGAGAATAATAGATATTTGATAATGTGATATATAAACATTTTATTCGTTTGTACCTTTATCAACTCTTGAGAGTAGACTTATAAGACTTATTTTATGTAAAATGAGGTGCTAAATCCACTGGTGAAAACCGCTATGTCCTATCTTTAACCGTTAAGGAGATCGAGTAAAATGGAGAATAATAGATATTTGAAAATGTGATATATAAACATTTTATTCGTTTGTACCCTTATCAACTCTTGAGAGTAGACTTATAGGACTTATTTTATGTAAAATGAGGTGCTAAATCCACTGGTGAAAACCGCGATGTGATATCTTTAACCGTATAGGAGGTCGAGTAAAATGGAGAATAATAGATATTTGAAAATGTGATATATAAACATTTTATTCGTTTTTACCTTTATCAACTCTTGAGAGTAGACTTATAGGACCTATTTTATGTAAAATGAAGTTGTAAATCCACTGGTGAAAACCGCGATGTCCAATCTTTAACCGTTTAGGAGATGGAGTAAAATGGAAAATAATAGATATTTGAAAATGTGATATATAAACATTTTATTCGTTTGTACCCTTATCAACTCTTGAGAGTAGACTTATAGGACTAATTTTATGTAAAATCAGGTGCTAAATCCACTGGTGAAAACCGCGAAGTGATATCTTTAAACGTTTAGGAGATCGAGTAAAATGGAGAATAATAGATATTTGAAAATGTGATATATAAACATTTTATTCGTATGTACCTTTATCAACTCTTGAGAGTAGACTTATAAGACTTATTTTATGTAAAATGAGGTGCTAAATCCACTGGTAAAAACCGCGATGTCCTATCTCTAACCGTTAAGGAGATCGAGTAAAATGGAGAATAATAGATATTTGATAATGTGGTATATAAACATTTTATTCGTTTGTACCCTTATCAACTCTTAAGAGTAGACTTATAGGTCTTATTTTACGTAAAATAAGGTACTAAATCCTCTGGAGAAAACCGCGATGTCCTATCTTTAACCGTTAAGGAGATCGAGTAAAATGGAGAATAATAGATATTTGATAATGTGGTATATAAACATTTTATTCGTTTGTACCCTTATCAACTCTTGAGAGTAGACTTATAGGTCTTATTTTATGTAAAATGAGGTACTAAATCCTCTGGAGAAAACCGCGATGTCCTATCTTTAACCGTTTAGGAGATCGAGTAAAATGGATATTAATAGATATTTGAAAATGTGGTATATAAACATTTTATTCGTTTGTACCTTTATCAACTCTTGAGAGTAGACTTATAAGACTTATTTTATGTAAAATGAGGTGCTAAATCCACTGGTAAAAACCGCGATGTCCTATCTCTAACCGTTAAGGAGATCGAGTAAAATGGAGAATAATAGATATTTGATAATGTGGTATATAAACATTTTATTCGTTTGTACCCTTATCAACTCTTAAGAGTAGACTTATAGGTCTTATTTTACGTAAAATAAGGTACTAAATCCTCTGGAGAAAACCGCGATGTCCTATCTTTAACCGTTAAGGAGATCGAGTAAAATGGAGTATAATAGATATTTGATAATGTGGTATATAAACATTTTATTCGTTTGTACCCTTATCAACTCTTGAGAGTAGACTTATAGGACTTATTTTATGTAAAATCAGGTGCTAAATCCACTGGAGAAAACCGCGATGTCCTATCTTCAACCGTTTAGGAGATCGAGTAAAATGGATATTAATAGATATTTGAAAATGTGATATATAAACATTTTATTTGTTTGTACTTTTATCAACTCTTGAGAGTAGACTTATAGGACTTATTTTATGTAAAATGAGGTGCTAAATTCACTGGTGGAATCCGCGATGTCCTATCTTTAACCGTTTAGGAGATCGAGTATAATGGAGAATAATAGATATTTGATAATATGATATATAAACATTTTATTCGTTTGTTCCTTTATCAACTCTTGAGAGTAGACTTATAGGACTTATTTTATGTAAAATAAGGTGCTAAATCCACTGGTAAAAACCGCGATGTCCTATCTCTAACCGTTTAAGAGATCGAGTAAAATTAATAATAACAGATATTTGAAAATGTGATATATAAACATTTTATTCGTTTGTACCTTTATCAACTCTTGAGAGTAGACTTATATGAGTTATTTTATGTAAAATGTGGTGCTAAATCGACTAGTGAAAACCGCGATGTGATATCTTTAAACGTTTAGGAGATCGAGTAAAATGGAGAATAATAGATATTTGAAAATGTGATATATAAACATTTTATTCGTATGTACCTTTATCAACTATTGAGAGTAGACTTATAAGACTTATTTTATGTAAAATGAGGTGCTAAATCCACTGGTGAAAACCGCGATGTCCTATCTTTAACCGTTAAGGAGATCGAGTAAAATGGAGAATAATAGATATTTGATAATGTGGTATATAAACATTTTATTCGTTTGTACCCTTATCAACTCTTGAGAGTAGACATATAGGACTTATTATATGTAAAATGAGGTGCTAAATCCACTGGTGAAAACCGCGATGTCCTATCTTTAACCGTTAAGGAGATCAAGTAAAATGGAGAATAATAGATATTTGATAATGTGGTATATAAACATTTTATTCGTTTGTACCCTTATCAACTCTTGAGAGAAGACTTATAGGTCTTATTTTATGTAAAATGAGGTACTAAATCCTCTGGAGAAAACCGCGATGTCCTATCTTTAACCGTTTAGGTGATCGAGTAAAATGGATATTAATAGATATTTGAAAATGTGATATATAAACATTTTATTTGTTTGTACCTTTATCAACTCTTGAGAGTAGACTTATAGGACTTATTTTATGTAAAATAAGGTGCTAAATCCACTGGTGAAAACCGCGATGTCCTATCTTTAACCGTTTAGGAGATCGAGTAAAATGGAGAATAATAGATATTTGATAATGTGATATATAAACATTTTATTCGTTTGTACCTTTATCAACTCTTGAGAGTAGACTTATAAGACTTATTTTATGTAAAATGAGGTGCTAAATCCACTGGTGAAAACCGCTATGTCCTATCTTTAACCGTTAAGGAGATCGAGTAAAATGGAGAATAATAGATATTTGAAAATGTGATATATAAACATTTTATTCGTTTGTACCCTTATCAACTCTTGAGAGTAGACTTATAGGACTTATTTTATGTAAAATGAGGTGCTAAATCCACTGGTGAAAACCGCGATGTGATATCTTTAACCGTATAGGAGGTCGAGTAAAATGGAGAATAATAGATATTTGAAAATGTGATATATAAACATTTTATTCGTTTTTACCTTTATCAACTCTTGAGAGTAGACTTATAGGACCTATTTTATGTAAAATGAAGTTGTAAATCCACTGGTGAAAACCGCGATGTCCAATCTTTAACCGTTTAGGAGATGGAGTAAAATGGAAAATAATAGATATTTGAAAATGTGATATATAAACATTTTATTCGTTTGTACCCTTATCAACTCTTGAGAGTAGACTTATAGGACTAATTTTATGTAAAATCAGGTGCTAAATCCACTGGTGAAAACCGCGAAGTGATATCTTTAAACGTTTAGGAGATCGAGTAAAATGGAGAATAATAGATATTTGAAAATGTGATATATAAACATTTTATTCGTATGTACCTTTATCAACTCTTGAGAGTAGACTTATAAGACTTATTTTATGTAAAATGAGGTGCTAAATCCACTGGTGAAAACCGCGATGTCCTATCTTTAACCGTTAAGGAGATCGAGTAAAATGGAGAATAATAGATATTTGATAATGTGGTATATAAACATTTTATTCGTTTGTACCCTTATCAACTCTTGAGAGTAGACTTATAGGTCTTATTTTATGTAAAATGAGGTACTAAATCCTCTGGAGAAAACCGCGATGTCCTATCTTTAACCGTTTAGGAGATCGAGTAAAATGGATATTAATAGATATTTGAAAATGTGGTATATAAACATTTTATTCGTTTGTACCTTTATCAACTCTTGAGAGTAGACTTATAAGACTTATTTTATGTAAAATGAGGTGCTAAATCCACTGGTAAAAACCGCGATGTCCTATCTCTAACCGTTAAGGAGATCGAGTAAAATGGAGAATAATAGATATTTGATAATGTGGTATATAAACATTTTATTCGTTTGTACCCTTATCAACTCTTAAGAGTAGACTTATAGGTCTTATTTTACGTAAAATAAGGTACTAAATCCTCTGGAGAAAACCGCGATGTCCTATCTTTAACCGTTAAGGAGATCGAGTAAAATGGAGTATAATAGATATTTGATAATGTGGTATATAAACATTTTATTCGTTTGTACCCTTATCAACTCTTGAGAGTAGACTTATAGGACTTATTTTATGTAAAATCAGGTGCTAAATCCACTGGTGAAAACCGCGATGTGATATCTTTAAACGTTTAGAGATCGAGTAAAATGGAGAATAATAGATATTTGAAAATGTGGCATATAAACATTTTATTCGTTTGTACCCTTATCAACTCTTGAGAGTAGACTTATAGGTCTTATCTTACGTAAAATAAGGTACTAAATCCTCTAGAGAAAACCGCGATGTCCTATCTTTAACCGTTTAGGAGATCGAGTGAAATGGAGAATAATAGATATTTGAAAATGTGATATATAAACATTTTATTAGTTTGTACCTTTATCAACTCTTGAGAGTAGACTTATAGGACTTATTTTATGTAAAATAAGGTGCTAAATCCACTGGTGTAAACCGCGATGTCCTATCTTGAACCGTTTAGGAGATCGAGTGAAATGGAGAATAATAGATATTTGAAAATGTGATATATAAACATTTTATTAGTTTGTACCTTTATCAACTCTTGAGAGTAGACTTATAGGACATATTTTATGTAAAATAAGGTGCTAAATCCACTGGTGAAAACCGCGATGTCCTATCTTTAACCGTTTAGGAGATCGAGTAAAATGGAGAATAATAGATATTTGAAAATGTGATATATAAACATTTTATTCGTTTTTACCTTTATCAACCCTTGAGAGTAGACTTATAGGACATATTTTATGTAAAATGAGGTGCTAAATCCACTGGTGAAAACCGCGATGTCCTATCTTTAACCGTTTAGGAGATCGAGTAAAATGGAGAATAATGGATATTTGAAAATGAGATATATAAACATTTTATTCGTTTGTACCTTTATCAACCCTTGAGAGTAGACTTATAGGACATATTTTATGTAAAATGTGGTGCTAAATTAACTGGTAAAAACCGCGATGTCCTATCTTTAACCGTTTTGGAGATGGAGTAAAATGGAGAATAATAGATATTTGAAAATGTGATATATAAACATTTTATTAGTTTGTACCTTTATCAACTCTTGAGAGTAAACTTATAGGACTTATTTTATGTAAAATAAGGTGCTAAATCCACTGGTGTAAACTGCGATGTCCTATCTTCAACCGTTTTGGAGATCGAGTAAAATAGAAAATATTAGATATTTGAAAATGTGATATATAAACATTTTATTGGTTTTTACCATTATCAACTCTTGAGAGTAGACTTATAGGACTTTTTTTATGTAAAATAAGGTGCTAAATCCACTGGTGAAAACCGCGACGTCCTATCTTTAACCGTTTAGGAGATCGAGTAAAATGGAGAATAATAGATATTTGAAAATGTGATATATAAACATTTTATTCGTTTGTACCTTGATCAACTCTTGAGGGTAGACTTATAGGACTTATTTTATGTAAAATGAGGTGCTATTACCACTGGTAAAAACCGCGATGTCCTATCTTCAACCGTTTAGGAGATCGAGTAAAATAGAAAATATTAGATATTTGAAAATGTGATATATAAACATTTTATTAGTTTGTACCTTTATCAACTCTTGAGAGTAGACTTATAGGACTTATTTTATGTAAAATATGGTGCTAAATCCACTGGTGAAAACCGCGATGTCCTATCTTTAACCGTTTAGGAGATCGAGTAAAATGGAGAATAATAGATATTTGAAAATGTGATATATAAACATTTTATTCGTTTGTACCCTTATCAACTCTTGAGAGTAGACTTATAGGACTTATTTTATGTAAAATGAGGTGCTAAATCCACTGGTGAAAACCGCGATGTGATATCTTTAACCGTATAGGAGGTCGAGTAAAATGGAGAATAATAGATATTTGAAAATGTGATATATAAACATTTTATTCGTTTTTACCTTTATCAACTCTTGAGAGTAGACTTATAGGACCTATTTTATGTAAAATGAAGTTGTAAATCCACTGGTGAAAACCGCGATGTCCAATCTTTAACCGTTTAGGAGATGGAGTAAAATGGAAAATAATAGATATTTGAAAATGTGATATATAAACATTTTATTCGTTTGTACCCTTATCAACTCTTGAGAGTAGACTTATAGGACTAATTTTATGTAAAATCAGGTGCTAAATCCACTGGTGAAAACCGCGAAGTGATATCTTTAAACGTTTAGGAGATCGAGTAAAATGGAGAATAATAGATATTTGAAAATGTGATATATAAACATTTTATTCGTATGTACCTTTATCAACTCTTGAGAGTAGACTTATAAGACTTATTTTATGTAAAATGAGGTGCTAAATCCACTGGTGAAAACCGCGATGTCCTATCTTTAACCGTTAAGGAGATCGAGTAAAATGGAGAATAATAGATATTTGATAATGTGGTATATAAACATTTTATTCGTTTGTACCCTTATCAACTCTTGAGAGTAGACTTATAGGTCTTATTTTATGTAAAATGAGGTACTAAAACCTCTGGAGAAAACCGCGATGTCCTATCTTTAACCGTTTAGGAGATCGAGTAAAATGGATATTAATAGATATTTGAAAATGTGGTATATAAACATTTTATTCGTTTGTACCTTTATCAACTCTTGAGAGTAGACTTATAAGACTTATTTTATGTAAAATGAGGTGCTAAATCCACTGGTAAAAACCGCGATGTCCTATCTCTAACCGTTAAGGAGATCGAGTAAAATGGAGAATAATAGATATTTGATAATGTGGTATATAAACATTTTATTCGTTTGTACCCTTATCAACTCTTAAGAGTAGACTTATAGGTCTTATTTTACGTAAAATAAGGTACTAAATCCTCTGGAGAAAACCGCGATGTCCTATCTTTAACCGTTAAGGAGATCGAGTAAAATGGAGTATAATAGATATTTGATAATGTGGTATATAAACATTTTATTCGTTTGTACCCTTATCAACTCTTGAGAGTAGACTTATAGGACTTATTTTATGTAAAATCAGGTGCTAAATCCACTGGTGAAAACCGCGATGTGATATCTTTAAACGTTTAGAGATCGAGTAAAATGGAGAATAATAGATATTTGAAAATGTGGCATATAAACATTTTATTCGTTTGTACCCTTATCAACTCTTGAGAGTAGACTTATAGGTCTTATCTTACGTAAAATAAGGTACTAAATCCTCTAGAGAAAACCGCGATGTCCTATCTTTAACCGTTTAGGAGATCGAGTGAAATGGAGAATAATAGATATTTGAAAATGTGATATATAAACATTTTATTAGTTTGTACCTTTATCAACTCTTGAGAGTAGACTTATAGGACTTATTTTATGTAAAATAAGGTGCTAAATCCACTGGTGTAAACCGCGATGTCCTATCTTGAACCGTTTAGGAGATCGAGTGAAATGGAGAATAATAGATATTTGAAAATGTGATATATAAACATTTTATTAGTTTGTACCTTTATCAACTCTTGAGAGTAGACTTATAGGACATATTTTATGTAAAATAAGGTGCTAAATCCACTGGTGAAAACCGCGATGTCCTATCTTTAACCGTTTAGGAGATCGAGTAAAATGGAGAATAATAGATATTTGAAAATGTGATATATAAACATTTTATTCGTTTGTACCTTGATCAACTCTTGAGGGTAGACTTATAGGACTTATTTTATGTAAAATGAGGTGCTAAATCCACTGGTAAAAACCGCGATGTCCTATCTTCAACCGTTTAGGAGATCGAGTAAAATAGAAAATATTAGATATTTGAAAATGTGATATATAAACATTTTATTAGTTTGTACCTTTATCAATTCTTGAGAGTACACTTATAGGACTTATTTAATGTAAAATGAGATGCTAAATCCACTAGTGAAAACCGCGATGTCCTATTTTTAACCGTTTAGGAGATCGAGTAAAATGGAGAAAAATAGATATTTGAAAATGTGATATATAAACATTTTATTCGTTTTTACCTTTATCAACCCTTGAGAGTAGACTTATAGGACATATTTTATGTAAAATGAGGTGCTAAATCCACTGGTGAAAACCGCGATGTCCTATCTTTAACCGTTTAGGAGATCGAGTAAAATGGAGAATAATGGATATTTGAAAATGAGATATATAAACATTTTATTCGTTTGTACCTTTATCAACCCTTGAGAGTAGACTTATAGGACATATTTTATGTAAAATGTGGTGCTAAATTAACTGGTAAAAACCGCGATGTCCTATCTTTAACCGTTTTGGAGATGGAGTAAAATGGAGAATAATAGATATTTGAAAATGTGATATATAAACATTTTATTAGTTTGTACCTTTATCAACTCTTGAGAGTAAACTTATAGGACTTATTTTATGTAAAATAAGGTGCTAAATCCACTGGTGTAAACTGCGATGTCCTATCTTCAACCGTTTTGGAGATCGAGTAAAATAGAAAATATTATATATTTGAAAATGTGATATATAAACATTTTATTGGTTTTTACCATTATCAACTCTTGAGAGTAGACTTATAGGACTTTTTTTATGTAAAATAAGGTGCTAAATCCACTGGTGAAAACCGCGACGTCCTATCTTTAACCGTTTAGGAGATCGAGTAAAATGGAGAATAATAGATATTTGAAAATGTGATATATAAACATTTTATTCGTTTGTACCTTGATCAACTCTTGAGGGTAGACTTATAGGACTTATTTTATGTAAAATGAGGTGCTATTACCACTGGTAAAAACCGCGATGTCCTATCTTCAACCGTTTAGGAGATCGAGTAAAATAGAAAATATTAGATATTTGAAAATGTGATATATAAACATTTTATTAGTTTGTACCTTTATCAACTCTTGAGAGTAGACTTATAGGACTTATTTTATGTAAAATATGGTGCTAAATCCACTGGTGAAAACCGCGATGTCCTATCTTTAACCGTTTAGGAGATCGAGTAAAATGGAGAATAATAGATATTTGAAAATGTGATATAAAAACATTTTATTCGTTTGTACCTTGATCAACTCTTAAGAGTAGACTTATAGGTCCTATTTTATGTAAAATGAGGTGCTAAATCCACTGGTGAAAACCGCGATGTCCTATCTTGAACCGTTTAGGAGATCGAGTAAAATTGAGAATAATAGATATTTGAAAATGTGATATATAAACATTTTATTCGTTTGTACCTTTATCAACTCTTAAGAGTAGACTTATAGGACTTATTTTATGTAAAATAAGTTGCTAAATCCACTGGTGAAAATCGCGATGTCCTATCTTTAACCGTTTAGGAGATCGAGTAAAATAGAAAATAAAAGATATTTGAAAATGTGATATATAAACATTTTATTCGTTTGTACCTTTATCAACTCTTGAGAGTAGACTTATAGGACTTATTTTATGTAAAATGAGGTGCTAAATCCACTGGTGAAATCCGCGATGTCCTATCTTTAACCGTTTAGGAGATCGAGTAAAATGGAGAATAATAGATATTTGAAAATGTGATATATAAACATTTTATTCGTTTGTACCTTGATCAACTCCTGAGGGTAGACTTATAGGACTTATTTTATGTAAAATGAGGTGCTAAATCCACTGGTAAAAACCGCGATGTCCTATCTTTAACCGTTTAGGAGATCGAGTGAAATAGAAAATATTAGATATTTGAAAATGTGATATATAAACATTTTATTAGTTTGTACCTTTATCAACTCTTGAGAGTAGACTTATAGGACTTATTTTATGTAAAATAAGGTGCTAGATCCACTGGTGAAAACCGCGATGTCCTATCTTTAACCGTTTAGGAGATCGAGTAAAATGGAGAATAATAGATATTTGAAAATGTGATATATAAACATTATATTCGTTTGTACCTTGATCAACTCTTGAGGGTAGACTTATAGGACTTATATAATGTAAAATGAGGTGCTAAATGCACTGGTAAAAACCGCGATGTCCTATCTTTAACCGTTTAGGAGATCGAGTGAAATAGAAAATATTAGATATTTGAAAATGTGATATATAAACACTTTATTCGTTTGTACCTTTATCAACTCTTGAGAGTAGACTTATAGGACCTATCATATGTAAAATGAGGTGCTAAATCCACTGGTAAAAACCGCGATGTCCTATCTTTAACCGTTTAGGAGATCGAGTGAAATGGAGAATAATAGATATTTTAAAATGTGATATATAAACATTTTATTCGTTTGTACCTTTATCAACTTTTAAGAGTAGACTTATAGGACTTATTTTATGTAAAATAAGGTGCTAAATCCACTGGTGAAAACCGCGATGTCCTATCTTTAACCGTTTAGGAGATTGAGTAAAATGGAGAATAATAAATATTTAAAAATGTGATATATAAATATTTTATTCAGTTGTCAAAGAATGACGGCTGTCAAAAATGTAAGCTGTCAAAAAATGACAGATGTCAAGAATGACAGATGTCAAAAAATGACAAATGTCAAGAATGACAAATGTCAAAAATGACAGATGTCAAAATTGACAGATGTCAAGAATGACAGATGTCATGAGTGACAGATGTCAAGAATGACAGATGTCAAGAATAACAGATGTCAAAAATGACAGCAGTCAAAAAATCATAGATGTCAAGAATGACAGATGTCTAAAAATGACAGTTGTTATATAACTAATTTTATATAAAATGGTATGCAAAATTGACTGATAACCGCGATGTCCTATCTTTAACCTTTTAGGAGATCGAGTAAAATGGAGAAGAGATATTTGAAAATGTGATATATAAACACTTTATTCGTTTGTACCTTTATCAACTCTTGAGAGTAGACTTATAGGACCTATCATATGTAAAATGAGGTGCTAAATCCACTGGTGAAAACCGCGACGTCCTATCTTTAACCGTTTAGGAGATCGAGTAAAATGGAGAATAATAGATATTTGAAAATGTGATATATAAACATTTTATTCGTTTGTACCTTGATCAACTCTTGAGGGTAGACTTATAGGACTTATTTTATGTAAAATGAGGTGCTATTACCACTGGTAAAAACCGCGATGTCCTATCTTCAACCGTTTAGGAGATCGAGTAAAATAGAAAATATTAGATATTTGAAAATGTGATATATAAACATTTTATTAGTTTGTACCTTTATCAACTCTTGAGAGTAGACTTATAGGACTTATTTTATGTAAAATAAGGTGCTAAATCCACTGGTGAAAACCGCGATGTCCTATCTTTAACCGTTTAGGAGATCGAGTAAAATGGAGAATAATAGATATTTGAAAATGTGATATATAAACATTTTATTCGTTTGTACCTTGATCAACTCTTAAGAGTAGACTTATAGGTCCTATTTTATGTAAAATGAGGTGCTAAATCCACTGGTGAAAACCGCGATGTCCTATCTTGAACCGTTTAGGAGATCGAGTAAAATGGAGAATAATAGATATTTGAAAATATGATATATAAACATTTTATTCGTTTGTACCTTTATCAACTCTTAAGAGTAGACTTATAGGACTTATTTTATGTAAAATAAGTTGCTAAATCCACTGGTGAAAACCGCGATGTCCTATCTTTAACCGTTTAGGAGATCGAGTAAAATAGAAAATAATAGATATTTGAAAATGTGATATATAAACATTTTATTCGTTTGTACCTTTATCAACTCTTGAGAGTAGACTTATAGGACTTATTTTATGTAAAATGAGGTGCTAAATCCACTGGTGAAATCCGCGATGTCCTATCTTTAACCGTTTAGGAGATCGAGTAAAATGGAGAATAATAGATATTTGAAAATGTGATATATAAACATTTTATTCGTTTGTACCTTGATCAACTCTTGAGGGTAGACTTATAGGACTTATTTTATGTAAAATGAGGTGCTAAATCCACTGGTAAAAACCGCGATGTCCTATCTTTAACCGTTTAGGAGATCGAGTGAAATAGAAAATATTAGATATTTGAAAATGTGATATATAAACATTTTATTAGTTTGTACCTTTATCGACTCTTGAGAGTAGACTTATAGGACTTATTTTATGTAAAATAAGGTGCTAGATCCACTGGTGAAAACCGCGATGTCCTATCTTTAACCGTTTAGGAGATCGAGTAAAATGGAGAATAATAGATATTTGAAAATGTGATATATAAACATTATATTCGTTTGTACCTTGATCAACTCTTGAGGGTAGACTTATAGGACTTATATAATGTAAAATGAGGTGCTAAATGCACTGGTAAAATCCGCGATGTCCTATCTTTAACCGTTTAGGAGATCGAGTGAAATAGAAAATATTAGATATTTGAAAATGTGATATATAAACACTTTATTCGTTTGTACCATTATCAACTCTTGAGAGTAGACTTATAGGACCTATCATATGTAAAATGAGGTGCTAAATCCACTGGTGAAAACCGCGATGTCCTATCTTTAACCGTTTAGGAGATCGAGTGAAATGGAGAATAATAGATATTTTAAAATGTGATATATAAACATTTTATTCGTTTGTACCTTTAACAACTTTTAAGAGTAGACTTATAGGACTTATTTTATGTAAAATAAGGTGCTAAATCCACTGGTGAAAACCGCGATGTCCTATCTTTAACCGTTTAGGAGATTGAGTAAAATGGAGAATAATAAATATTTAAAAATGTGATATATAAATATTTTATTCAGTTGTCAAAGAATGACGGCTGTCAAAAATGTAAGCTGTCAAAAAATGACAGATGTCAAGAATGACAGATGTCAAAAAATGACAAATGTCAAAATTGACAGATGTCAAAATATGACAGATGTCAAGAATGACAGATGTCATGAGTGACAGATGTCAAGAATGACAGATGTCAAGAATAACAGATGTCAAAAATGACAGCAGTCAAAAAATCATAGATGTCAAGAATGACAGATGTCTAAAAATGACAGTTGTTATATAACTAATTTTATATAAAATGGTATGCAAAATTGACTGATAACCGCGATGTCCTATCTTTAACCTTTTAGGAGATCAAGTAAAATGGAGAAGAGATATTTGAAAATGTGATATATAAACACTTTATTCGTTTGTACCTTTATCAACTCTTGAGAGTAGACTTATAGGTCCTATTTTATGTAAAATGAGGTGCTAAATCCACTGGTGAAAACCGCGATGTCCTATCTTGAACCGTTTAGGAGATCGAGTAAAATGGAGAATAATAGATATTTGAAAATGTGATATATAAACATTTTATTCGTTTGTACCTTTATCAACTCTTAAGAGTAGACTTATAGGACTTATTTTATGTAAAATGAGGTGCTAAATCCACTGGTGAAAACCGCGATGTCCTATCTTTAACCGTTTAGGAGATCGAGTAAAATGGAGAATAATGGATATTTGAAAATGAGATATATAAACATTTTATTCGTTTGTACCTTTATCAACCCTTGAGAGTAGACTTATAGGACATATTTTATGTAAAATGAGGTGCTAAATTAACTGGTAAAAACCGCGATGTCCTATCTTTAACCGTTTTGGAGATGGAGTAAAATGGAGAATAATAGATATTTGAAAATGTGATATATAAACATTTTATTAGTTTGTACCTTTATCAACTCTTGAGAGTAAACTTATAGGACTTATTTTATGTAAAATAAGGTGCTAAATCCACTGGTGTAAACTGCGATGTCCTATCTTCAACCGTTTAGGAGATCGAGTAAAATAGAAAATATTAGATATTTGAAAATGTGATATATAAACATTTTATTAGTTTGTACCTTTATCAACTCTTGAGAGTAGACTTATAGGACTTATTTTATGTAAAATGAGGTGCTATTACCACTGGTAAAAACCGCGATGTCCTATCTTCAACCGTTTAGGAGATCCAGTAAAATAGAAAATATTAGATATTTGAAAATGTGATATATAAACATTTTATTCGTTTGTACCTTGATCAACTCTTGAGGGTAGACTTATAAGACTTATTTTATGTAAAATGAGGTGCTATTACCACTGGTAAAAACCGCGATGTCCTATCTTCAACCGTTTAGGAGATCGAGTAAAATAGAAAATATTAGATATTTGAAAATGTGATATATAAACATTTTATTAGTTTGTACCTTTATCAACTCTTGAGAGTAGACTTATAGGACTTATTTTATGTAAAATAAGGTGCTAAATCCACTGGTGAAAACCGCGATGTCCTATCTTTAACCGTTTAGGAGATCGAGTAAAATGGAGAATAATAGATATTTGAAAATGTGATATATAAACATTTTATTCGTTTGTACCTTTATTAACTCTTGAGAGTAGACTTATAGGACTTATTCTATGTAAAATAAGGTGCTAAATCCACTGGTGAAAACCGCGATGTCCTATCTTTAACCGTTTAGGAGATTGAGTAAAATGGAGAATAATAGATATTTAAAAATGTGATATATAAACATTTTATTTGTTTGTACCTTTATCAACTCTTGAGAGTAGACTTATAGGACTTATTTTATGTAAAATAAAGTGCTAAATCCACTGGTGAAAACCGCGATGTCCTATCTTTAACCGTTTAGGAGATTGAGTAAAATGGAGAATAATAGATATTTAAAAATGTGATATATAAACATTTTATTTGTTTGTACCTTTATCAACTCTTGAGAGTAGACTTATAGGACTTATTCTATGTAAAATAAGGTGCTAAATCCACTGGTGAAAACCGCGATGTCCTATCTTTAACCGTTTAGGAGATTGAGTAAAATGGAGAATAATAGATATTTAAAAATGTGATTTATAAACATTTTATTCAGTTGTCAAAGAATGACGGCTGTCAAAAATGTCAGCTGTCAAAAAATGACAGATGTCAAAAAATGACAAATGTCAAGAATGACAGATGTCAAAATTGACAGATGTCAAAATTGACAGATGTCAAAAAATGACAGATGTCAAAAATGACAAATGTCAAGAATGACAGATGTCAAGAGTGACAGATGTCAAGAGTGACAGATGTCAAGAATGACAGATGTCAAGAGTGACAGATGTCAAGAATAACAGATGTCAAAAAATGACAAATGTCAAGATTGACAACTGTCAAAAAATGACAGATGTCAAAAATGACAGCTGTCAAAAAATCATAGATGTCAAGAATGACATATGTCTAAAAATGACAGTTGTTATATAACTAATTTTATATAAAATGGTATGCTAAATTGACTGATAACCGCGATGTCCTATCTTTAACCGTTTAGGAGATCGAGTAAAATGGAGAATAATAGATATATGAAAATGTGATATATAAACATTTTATTCGTTTTTACCTTTATCAACTCTTGAGAGTAGACTTATAGGACCTATTTTATGTAAAATGAGGTTCTAAATCCACTGGTGAAAACCGCGATGTAATATCTTTAACCGTTTAGGAGATCGAGTAAAATGGAGAATAATGGATATTTGAAAATATGATATATAAACATTTTATTCGTTTGTACCTTTATCAACTCTTGAGAGTAGACTTATAGGACTTATTTTATGTAAAATGATGTGCTTAATCCACTGGTGAAAACCGCGATGTCCTATCTTTAACCGTTTAGGAGATCGAGTAAAATGAAGAATAATGGATATTTGAAAATGTGATATATAAACATTTTATTCGTTTGTACCTTTATCAACTCTTGAGAGTAGACTTATAGGACTTTTTTTATGTAAAATAAGGTGCTAAATCCACTGGTGAAAACCGCGACGTCCTATCTTTAACGGTTTAGGAGATCGAGTAAAATGGAGAATAATAGATATTTGAAAATGTGATATATAAACATTTTATTCGTTTGTACCTTGATCAACTCTTGAGGGTAGACTTATAGGACTTATTTTATGTAAAATGAGGTGCTATTACCACTGGTAAAAACCGCGATGTCCTATCTTCAACCGTTTAGGAGATCGAGTAAAATAGAAAATATTAGATATTTGAAAATGTGATATATAAACATTTTATTAGTTTGTACCTTTATCAACTCTTGAGAGTAGACTTATAGGACTTATTTTATGTAAAATAAGGTGCTAAATCCACTGGTGAAAACCGCGATGTCCTATCTTTAACCGTTTAGGAGATCGAGTAAAATGGAGAATAATAGATATTTGAAAATGTGATATATAAACATTTTATTCGTTTGTACCTTGATCAACTCTTAAGAGTAGACTTATAGGTCCTATTTTATGTAAAATGAGGTGCTAAATCCACTGGTGAAAACCGCGATGTCCTATTTTTAACCGTTTAGGAGATTGAGTAAAATGGAGAATAATAGATATTTGAAAATGTGATATATAAACATTTTATTCGTTTTTACCTTTATCAACTCTTGAGAGTAGACTTATAGGACCTATTTTATGTAAAATGAGGTGCTAAATCCACTGGTGAAAACCGCGATGTGATATCTTTAACCGTTTAGGAGATCGAGTAAAATGGAGAATAATAGGTATTTGAAAATGTGATATATAAACATTTTATTCGTTTGTACCTTTATCAACTCTTAAGAGTCGACTTATAGGACTTATTTTATGTAAAATGAGGTGCTAAATCCACTGGTGAAAACCGCGATGTGATATCTTTAACCGTTTAGGAGATCGAGTAAAATGGAGAATAATAGGTATTTGAAAATGTGATATATAAACATTTTATTCGTTTGTACCTTTATCAACTCTTGAGAGTAGACTTATAGGACTTATTTTATGTTAAATGAGGTTCTAAATCCACTGGTAAAAACCGCGATGTCCTATCTTTAACTGTTTAGGAGATCAAATAAAATGGAGAATAATAGATATTTGAAAATGTGATATATAAACATTTTATTCGTTTGTACCTTTATCAACTCTTGATAGTAGACTTATAGGACTTATTTTATGTAAAATAAGGTGCTAAATCCACTGGTGAAAACCGCGACGTCCTATCTTTAACCGTTTAGGAGATCGAGTAAAATGGATAATAATAGATATTTGAAAATGTGATATATAAACATTTTATTCGTTTGTACCTTGATCAACTCTTGAGGGTAGACTTATAGGACTTATTTTATGTAAAATGAGGTGCTATTACCACTGGTAAAAACCGCGATGTCCTATCTTCAACCGTTTAGGAGATCGAGTAAAATAGAAAATATTAGATATTTGAAAATGTGATATATAAACATTTTATTAGTTTGTACCTTTATCAACTCTTGAGAGTAGACTTATAGGACTTATTTTATGTAAAATAAGGTGCTAAATCCACTGGTGAAAACCGCGATGTCCTATCTTTAAACGTTTAGGAGATCGAGTAAAATGGAGAATAATAGATATTTGAAAATGTGATATATAAACATTTTATTCGTTTGTACCTTGATCAACTCTTAAGAGTAGACTTATAGGTCCTATTTTATGTAAAATGAGGTGCTAAATCCACTGGTGAAAACCGCGATGTCCTATCTTGAACCGTTTAGGAGATCGAGTAAAATGGAGAATAATAGATATTTGAAAATGTGATATATAAACATTTTATTCGTTTGTACCTTTATCAACTCTTAAGAGTAGACTTATAGGACTTATTTTATGTAAAATAAGTTGCTTAATCCACTGGTGAAAACCGCGATGTCCTATCTTTAACCGTTTAGGAGATCGAGTAAAATAGAAAATAATAGATATTTGAAAATGTGATATATAAACATTTTATTCGTTTGTACCTTTATCAACTCTTGAGAGTAGACTTATAGGACTTATTTTATGTTAAATGAGGTGCTAAATCCACTGGTGAAATCCGCGATGTCCTATCTTTAACCGTTCAAGAGATCGAGTAAAATGGAGAATAATAGATATTTGAAAATGTGATATATAAACATTTTATTCGTTTGTACCTTGATCAACTCTTGAGGGTAGACTTATAGGACTTATTTTATGTAAAATGAGGTGCTAAATCCACTGGTAAAAACCGCGATGTCCTATCTTTAACCGTTTAGGAGATCGAGTGAAATAGAAAATATTAGATATTTGAAAATGTGATATATAAACATTTTATTAGTTTGTACCTTTATCAACTCTTGAGAGTAGACTTATAGGACTTATTTTATGTAAAAAAAGGTGCTAGATCCACTGGTGAAAACCGCGATGTCCTATCTTTAACCGTTTAGGAGATCGAGTAAAATGGAGAATAATAGATATTTGAAAATGTAATATATAAACATTATATTCGTTTGTACCTTGATCAACTCTTGAGGGTAGACTTATAGGACTTATATAATGTAAAATGAGGTGCTAAATGCACTGGTAAAAACCGCGATGTCCTATCTTCAACCGTTTAGGAGATCGAGTGAAATAGAAAATATTAGATATTTGAAAATGTGATATATAAACACTTTATTCGTTTGTACCTTTATCAACTCTTGAGAGTAGACTTATAGGACCTATCATATGTAAAATGAGGTGCTAAATCCACTGGTGAAAACCGCGATGTCCTATCTTTAACCGTTTAGGAGATTGAGTAAAATGGAGAATAATAGATATTTAAAAATGTGATATATAAACATTTTATTTGTTTGTACCTTTATCAACTCTTGAGAGTAGACTTATAGGACTTATTTTATGTAAAATAAAAAGCTAAATCCACTGGTGAAAACCGCGATGTCCTATCTTTAACCGTTTAGGAGATCGAGTAAAATGGAGAATAATAGATATTTGAAAATGTGATATATAAACATTTTATTCGTTTGAACCTTTAGCAACATTTGAGAGTAGATTATAGGACCTATTTTATGTAAAATGAGGTGCTAAATCCACTGGTGAAAACCGCGATGTCCTATCTTTAACCGTTTAGGAGATTGAGTAAAATGGAGAATAATAGATATTTAAAAATGTGATTTATAAACATTTTATTCAGTTGTCAAAGAATGACGGCTGTCAAAAATGTCAGCTGTCAAAAAATGACAGATGTCAAAAAATGACAAATGTCAAGAATGACAAATGTCAAAAATGACAGATGTCAAAATTGACAGATGTCAAAAAATGACAGATGTCAAAAATGACAAATGTCAAGAATGACAGATGTCAAGAGTGACAGATGTCAAGAATGACAGATGTCAAGAGTGACAGATGTCAAGAATAACAGATGTCAAAAAATGACAAATGTCAAGATTGACAACTGTCAAAAAATGACAGATGTCAAAAATGACAGCTGTCAAAAAATCATAGATGTCAAGAATGACATATGTCTAAAAATGACAGTTGTTATATAACTAATTTTATATAAAATGGTATGCTAAATTGACTGATAACCGCGATGTCCTATCTTTAAGCTATTAGGAGATCGAGTAAAATGGAGAAGAGATATTTGAAAATGTGATATATAAACACTTTATTCGTTTGTACCTTTATCAACTCTTGAGAGTAGACTTATAGGACTTATTTTATGTAAAATGAGGTGCTAAATCCACTGGTGAAATCCGCGATGTCCTATCTTTAACCGTTTAGGAGATCGAGTAAAATGGAGAATAATAGATATTTGAAAATGTGATATATAAACATTTTATTCGTTTGAACCTTTATCAACATTTGAGAGTAGATTATAGGACCTATTTTATGTAAAATGAGGTGCTAAATCCACTGGTGAAAACCGCGATGTCCTATCTTTAACCGTTTAGGAGATCGAGTAAAATGGAGAATAATAGATATTTAAAAATGTGATATATAAACATTTTATTCGTTTGTACCTTTATCAACTCATGAGAGTAGACTTATAGGACTTATTTTATGTAAAATGAGGTGCTAAATCCACTGGTTAAAACCGCGATGTCCTATCTTTAACCGTTTAGGAGATCGAGTAAAATGAAGAATAATAGATATTTGAAAATGTGATATATAAACATTTTATTCGTTTGTACCTTTATCAACTCTTGAGAGTAGACTTATAGGACTCATTTTATGTAAAATATAGTGCTAAATCCACTGGTGAAAACCGCGATGTCCTATCTTTAACCGTTTAGGAGATCAAATAAAATGGAGAATAATAGATATTTGATAATGTGATATATAAACATTTTATTCGTTTGAACTTTTATCAACTCATGAGAGTAGACTTATAGGACCTATTTTATATAAAATGAGGTTCTAAATCCACTGGTCAAAACCGCGATGTCCTATCTTTAACCGTTTAGGAGATGGAGTAAAGTGGAGAATAATAGATATTTGAAAATGTGATATATAAACATTTTATTTGTTTGTACTTTTATCAACTATTGAGAGTAGACTTATAGGACTTTTTTTTATATAAAATGAGGTTCTAAATCCACTGGCGAAAACCGCGATATCCTATTTTTAACCGTTTAGGAGATGGAGTAAAATGGAGAATAATAGATATTTGAAAATGTGATATATAAACATTTTATTTGTTTGTACTTTTATCAACTCTTGAGAGTAGACTTATAGGACTTATTTTATGTAAAATGAGGTGCTAAATCTACTGGTGAAAACCGCGATGTCCTATCTTTAACCGTTTAGGAGATCGAGTAAAATGGAGAATAATAGATATTTGAAAATGTGATATATTAACATTTTATTCGTTTGTACCTTGATCAACTCATGAGGGTAGACCTATAGGACCTATTTTATGTAAAATGAGGTGCTAAATCCACTGGTGAAAACCGCGATGTGATATCTTTAACCGTTTAGGAGATCGAGTAAAATGGAGAATAATAGATATATGAAAATGTGATATATAAACATTTTATTCGTTTTTACCTTTATCAACTCTTGAGAGTAGACTTATAGGACCTATTTTATGTAAAATGAGGTTCTAAATCCACTGGTGAAAACCGCGATGTAATATCTTTAACCGTTTAGGAGATCGAGTAAAATGGAGAATAATGGATATTTGAAAATATGATATATAAACATTTTATTCGTTTGTACCTTTATCAACTCTTGAGAGTAGACTTATAGGACTTATTTTATGTAAAATGATGTGCTTAATCCACTGGTGAATACCGCGATGTCCTATCTTTAACCGTTTAGGAGATCGAGTAAAATGAAGAATAATGGATATTTGAAAATGTGATATATAAACATTTTATTCGTTTGTACCTTTATCAACCCTTGAGAGTAGACTTATAGGACTTATTTTATGTAAAATGAGGTGCTAAATTTACTGGTAAAAACCGCGATGTCCTATCTTTAACCGTTTAGGAGATCGAGTAAAATGGATAATAATAGATATTTGAAAATGTGATATATAAACATTTTATTCGTTTGTACCTTGATCAACTCTTGAGGGTAGACTTATAGGACTTATTTTATGTAAAATAAGGTGCTAGATCCACTGGTGAAAACCGCGATGTCCTATCTTTAACCGTTTAGGAGATCGAGTAAAATGGAGAATAATAGATATTTGAAAATGTGATATATAAACATTATATTCGTTTGTACCTTGATCAACTCTTGAGGGTAGACTTATAGGACTTATATAATGTAAAATGAGGTGCTAAATGCACTGGTAAAAACCGCGATGTCCTATCTTTAACCGTTTAGGAGATCGAGTGAAATAGAAAACATTAGATATTTGAAAATGTGATATATAAACACTTTATTCGTTTGTACCTTTATCAACTCTTGAGAGTAGACTTATAGGACCTATCATATGTAAAATGAGGTGCTAAATCCACTGGTGAAAACCGCGATGTCCTATCTTTAACCGTTTAGGAGATCGAGTGAAATGGAGAATAATAGATATTTTAAAATGTGATATATAAACATTTTATTCGTTTGTACCTTTATCAACTTTTAAGAGTAGACTTATAGGACTTATTTTATGTAAAATAAGGTGCTAAATCCACTGGTGAAAACCGCGATGTCCTATCTTTAACCGTTTAGGAGATTGAGTAAAATGGAGAATAATAGATATTTAAAAATGTGATATATAAACATTTTATTTGTTTGTACCTTTATCAACTTTTAAGAGTAGACTTATAGGACTTATTTTATGTAAAATAAAGTGCTAAATTCACTGGTGAAAACCGCGATGTCCTATCTTTAACCGTTTAGGAGATTGAGTAAAATGGAGAATAATAGATATTTAAAAATGTGATATATAAACATTTTATTTGTTTGTACCTTTATCAACTCTTGAGAGTAGACTTATAGGACTTATTCTATGTAAAATAAGGTGCTAAATCCACTGGTGAAAACCGCGATGTCCTATCTTTAACCGTTTAGGAGATTGAGTAAAATGGAGAATAATAGATATTTAAAAATGTGATATATAAACATTTTATTTGTTTGTACCTTTATCAACTCTTGAGAGTAGACTTATAGGACTTATTTTATGTAAAATAAAGTGCTAAATCCACTGGTGAAAACCGCGATGTCCTATCTTTAACCGTTTAGGAGATCGAGTAAAATGGAGAATAATAGATATTTGAAAATGTGATATATAAACATTTTATTCGTTTGAACCTTTAGCAACATTTGAGAGTAGATTATAGGACCTATTTTATGTAAAATGAGGTGCTAAATCCACTGGTGAAAACCGCGATGTCCTATCTTTAACCGTTTAGGAGATTGAGTAAAATGGAGAATAATAGATATTTAAAAATGTGATTTATAAACATTTTATTCAGTTGTCAAAGAATGACGGCTGTCAAAAATGTCAGCTGTCAAAAAATGACAGATGTCAAAAAATGACAAATGTCAAGAATGACAAATGTCAAAAATGACAGATGTCAAAATTGACAGATGTCAAAAAATGACAGATGTCAAAAATGACAAATGTCAAGAATGACAGATGTCAAGAGTGACAGATGTCAAGAATGACAGATGTCAAGAGTGACAGATGTCAAGAATAACAGATGTCAAAAAATGACAAATGTCAAGATTGACAACTGTCAAAAAATGACAGATGTCAAAAATGACAGCTGTCAAAAAATCATAGATGTCAAGAATGACATATGTCTAAAAATGACAGTTGTTATATAACTAATTTTATATAAAATGGTATGCTAAATTGACTGATAACCGCGATGTCCTATCTTTAAGCTATTAGGAGATCGAGTAAAATGGAGAAGAGATATTTGAAAATGTGATATATAAACACTTTATTCGTTTGTACCTTTATCAACTCTTGAGAGTAGACTTATAGGACTTATTTTATGTAAAATGAGGTGCTAAATCCACTGGTGAAATCCGCGATGTCCTATCTTTAACCGTTTAGGAGATCGAGTAAAATGGAGAATAATAGATATTTAAAAATGTGATATATAAACATTTTATTCGTTTGTACCTTTATCAACTCATGAGAGTAGACTTATAGGACTTATTTTATGTAAAATGAGGTGCTAAATCCACTGGTTAAAACCACGATGTCCTATCTTTAACCGTTTAGGAGATCGAGTAAAATGAAGAATAATAGATATTTGAAAATGTGATATATAAACATTTTATTCGTTTGTACCTTTATCAACTCTTGAGAGTAGACTTATAGGACTCATTTTATGTAAAATATAGTGCTAAATCCACTGGTGAAAACCGCGATGTCCTATCTTTAACCGTTTAGGAGATCAAATAAAATGGAGAATAATAGATATTTGATAATGTGATATATAAACATTTTATTCGTTTGAACTTTTATCAACTCATGAGAGTAGACTTATAGGACCTATTTTATATAAAATGAGGTTCTAAATCCACTGGTCAAAACCGCGATGTCCTATCTTTAACCGTTTAGGAGATGGAGTAAAGTGGAGAATAATAGATATTTGAAAATATGATATATAAACATTTTATTTGTTTGTACTTTTATCAACTATTGAGAGTAGACTTATAGGACTTTTTTTTATATAAAATGAGGTTCTAAATCCACTGGCGAAAACCGCGATATCCTATTTTTAACCGTTTAGGAGATGGAGTAAAATGGAGAATAATAGATATTTGAAAATGTGATATATAAACATTTTATTTGTTTGTACTTTTATCAACTCTTGAGAGTAGACTTATAGGACTTATTTTATGTAAAATGAGGTGCTAAATCTACTGGTGAAAACCGCGATGTCCTATCTTTAACCGTTTAGGAGATCGAGTAAAATGGAAAATAATAGATATTTGATAATGTGATATATATACATTTTATTCGTTTGTACCTTTATCAACTCTTGAGAGTAGAGTTATAGGTCTTATTTTATGTAAAATGAGGTGCTAAATCCACTGGTGAAATCCGCGATGTCCAATCTTTAACCGTTTAGGAGATCGAGTAAAATGTAGAATAATAGATATTTGAAAATGTGATATATAAACATTTTATTCGTTTGTACCTTTATCAACCCTTGAGAGTAGACTTATAGGACTTATTTTATGTAAAATGAGGTGCTAAATTTACTGGTAAAAACCGCGATGTCCTATCTTTAACCGTTTAGGAGATCGAGTAAAATGGATAATAATAGATATTTGAAAATGTGATATATAAACATTTTATTCGTTTGTACCTTGATCAACTCTTGAGGGTAGACTTATAGGACTTATTTTATGTAAAATAAGGTGCTAGATCCACTGGTGAAAACCGCGATGTCCTATCTTTAACCGTTTAGGAGATCGAGTAAAATGGAGAATAATAGATATTTGAAAATGTGATATATAAACATTATATTCGTTTGTACCTTGATCAACTCTTGAGGGTAGACTTATAGGACTTATATAATGTAAAATAAGGTGCTAAATGCACTGGTAAAAACCGCGATGTCCTATCTTTAACCGTTTAGGAGATCGAGTGAAATAGAAAACATTAGATATTTGAAAATGTGATATATAAACACTTTATTCGTTTGTACCTTTATCAACTCTTGAGAGTAGACTTATAGGACCTATCATATGTAAAATGAGGTGCTAAATCCACTGGTGAAAACCGCGATGTCCTATCTTTAACCGTTTAGGAGATCGAGTGAAATGGAGAATAATAGATATTTTAAAATGTGATATATAAACATTTTATTCGTTTGTACCTTTATCAACTTTTAAGAGTAAACTTATAGGACTTATTTTATGTAAAATAAGGTGCTAAATCCACTGGTGAAAACCGCGATGTCCTATCTTTAACCGTTTAGGAGATTGAGTAAAATGGAGAATAATAGATATTTAAAAATGTGATATATAAACATTTTATTTGTTTGTACCTTTATCAACTTTTAAGAGTAGACTTATAGGACTTATTTTATGTAAAATAAAGTGCTAAATCCACTGGTGAAAACCGCGATGTCCTATCTTTAACCGTTTAGGAGATTGAGTAAAATGGAGAATAATAGATATTTAAAAATGTGATATATAAACATTTTATTTGTTTGTACCTTTATCAACTCTTGAGAGTAGACTTATAGGACTTATTTTATGTAAAATAAGGTGCTAAATCCACTGGTGAAAACCGCGATGTCCTATCTTTAACCGTTTAGGAGATTGAGTAAAATGGAGAATAATAGATATTTAAAAATGTGATATATAAACATTTTATTTGTTTGTACCTTTATCAACTCTTGAGAGTAGACTTATAGGACTTATTTTATGTAAAATAAAGTGCTAAATCCACTGGTGAAAACCGCGATGTCCTATCTTTAACCGTTTAGGAGATTGAGTAAAATGGAGAATAATAGATATTTAAAAATGTGATATATAAACATTTTATTTGTTTGTACCTTTATCAACTCTTGAGAGTAGACTTATAGGACTTATTCTATGTAAAATAAGGTGCTAAATCCACTGGTGAAAACCGCGATGTCCTATCTTTAACCGTTTAGGAGATCAAATAAAATGGAGAATAATAGATATTTGATAATGTGATATATAAACATTTTATTCGTTTGAACTTTTATCAACTCATGAGAGTAGACTTATAGGACCTATTTTATATAAAATGAGGTTCTAAATCCACTGGTCAAAACCGCGATGTCCTATCTTTAACCGTTTAGGAGATGGAGTAAAGTGGAGAATAATAGATATTTGAAAATATGATATATAAACATTTTATTTGTTTGTACTTTTATCAACTATTGAGAGTAGACTTATAGGACTTTTTTTTATATAAAATGAGGTTCTAAATCCACTGGCGAAAACCGCGATATCCTATTTTTAACCGTTTAGGAGATGGAGTAAAATGGAGAATAATAGATATTTGAAAATGTGATATATAAACATTTTATTTGTTTGTACTTTTATCAACTCTTGAGAGTAGACTTATAGGACTTATTTTATGTAAAATGAGGTGCTAAATCTACTGGTGAAAACCGCGATGTCCTATCTTTAACCGTTTAGGAGATCGAGTAAAATGGAAAATAATAGATATTTGATAATGTGATATATATACATTTTATTCGTTTGTACCTTTATCAACTCTTGAGAGTAGAGTTATAGGTCTTATTTTATGTAAAATGAGGTGCTAAATCCACTGGTGAAATCCGCGATGTCCAATCTTTAACCGTTTAGGAGATCGAGTAAAATGTAGAATAATAGATATTTGAAAATGTGATATATAAACATTTTATTCGTTTGTACCTTTATCAACCCTTGAGAGTAGACTTATAGGACTTATTTTATGTAAAATGAGGTGCTAAATTTACTGGTAAAAACCGCGATGTCCTATCTTTAACCGTTTAGGAGATCGAGTAAAATGGATAATAATAGATATTTGAAAATGTGATATATAAACATTTTATTCGTTTGTACCTTGATCAACTCTTGAGGGTAGAATTATAGGACTTATTTTATGTAAAATAAGGTGCTAGATCCACTGGTGAAAACCGCGATGTCCTATCTTTAACCGTTTAGGAGATCGAGTAAAATGGAGAATAATAGATATTTGAAAATGTGATATATAAACATTATATTCGTTTGTACCTTGATCAACTCTTGAGGGTAGACTTATAGGACTTATATAATGTAAAATGAGGTGCTAAATGCACTGGTAAAAACCGCGATGTCCTATCTTTAACCGTTTAGGAGATCGAGTGAAATAGAAAACATTAGATATTTGAAAATGTGATATATAAACACTTTATCGTTTGTACCTTTATCAACTCTTGAGAGTAGACTTATAGGACCTATCATATGTAAAATGAGGTGCTAAATCCACTGGTGAAAACCGCGATGTCCTATCTTTAACCGTTTAGGAGATCGAGTGAAATGGAGAATAATAGATATTTTAAAATGTGATATATAAACATTTTATTCGTTTGTACCTTTATCAACTTTTAAGAGTAAACTTATAGGACTTATTTTATGTAAAATAAGGTGCTAAATCCACTGGTGAAAACCGCGATGTCCTATCTTTAACCGTTTAGGAGATTGAGTAAAATGGAGAATAATAGATATTTAAAAATGTGATATATAAACATTTTATTTGTTTGTACCTTTATCAACTTTTAAGAGTAGACTTATAGGACTTATTTTATGTAAAATAAAGTGCTAAATCCACTGGTGAAAACCGCGATGTCCTATCTTTAACCGTTTAGGAGATTGAGTAAAATGGAGAATAATAGATATTTAAAAATGTGATATATAAACATTTTATTTGTTTGTACCTTTATCAACTCTTGAGAGTAGACTTATAGGACTTATTTTATGTAAAATAAGGTGCTAAATCCACTGGTGAAAACCGCGATGTCCTATCTTTAACCGTTTAGGAGATTGAGTAAAATGGAGAATAATAGATATTTAAAAATGTGATATATAAACATTTTATTTGTTTGTACCTTTATCAACTCTTGAGAGTAGACTTATAGGACTTATTTTATGTAAAATAAAGTGCTAAATCCACTGGTGAAAACCGCGATGTCCTATCTTTAACCGTTTAGGAGATTGAGTAAAATGGAGAATAATAGATATTTAAAAATGTGATATATAAACATTTTATTTGTTTGTACCTTTATCAACTCTTGAGAGTAGACTTATAGGACTTATTCTATGTAAAATAAGGTGCTAAATCCACTGGTGAAAACCGCGATGTCCTATCTTTAACCGTTTAGGAGATTGAGTAAAATGGAGAATAATAGATATTTAAAAATGTGATTTATAAACATTTTATTCAGTTGTCAAAGAATGACGGCTGTCAAAAATGTCAGCTGTCAAAAAATGACAGATGTCAAAAAATGACAAATGTCAAGAATGACAGATGTCAAAATTGACAGATGTCAAAATTGACAAATGTCAAAAAATGACAGATGTCAAAAATGACAAATGTCAAGAATGACAGATGTCAAGAGTGACAGATGTCAAGAATGACAGATGTCAAGAGTGACAGATGTCAAGAATAACAGATGTCAAAAAATGACAAATGTCAAGATTGACAACTGTCAAAAAATGACAGATGTCAAAAATGACAGCTGTCAAAAAATCATAGATGTCAAGAATGACATATGTCTAAAAATGACAGTTGTTATATAACTAATTTTATATAAAATGGTATGCTAAATTGACTGATAACCGCGATGTCCTATCTTTAAGCTATTAGGAGATCGAGTAAAATGGAGAAGAGATATTTGAAAATGTGATATATAAACACTTTATTCGTTTGTACCTTTATCAACTCTTGAGAGTAGACTTATAGGACTTATTTTATGTAAAATGAGGTGCTAAATCCACTGGTGAAATCCGCGATGTCCTATCTTTAACCGTTTAGGAGATCGAGTAAAATGGAGAATAATAGATATTTAAAAATGTGATATATAAACATTTTATTCGTTTGTACCTTTATCAACTCATGAGAGTAGACTTATAGGACTTATTTTATGTAAAATGTGGTGCTAAATCCACTGGTTAAAACCGCGATGTCCTATCTTTAACCGTTTAGGAGATCGAGTAAAATGAAGAATAATAGATATTTGAAAATGTGATATATAAACATTTTATTCGTTTGTACCTTTATCAACTCTTGAGAGTAGACTTATAGGACTCATTTTATGTAAAATATAGTGCTAAATCCACTGGTGAAAACCGCGATGTCCTATCTTTAACCGTTTAGGAGATCAAATAAAATGGAGAATAATAGATATTTGATAATGTGATATATAAACATTTTATTCGTTTGAACTTTTATCAACTCATGAGAGTAGACTTATAGGACCTATTTTATATAAAATGAGGTTCTAAATCCACTGGTCAAAACCGCGATGTCCTATCTTTAACCGTTTAGGAGATGGAGTAAAGTGGAGAATAATAGATATTTGAAAATATGATATATAAACATTTTATTTGTTTGTACTTTTATCAACTATTGAGAGTAGACTTATAGGACTTTTTTTTATATAAAATGAGGTTCTAAATCCACTGGCGAAAACCGCGATATATTATTTTTAACCGTTTAGGAGATGGAGTAAAATGGAGAATAATAGATATTTGAAAATGTGATATATAAACATTTTATTTGTTTGTACTTTTATCAACTCTTGAGAGTAGACTTATAGGACTTATTTTATGTAAAATGAGGTGCTAAATCTACTGGTGAAAACCGCGATGTCCTATCTTTAACCGTTTAGGAGATCGAGTAAAATGGAAAATAATAGATATTTGATAATGTGATATATATACATTTTATTCGTTTGTACCTTTATCAACTCTTGAGAGTAGAGTTATAGGTCTTATTTTATGTAAAATGAGGTGCTAAATCCACTGGTGAAATCCGCGATGTCCAATCTTTAACCGTTTAGGAGATCGAGTAAAATGTAGAATAATAGATATTTGAAAATGTGATATATAAACATTTTATTCGTTTGTACCTTTATCAACCCTTGAGAGTAGACTTATAGGACTTATTTTATGTAAAATGAGGTGCTAAATTTACTGGTAAAAACCGCGATGTCCTATCTTTAACCGTTTAGGAGATCGAGTAAAATGGATAATAATAGATATTTGAAAATGTGATATATAAACATTTTATTCGTTTGTACCTTGATCAACTCTTGAGGGTAGAATTATAGGACTTATTTTATGTAAAATAAGGTGCTAGATCCACTGGTGAAAACCGCGATGTCCTATCTTTAACCGTTTAGGAGATCGAGTAAAATGGAGAATAATAGATATTTGAAAATGTGATATATAAACATTATATTCGTTTGTACCTTGATCAACTCTTGAGGGTAGACTTATAGGACTTATATAATGTAAAATGAGGTGCTAAATGCACTGGTAAAAACCGCGATGTCCTATCTTTAACCGTTTAGGAGATCGAGTGAAATAGAAAACATTAGATATTTGAAAATGTGATATATAAACACTTTATTCGTTTGTACCTTTATCAACTCTTGAGAGTAGACTTATAGGACCTATCATATGTAAAATGAGGTGCTAAATCCACTGGTGAAAACCGCGATGTCCTATCTTTAACCGTTTAGGAGATCGAGTGAAATGGAGAATAATAGATATTTTAAAATGTGATATATAAACATTTTATTCGTTTGTACCTTTATCAACTTTTAAGAGTAAACTTATAGGACTTATTTTATGTAAAATAAGGTGCTAAATCCACTGGTGAAAACCGCGATGTCCTATCTTTAACCGTTTAGGAGATTGAGTAAAATGGAGAATAATAGATATTTAAAAATGTGATATATAAACATTTTATTTGTTTGTACCTTTATCAACTTTTAAGAGTAGACTTATAGGACTTATTTTATGTAAAATAAAGTGCTAAATCCACTGGTGAAAACCGCGATGTCCTATCTTTAACCGTTTAGGAGATTGAGTAAAATGGAGAATAATAGATATTTAAAAATGTGATATATAAACATTTTATTTGTTTGTACCTTTATCAACTCTTGAGAGTAGACTTATAGGACTTATTTTATGTAAAATAAGGTGCTAAATCCACTGGTGAAAACCGCGATGTCCTATCTTTAACCGTTTAGGAGATTGAGTAAAATGGAGAATAATAGATATTTAAAAATGTGATATATAAACATTTTATTTGTTTGTACCTTTATCAACTCTTGAGAGTAGACTTATAGGACTTATTTTATGTAAAATAAAGTGCTAAATCCACTGGTGAAAACCGCGATGTCCTATCTTTAACCGTTTAGGAGATTGAGTAAAATGGAGAATAATAGATATTTAAAAATGTGATATATAAACATTTTATTTGTTTGTACCTTTATCAACTCTTGAGAGTAGACTTATAGGACTTATTCTATGTAAAATAAGGTGCTAGATCCACTGGTGAAAACCGCGATGTCCTATCTTTAACCGTTTAGGAGATCGAGTAAAATGGAGAATAATAGATATTTGAAAATGTGATATATAAACATTATATTCGTTTGTACCTTTATCAACCCTTGAGAGTAGACTTATAGGACTTATTTTATGTAAAATGAGGTGCTAAATTTACTGGTAAAAACCGCGATGTCCTATCTTTAACCGTTTAGGAGATCGAGTAAAATGGATAATAATAGATATTTGAAAATGTGATATATAAACATTTTATTCGTTTGTACCTTGATCAACTCTTGAGGGTAGAATTATAGGACTTATTTTATGTAAAATAAGGTGCTAGATCCACTGGTGAAAACCGCGATGTCCTATCTTTAACCGTTTAGGAGATCGAGTAAAATGGAGAATAATAGATATTTGAAAATGTGATATATAAACATTATATTCGTTTGTACCTTGATCAACTCTTGAGGGTAGACTTATAGGACTTATATAATGTAAAATGAGGTGCTAAATGCACTGGTAAAAACCGCGATGTCCTATCTTTAACCGTTTAGGAGATCGAGTGAAATAGAAAACATTAGATATTTGAAAATGTGATATATAAACACTTTATTCGTTTGTACCTTTATCAACTCTTGAGAGTAGACTTATAGGACCTATCATATGTAAAATGAGGTGCTAAATCCACTGGTGAAAACCGCGATGTCCTATCTTTAACCGTTTAGGAGATCGAGTGAAATGGAGAATAATAGATATTTTAAAATGTGATATATAAACATTTTATTCGTTTGTACCTTTATCAACTTTTAAGAGTAAACTTATAGGACTTATTTTATGTAAAATAAGGTGCTAAATCCACTGGTGAAAACCGCGATGTCCTATCTTTAACCGTTTAGGAGATTGAGTAAAATGGAGAATAATAGATATTTAAAAATGTGATATATAAACATTTTATTTGTTTGTACCTTTATCAACTTTTAAGAGTAGACTTATAGGACTTATTTTATGTAAAATAAAGTGCTAAATCCACTGGTGAAAACCGCGATGTCCTATCTTTAACCGTTTAGGAGATTGAGTAAAATGGAGAATAATAGATATTTAAAAATGTGATATATAAACATTTTATTTGTTTGTACCTTTATCAACTCTTGAGAGTAGACTTATAGGACTTATTTTATGTAAAATAAGGTGCTAAATCCACTGGTGAAAACCGCGATGTCCTATCTTTAACCGTTTAGGAGATTGAGTAAAATGGAGAATAATAGATATTTAAAAATGTGATATATAAACATTTTATTTGTTTGTACCTTTATCAACTCTTGAGAGTAGACTTATAGGACTTATTTTATGTAAAATAAAGTGCTAAATCCACTGGTGAAAACCGCGATGTCCTATCTTTAACCGTTTAGGAGATTGAGTAAAATGGAGAATAATAGATATTTAAAAATGTGATATATAAACATTTTATTTGTTTGTACCTTTATCAACTCTTGAGAGTAGACTTATAGGACTTATTCTATGTAAAATAAGGTGCTAAATCCACTGGTGAAAACCGCGATGTCCTATCTTTAACCGTTTAGGAGATTGAGTAAAATGGAGAATAATAGATATTTAAAAATGTGATTTATAAACATTTTATTCAGTTGTCAAAGAATGACGGCTGTCAAAAATGTCAGCTGTCAAAAAATGACAGATGTCAAAAAATGACAAATGTCAAGAATGACAGATGTCAAAATTGACAGATGTCAAAATTGACAGATGTCAAAAAATGACAGATGTCAAAAATGACAAATGTCAAGAATGACAGATGTCAAGAGTGACAGATGTCAAGAATGACAGATGTCAAGAGTGACAAATGTCAAGAATAACAGATGTCAAAAAATGACAAATGTCAAGATTGACAACTGTCAAAAAATGACAGATGTCAAAAATGACAGCTGTCAAAAAATCATAGATGTCAAGAATGACATATGTCTAAAAATGACAGTTGTTATATAACTAATTTTATATAAAATGGTATGCTAAATTGACTGATAACCGCGATGTCCTATCTTTAAGCTATTAGGAGATCGAGTAAAATGGAGAAGAGATATTTGAAAATGTGATATATAAACACTTTATTCGTTTGTACCTTTATCAACTCTTGAGAGTAGACTTATAGGACTTATTTTATGTAAAATGAGGTGCTAAATCCACTGGTGAAATCCGCGATGTCCTATCTTTAACCGTTTAGGAGATCGAGTAAAATGGAGAATAATAGATATTTAAAAATGTGATATATAAACATTTTATTCGTTTGTACCTTTATCAACTCATGAGAGTAGACTTATAGGACTTATTTTATGTAAAATGAGGTGCTAAATCCACTGGTTAAAACCGCGATGTCCTATCTTTAACCGTTTAGGAGATCGAGTAAAATGAAGAATAATAGATATTTGAAAATGTGATATATAAACATTTTATTCGTTTGTACCTTTATCAACTCTTGAGAGTAGACTTATAGGACTCATTTTATGTAAAATATAGTGCTAAATCCACTGGTGAAAACCGCGATGTCCTATCTTTAACCGTTTAGGAGATCAAATAAAATGGAGAATAATAGATATTTGATAATGTGATATATAAACATTTTATTCGTTTGAACTTTTATCAACTCATGAGAGTAGACTTATAGGACCTATTTTATATAAAATGAGGTTCTAAATCCACTGGTCAAAACCGCGATGTCCTATCTTTAACCGTTTAGGAGATGGAGTAAAGTGGAGAATAATAGATATTTGAAAATATGATATATAAACATTTTATTTGTTTGTACTTTTATCAACTATTGAGAGTAGACTTATAGGACTTTTTTTTATATAAAATGAGGTTCTAAATCCACTGGCGAAAACCGCGATATCCTATTTTTAACCGTTTAGGAGATGGAGTAAAATGGAGAATAATAGATATTTGAAAATGTGATATATAAACATTTTATTTGTTTGTACTTTTATCAACTCTTGAGAGTAGACTTATAGGACTTATTTTATGTAAAATGAGGTGCTAAATCTACTGGTGAAAACCGCGATGTCCTATCTTTAACCGTTTAGGAGATCGAGTAAAATGGAAAATAATAGATATTTGATAATGTGATATATATACATTTTATTCGTTTGTACCTTTATCAACTCTTGAGAGTAGAGTTATAGGTCTTATTTTATGTAAAATGAGGTGCTAAATCCACTGGTGAAATCCGCGATGTCCAATCTTTAACCGTTTAGGAGATCGAGTAAAATGTAGAATAATAGATATTTGAAAATGTGATATATAAACATTTTATTCGTTTGTACCTTTATCAACCCTTGAGAGTAGACTTATAGGACTTATTTTATGTAAAATGAGGTGCTAAATTTACTGGTAAAAACCGCGATGTCCTATCTTTAACCGTTTAGGAGATCGAGTAAAATGGATAATAATAGATATTTGAAAATGTGATATATAAACATTTTATTCGTTTGTACCTTGATCAACTCTTGAGGGTAGACTTATAGGACTTATTTTATGTAAAATAAGGTGCTAGATCCACTGGTGAAAACCGCGATGTCCTATCTTTAACCGTTTAGGAGATCGAGTAAAATGGAGAATAATAGATATTTGAAAATGTGATATATAAACATTATATTCGTTTGTACCTTGATCAACTCTTGAGGGTAGACTTATAGGACTTATATAATGTAAAATGAGGTGCTAAATGCACTGGTAAAAACCGCGATGTCCTATCTTTAACCGTTTAGGAGATCGAGTGAAATAGAAAACATTAGATATTTGAAAATGTGATATATAAACACTTTATTCGTTTGTACCTTTATCAACTCTTGAGAGTAGACTTATAGGACCTATCATATGTAAAATGAGGTGCTAAATCCACTGGTGAAAACCGCGATGTCCAATCTTTAACCGTTTAGGAGATCGAGTGAAATGGAGAATAATAGATATTTTAAAATGTGATATATAAACATTTTATTCGTTTGTACCTTTATCAACTTTTAAGAGTAAACTTATAGGACTTATTTTATGTAAAATAAGGTGCTAAATCCACTGGTGAAAACCGCGATGTCCTATCTTTAACCGTTTAGGAGATTGAGTAAAATGGAGAATAATAGATATTTAAAAATGTGATATATAAACATTTTATTTGTTTGTACCTTTATCAACTTTTAAGAGTAGACTTATAGGACTTATTTTATGTAAAATAAAGTGCTAAATCCACTGGTGAAAACCGCGATGTCCTATCTTTAACCGTTTAGGAGATTGAGTAAAATGGAGAATAATAGATATTTAAAAATGTGATATATAAACATTTTATTTGTTTGTACCTTTATCAACTCTTGAGAGTAGACTTATAGGACTTATTTTATGTAAAATAAGGTGCTAAATCCACTGGTGAAAACCGCGATGTCCTATCTTTAACCGTTTAGGAGATTGAGTAAAATGGAGAATAATAGATATTTAAAAATGTGATATATAAACATTTTATTTGTTTGTACCTTTATCAACTCTTGAGAGTAGACTTATAGGACTTATTTTATGTAAAATAAAGTGCTAAATCCACTGGTGAAAACCGCGATGTCCTATCTTTAACCGTTTAGGAGATTGAGTAAAATGGAGAATAATAGATATTTAAAAATGTGATATATAAACATTTTATTTGTTTGTACCTTTATCAACTCTTGAGAGTAGACTTATAGGACTTATTCTATGTAAAATAAGGTGCTAAATCCACTGGTGAAAACCGCGATGTCCTATCTTTAACCGTTTAGGAGATTGAGTAAAATGGAGAATAATAGATATTTAAAAATGTGATTTATAAACATTTTATTCAGTTGTCAAAGAATGACGGCTGTCAAAAATGTCAGCTGTCAAAAAATGACAGATGTCAAAAAATGACAAATGTCAAGAATGACAGATGTCAAAATTGACAGATGTCAAAATTGACAGATGTCAAAAAATGACAGATGTCAAAAATGACAAATGTCAAGAATGACAGATGTCAAGAGTGACAGATGTCAAGAATGACAGATGTCAAGAGTGACAGATGTCAAGAATAACAGATGTCAAAAAATGACAAATGTCAAGATTGACAACTGTCAAAAAATGACAGATGTCAAAAATGACAGCTGTCAAAAAATCATAGATGTCAAGAATGACATATGTCTAAAAATGACAGTTGTTATATAACTAATTTTATATAAAATGGTATGCTAAATTGACTGATAACCGCGATGTCCTATCTTTAACCGTTTAGGAGATCGAGTAAAATGGAGAATAATAGATATATGAAAATGTGATATATAAACATTTTATTCGTTTTTACCTTTATCAACTCTTGAGAGTAGACTTATAGGACCTATTTTATGTAAAATGAGGTTCTAAATCCACTGGTGAAAACCGCGATGTAATATCTTTAACCGTTTAGGAGATCGAGTAAAATGGAGAATAATGGATATTTGAAAATATGATATATAAACATTTTATTCGTTTGTACCTTTATCAACTCTTGAGAGTAGACTTATAGGACTTATTTTATGTAAAATGATGTGCTTAATCCACTGGTGAAAACCGCGATGTCCTATCTTTAACCGTTTAGGAGATCGAGTAAAATGAAGAATAATGGATATTTGAAAATGTGATATATAAACATTTTATTCGTTTGTACCTTTATCAACCCTTGAGAGTAGACTTATAGGACTTATTTTATGTAAAATGAGGTGCTAAATTAACTGGTAAAAACCGCGATGTCCTATCTTTAACCGTTTTGGAGATGGAGTAAAATGGAGAATAATAGATATTTGAAAATGTGATATATAAACATTTTATTAGTTTGTACCTTTATCAACTCTTGAGAGTAAACTTATAGGACTTATTTTATGTAAAATAAGGTGCTAAATCCACTGGTGTAAACTGCGATGTCCTATCTTCAACCGTTTAGGAGATCGAGTAAAATAGAAAATATTAGATATTTGAAAATGTGATATATAAACATTTTATTGGTTTTTACCATTATCAACTCTTGAGAGTAGACTTATAGGACTTTTTTTATGTAAAATAAGGTGCTAAATCCACTGGTGAAAACCGCGACGTCCTATCTTTAACGGTTTAGGAGATCGAGTAAAATGGAGAATAATAGATATTTGAAAATGTGATATATAAACATTTTATTCGTTTGTACCTTGATCAACTCTTGAGGGTAGACTTATAGGACTTATTTTATGTAAAATGAGGTGCTATTACCACTGGTAAAAACCGCGATGTCCTATCTTCAACCGTTTAGGAGATCGAGTAAAATAGAAAATATTAGATATTTGAAAATGTGATATATAAACATTTTATTAGTTTGTACCTTTATCAACTCTTGAGAGTAGACTTATAGGACTTATTTTATGTAAAATAAGGTGCTAAATCCACTGGTGAAAACCGCGATGTCCTATCTTTAACCGTTTAGGAGATCGAGTAAAATGGAGAATAATAGATATTTGAAAATGTGATATATAAACATTTTATTCGTTTGTACCTTGATCAACTCTTAAGAGTAGACTTATAGGTCCTATTTTATGTAAAATGAGGTGCTAAATCCACTGGTGAAAACCGCGATGTCCTATCTTGAACCGTTTAGGAGATCGAGTAAAATGGAGAATAATAGATATTTGAAAATGTGATATATAAACATTTTATTCGTTTGTACCTTTATCAACTCTTAAGAGTAGACTTATAGGACTTATTTTATGTAAAATAAGTTGCTAAATCCACTGGTGAAAACCGCGATGTCCTAACTTTAACCGTTTAGGAGATCGAGTAAAATAGAAAATAATAGATATTTGAAAATGTGATATATAAACATTTTATTCGTTTGTACCTTTATCAACTCTTGAGAGTAGACTTATAGGACTTATTTTATGTAAAATGAGGTGCTAAATCCACTGGTGAAATCCGCGATGTCCTATCTTTAACCGTTTAGGAGATCGAGTAAAATGGAGAATAATAGATATTTGAAAATGTGATATATAAACATTTTATTCGTTTGTACCTTGATCAACTCTTGAGGGTAGACTTATAGGACTTATTTTATGTAAAATGAGGTGCTAAATCCACTGGTAAAAACCGCGATGTCCTATCTTTAACCGTTTAGGAGATCGAGTGAAATAGAAAATATTAGATATTTGAAAATGTGATATATAAACATTTTATTAGTTTGTACCTTTATCGACTCTTGAGAGTAGACTTATAGGACTTATTTTATGTAAAATAAGGTGCTAGATCCACTGGTGAAAACCGCGATGTCCTATCTTTAACCGTTTAGGAGATCGAGTAAAATGGAGAATAATAGATATTTGAAAATGTGATATATAAACATTATATTCGTTTGTACCTTGATCAACTCTTGAGGGTAGACTTATAGGACTTATATAATGTAAAATGAGGTGCTAAATGCACTGGTAAAAGCCGCGATGTCCTATCTTTAACCGTTTAGGAGATCGAGTGAAATAGAAAATATTAGATATTTGAAAATGTGATATATAAACACTTTATTCGTTTGTACCTTTATCAACTCTTGAGAGTAGACTTATAGGACCTATCATATGTAAAATGAGGTGCTAAATCCACTGGTGAAAACCGCGATGTCCTATCTTTAACCGTTTAGGAGATCGAGTGAAATGGAGAATAATAGATATTTTAAAATGTGATATATAAACATTTTATTCGTTTGTACCTTTATCAACTTTTAAGAGTAGACTTATAGGACTTATTTTATGTAAAATAAGGTGCTAAATCCACTGGTGAAAACCGCGATGTCCTATCTTTAACCGTTTAGGAGATTGTGTAAAATGGAGAATAATAAATATTTAAAAATGTGATATATAAATATTTTATTCAGTTGTCAAAGAATGACGGCTGTCAAAAATGTAAGCTGTCAAAAAATGACAGATGTCAAGAATGACAGATGTCAAAAAATGACAAATGTCAAGAATGACAAATGTCAAAAATGACAGATGTCAAAATTGACAGATGTCAAAATATGACAGATGTCATGAGTGACAGATGTCAAGAATGACAGATGTCAAGAATAACAGATGTCAAAAATGACAGCAGTCAAAAAATCATAGATGTCAAGAATGACAGATGTCTAAAAATGACAGTTGTTATATAACTAATTTTATATAAAATGGTATGCAAAATTGACTGATAACCGCGATGTCCTATCTTTAACCTTTTAGGAGATCGAGTAAAATGGAGAAGAGATATTTGAAAATGTGATATATAAACACTTTATTCGTTTGTACCTTTATCAACTCTTGAGAGTAGACTTATAGGACTTATTTTATGTAAAATAAAGTGCTAAATCCACTGGTGAAAACCGCGATGTCCTATCTTTAACCGTTTAGGAGATTGAGTAAAATGGAAAATAATAGATATTTAAAAATGTGATATATAAACATTTTATTTGTTTGTACCTTTATCAACTCTTGAGAGTAGACTTATAGGACTTATTTTATGTAAAATAAAGTGCTAAATCCACTGGTGAAAACCGCGATGTCCTATCTTTAACCGTTTAGGAGATTGAGTAAAATGGAGAATAATAGATATTTAAAAATGTGATATATAAACATTTTATTTGTTTGTACCTTTATCAACTCTTGAGAGTAGACTTATAGGACTTATTCTATGTAAAATAAGGTGCTAAATCCACTGGTGAAAACCGCGATGTCCTATCTTTAACCGTTTAGGAGATTGAGTAAAATGGAGAATAATAGATATTTAAAAATGTGATTTATAAACATTTTATTCAGTTGTCAAAGAATGACGGCTGTCAAAAATGTCAGCTGTCAAAAAATGACAGATGTCAAAAAATGACAAATGTCAAGAATGACAAATGTCAAAAATGACAGATGTCAAAATTGACAGATGTCAAAAAATGACAGATGTCAAAAATGACAAATGTCAAGAATGACAGATGTCAAGAGTGACAGATGTCAAGAATGACAGATGTCAAGAGTGACAGATGTCAAGAATAACAGATGTCAAAAAATGACAAATGTCAAGATTGACTACTGTCAAAAAATGACAGATGTCAAAAATGACAGCTGTCAAAAAATCATAGATGTCAAGAATGACATATGTCTAAAAATGACAGTTGTTATATAACTAATTTTATATAAAATGGTATGCTAAATTGACTGATAACCGCGATGTCCTATCTTTAACCGTTTAGGAGATCGAGTAAAATGGAGAATAATAGATATATGAAAATGTGATATATAAACATTTTATTCGTTTTTACCTTTATCAACTCTTGAGAGTAGACTTATAGGACCTATTTTATGTAAAATGAGGTTCTAAATCCACTGGTGAAAACCGCGATGTAATATCTTTAACCGTTTAGGAGATCGAGTAAAATGGAGAATAATGGATATTTGAAAATATGATATATAAACATTTTATTCGTTTGTACCTTTATCAACTCTTGAGAGTAGACTTATAGGACTTATTTTATGTAAAATAAGGTGCTAAATCCACTGGTGAAAACCGCGATGTCCTATCTTTAAACGTTTAGGAGATCGAGTAAAATGGAGAATAATAGATATTTGAAAATGTGATATATAAACATTTTATTCGTTTGTACCTTGATCAACTCTTAAGAGTAGACTTATAGGACCTATTTTATGTAAAATGAGGTGCTAAATCCACTGGTGAAAACCGCGATGTAATATCTTTAACCGTTTAGGAGATCGAGTAAAATAGAAAATATTAGATATTTGAAAATGTGATATATAAACATTTTATTAGTTTGTACCTTTATCAACTCTTGAGAGTAGACTTATAGGACTTATTTTATGTAAAATAAGGTGCTAAATCCACTGGTGAAAACCGCGATGTCCTATCTTTAAACGTTTAGGAGATCGAGTAAAATGGAGAATAATAGATATTTGAAAATGTGATATATAAACATTTTATTCGTTTGTACCTTGATCAACTCTTAAGAGTAGACTTATAGGACCTATTTTATGTAAAATGAGGTGCTAAATCCACTGGTGAAAACCGCGATGTCCTATCTTGAACCGTTTAGGAGATCGAGTAAAATGGAGAAGAGATATTTGAAAATGAGATATATAAACACTTTATTCGTTTGTACCTTTATCAACTCTTGAGAGTAGACTTATAGGACTTATTTTATGTAAAATGAGGTGCTAAATCCACTGGTGAAATCCGCGATGTCCTATCTTTAACCGTTTAGGAGATCGAGTAAAATGGAGAATAATAGATATTTGAAAATGTGATATATAAACATTTTATTCGTTTGAACCTTTATCAACATTTGAGAGTAGATTATAGGACCTATTTTATGTAAAATGAGGTGCTAAATCCACTGGTGAAAACCGCGATGTCCTATCTTTAACCGTTTAGGAGATCGAGTAAAATGGAGAATAATAGATATTTAAAAATGTGATATATAAACATTTTATTCGTTTGTACCTTTATCAACTCATGAGAGTAGACTTATAGGACTTATTTTATGTAAAATGAGGTGCTAAATCCACTGGTTAAAACCGCGATGTCCTATCTTTAACCGTTTAGGAGATCGAGTAAAATGAAGAATAATAGATATTTGAAAATGTGATATATAAACATTTTATTCGTTTGTACCTTTATCAACTCTTGAGAGTAGACTTATAGGACTCATTTTATGTAAAATATAGTGCTAAATCCACTGGTGAAAACCGCGATGTCCTATCTTTAACCGTTTAGGAGATCAAATAAAATGGAGAATAATAGATATTTGATAATGTGATATATAAACATTTTATTCGTTTGAACTTTTATCAACTCATGAGAGTAGACTTATAGGACCTATTTTATATAAAATGAGGTTCTAAATCCACTGGTCAAAACCGCGATGTCCTATCTTTAACCGTTTAGGAGATGGAGTAAAGTGGAGAATAATAGATATTTGAAAATGTGATATATAAACATTTTATTTGTTTGTACTTTTATCAACTATTGAGAGTAGACTTATAGGACTTTTTTTTATATAAAATGAGGTTCTAAATCCACTGGCGAAAACCGCGATATCCTATTTTTAACCGTTTAGGAGATGGAGTAAAATGGAGAATAATAGATATTTGAAAATGTGATATATAAACATTGTATTTGTTTGTACTTTTATCAACTCTTGAGAGTAGACTTATAGGACTTATTTTATGTAAAATGAGGTGCTAAATCTACTGGTGAAAACCGCGATGTCCTATCTTTAACCGTTTAGGAGATGGAGTAAAGTGGAGAATAATAGATATTTGAAAATGTGATATATAAACATTGTATTTGTTTGTACTTTTATCAACTCTTGAGAGTAGACTTATAGGACTTATTTTATGTAAAATGAGGTGCTAAATCTACTGGTGAAAACCGCGATGTCCTATCTTTAACCGTTTAGGAGATGGAGTAAAGTGGAGAATAATAGATATTTGAAAATGTGATATATAAACATTGTATTTGTTTGTACTTTTATCAACTCTTGAGAGTAGACTTATAGGACTTATTTTATGTAAAATGAGGTGCTAAATCTACTGGTGAAAACCGCGATGTCCTATCTTTAACCGTTTAGGAGATCGAGTAAAATGGAGAATAATAGATATTTGAAAATGTGATATATTAACATTTTATTCGTTTGTACCTTGATCAACTCATGAGGGTAGACCTATAGGACCTATTTTATGTAAAATGAGGTGCTAAATCCACTGGTGAAAACCGCGATGTGATATCTTTAACCGTTTAGGAGATCGAGTAAAATGGAGAATAATAGATATATGAAAATGTGATATATAAACATTTTATTCGTTTTTACCTTTATCAACTCTTGAGAGTAGACTTATAGGACTTATTTTATGTAAAATGATGTGCTTAATCCACTGGTGAATACCGCGATGTCCTATCTTTAACCGTTTAGGAGATCGAGTAAAATGAAGAATAATGGATATTTGAAAATGTGATATATAAACATTTTATTCGTTTGTACCTTTATCAACCCTTGAGAGTAGACTTATAGGACTTATTTTATGTAAAATGAGGTGCTAAATTTACTGGTAAAAACCGCGATGTCCTATCTTTAACCGTTTAGGAGATCAAGTAAAATTGAAAATAATAGATATTTGAAAATGTGATATATAAAAATTTTATTCGTTTGTTCCTTTATCAACTCTTGAGAGTAGACTTATAAGACTTATTTTATGTAAAATGAGGTGCTAAATCCACTGGTGAAAACCGCGATGTCCTATCTTTAACCGTTTAGGAGATCGAGTAAAATGGAGAATAATAGATATTTGATAATATGATATATAAACATTTTATTCGTTTGTTCCTTTATCAACTCTTGAGAGTAGACTTATAGGACCTATTTTATATAAAATGAGGTTCTAAATCCACTGGTAAAAACCGCGATATCCTATCTTTAACCGTTTAGGAGATGGAGTAAAATGGAGAATAATAGATATTTGAAAATGTGATATATAAACATTTTATTCGTTTGTACCTTTATCAACTCTTAAGAGTAGACTTATAGGACCTATTTTATGTAAAATGAGGTGCTAAATCCACTGGTGAAAACCGCGATGTCCTATCTTTAACTGTTTAGGATATCGAGTAAAATGGAGAAGAGATATTTGAAAATGTGATATATAAACATTTTATTCGTTTGTAACTTTATCAACTCTTAAGAGTAGACTTATAGGACTTATTTCATGTAAAATGAGGTGCTAAATCCACTGGTGATAACCGCGATGTCCTATCTTTAACCGTTTAGGAGATCGAGTAAAATGGAGAATAATAAATATTTGAAAATGTGATATATAAAAATTTTATTCGTTTGTACCTTTATGAACTCTTAAGAGTAGACTTATAGGACTTATTTTATGTAAAATGAGGTGCTAAATCCACTGGTTAAAACCGCGATGTCCTATCTTTAACCGTTTAGGAGATCGAGTAAAATGAAGAATAATAGATATTTGAAAATGTGATATATAAACATTTTATTCGTTTGTACCTTTATCAACTCTTGAGAGTAGACTTATAGGACTCATTTTATGTAAAATATAGTGCTAAATCCACTGGTGAAAACCGCGATGTCCTATCTTTAACCGTTTAGGAGATCAAATAAAATGGAGAATAATAGATATTTGATAATGTGATATATAAACATTTTATTCGTTTGAACTTTTATCAACTCATGAGAGTAGACTTATAGGACCTATTTTATATAAAATGAGGTTCTAAATCCACTGGTCAAAACCGCGATGTCCTATCTTTAACCGTTTAGGAGATGGAGTAAAGTGGAGAATAATAGATATTTGAAAATGTGATATATAAACATTTTATTTGTTTGTACTTTTATCAACTATTGAGAGTAGACTTATAGGACTTTTTTTTATATAAAATGAGGTTCTAAATCCACTGGCGAAAACCGCGATATCCTATTTTTAACCGTTTAGGAGATGGAGTAAAATGGAGAATAATAGATATTTGAAAATGTGATATATAAACATTGTATTTGTTTGTACTTTTATCAACTCTTGAGAGTAGACTTATAGGACTTATTTTATGTAAAATGAGGTGCTAAATCTACTGGTGAAAACCGCGATGTCCTATCTTTAACCGTTTAGGAGATGGAGTAAAGTGGAGAATAATAGATATTTGAAAATGTGATATATAAACATTGTATTTGTTTGTACTTTTATCAACTCTTGAGAGTAGACTTATAGGACTTATTTTATGTAAAATGAGGTGCTAAATCTACTGGTGAAAACCGCGATGTCCTATCTTTAACCGTTTAGGAGATGGAGTAAAGTGGAGAATAATAGATATTTGAAAATGTGATATATAAACATTGTATTTGTTTGTACTTTTATCAACTCTTGAGAGTAGACTTATAGGACTTATTTTATGTAAAATGAGGTGCTAAATCTACTGGTGAAAACCGCGATGTCCTATCTTTAACCGTTTAGGAGATCGAGTAAAATGGAGAATAATAGATATTTGAAAATGTGATATATTAACATTTTATTCGTTTGTACCTTGATCAACTCATGAGGGTAGACCTATAGGACCTATTTTATGTAAAATGAGGTGCTAAATCCACTGGTGAAAACCGCGATGTGATATCTTTAACCGTTTAGGAGATCGAGTAAAATGGAGAATAATAGATATATGAAAATGTGATATATAAACATTTTATTCGTTTTTACCTTTATCAACTCTTGAGAGTAGACTTATAGGACCTATTTTATGTAAAATGAGGTTCTAAATCCACTGGTGAAAACCGCGATGTAATATCTTTAACCGTTTAGGAGATCGAGTAAAATGGAGAATAATGGATATTTGAAAATATGATATATAAACATTTTATTCGTTTGTACCTTTATCAACTCTTGAGAGTAGACTTATAGGACTTATTTTATGTAAAATGATGTGCTTAATCCACTGGTGAATACCGCGATGTCCTATCTTTAACCGTTTAGGAGATCGAGTAAAATGAAGAATAATGGATATTTGAAAATGTGATATATAAACATTTTATTCGTTTGTACCTTTATCAACCCTTGAGAGTAGACTTATAGGACTTATTTTATGTAAAATGAGGTGCTAAATTTACTGGTAAAAACCGCGATGTCCTATCTTTAACCGTTTAGGAGATCAAGTAAAATTGAAAATAATAGATATTTGAAAATGTGATATATAAAAATTTTATTCGTTTGTTCCTTTATCAACTCTTGAGAGTAGACTTATAAGACTTATTTTATGTAAAATGAGGTGCTAAATCCACTGGTAAAAACCGCGATGTCCTATCTTTAACCGTTTAGGAGATCGAGTAAAATGGAAAATAATAGATATTTGATAATGTGATATATATACATTTTATTCGTTTGTACCTTTATCAACTCTTGAGAGTAGAGTTATAGGTCTTATTTTATGTAAAATGAGGTGCTAAATCCACTGGTGAAATCCGCGATGTCCAATCTTTAACCGTTTAGGAGATCGAGTAAAATGTAGAATAATAGATATTTGAAAATGTGATATATAAACATTTTATTCGTTTGTACCTTTATCAACTCTTGAGAGTAGACTTATAGGACTTATTCTATGTAAAATAAGGTGCTAAATCCACTGGTGAAAACCGCGATGTCCTATCTTTAACCGTTTAGGAGATTGAGTAAAATGGAGAATAATAGATATTTAAAAATGTGATTTATAAACATTTTATTCAGTTGTCAAAGAATGACGGCTGTCAAAAATGTCAGCTGTCAAAAAATGACAGATGTCAAAAAATGACAAATGTCAAGAATGACAAATGTCAAAAATGACAGATGTCAAAATTGACAGATGTCAAAAAATGACAGATGTCAAAAATGACAAATGTCAAGAATGACAGATGTCAAGAGTGACAGATGTCAAGAAGGACAGATGTCAAGAGTGACAGATGTCAAGAATAACAGATGTCAAAAAATGACAAATGTCAAGATTGACAACTGTCAAAAAATGACAGATGTCAAAAATGACAGCTGTCAAAAAATCATAGATGTCAAGAATGACATATGTCTAAAAATGACAGTTGTTATATAACTAATTTTATATAAAATGGTATGCTAAATTGACTGATAACCGCGATGTCCTATCTTTAACCTATTAGGAGATCGAGTAAAATGGAGAAGAGATATTTGAAAATGTGATATATAAACACTTTATTCGTTTGTACCTTTATCAACTCTTGAGAGTAGACTTATAGGACTTATTTTATGTAAAATGAGGTGCTAAATCCACTGGTGAAATCCGCGATGTCCTATCTTTAACCGTTTAGGAGATCGAGTAAAATGGAGAATAATAGATATTTGAAAATGTGATATATAAACATTTTATTCGTTTGAACCTTTATCAACATTTGAGAGTAGATTATAGGACCTATTTTATGTAAAATGAGGTGCTAAATCCACTGGTGAAAACCGCGATGTCCTATCTTTAACCGTTTAGGAGATCGAGTAAAATGGAGAATAATAGATATTTAAAAATGTGATATATAAACATTTTATTCGTTTGTACTTTTATCAACTCATGAGAGTAGACTTATAGGACTTATTTTATGTAAAATGAGGTGCTAAATCCACTGGTTAAAACCGCGATGTCCTATCTTTAACCGTTTAGGAGACCGAGTAAAATGAAGAATAATAGATATTTGAAAATGTGATATATAAACATTTTATTCGTTTGTACCTTTATCAACTCTTGAGAGTAGACTTATAGGACTCATTTTATGTAAAATATTGTGCTAAATCCACTGGTGAAAACCGCGATGTCCTATCTTTAACCGTTTAGGAGATCAAATAAAATGGAGAATAATAGATATTTGAAAATGTGATATATAAACATTTTATTCGTTTGTACCTTTATCAACTCTTGAGAGTAGACTTATAGGACCTATTTTATGTAAAATGAGGTGCTAAATCCACTGGTGAAAACCGCGATGTAATATCTTTAACCGTTTAGGAGATCGAGTAAAATGGAGAATAATGGATATTTGAAAATATGATATATAAACATTTTATTCGTTTGTACCTTTATCAACTCTTGAGAGTAGACTTATAGGACTTATTTTATGTAAAATGATGTACTTAATCCACTGGTGAAAACCGCGATGTCCTATCTTTAACTGTTTAGGAGATCGAGTAAAATGAAGAATAATGGATATTTGAAAATGTGATATATAAACATTTTATTCGTTTGTACCTTTATCAACCCTTGAGAGTAGACTTATAGAACTTATTTTATGTAAAATGTGGTGCTAAATCCACTGGTAAAAACCGCGATGTCCTATCTTTAACCGTTTAGGAGATCGAGTAAAATGGAAAATAATAGATATTTGATAATGTGATATATATACATTTTATTCGTTTGTACCTTTATCAACTCTTGAGAGTAGAGTTATAAGTCTTATTTTATGTAAAATGAGGTGCTAAATCCACTGGTGAAATCCGCGATGTCCAATCTTTAACCGTTTAGGAGATCGAGTAAAATGTAGAATAATAGATATTTGAAAATGTGATATATAAACATTTTATTCGTTTGTACCTCTATCAACTCTTAAGAGTAGACTTATAGGACTTATTTTTTGTAAAATGAGGTGCTAAATCCACTGGTGAAAACCGCGATGTCCTTATCTTGAACCGTTTAGGAGATCGAGTAAAATGGAGAAAAATAGATATTTGAAAATGTGATATATAAAAATTTTATTCGTTTGTACCTTTATGAACTCTTGAGAGTAGACCTATAGGACTTATTTTATGTTAAATGAGGTGCTAAATCCACTGGTGAAAACCGCGATGTCCTATCTTTGACCGTTTAGGAGATCGAGTAAAATGGAGATTAATAGATATTTGAAAATGTGATATATAAACATTTTATTCGTTTTTACCTTTATCAACTCTTAAGAGTAGACTTATAGGACCTATTTTATGTAAAATGAGGTTCTAAATCCACTGGTGAAAACCGCGATGTCCTATCTTTATCCGTTTAGGAGATCGAGTAAAATGGAGAATAATAGATATTTGATAATGTGATATATAAACATTTTATTCGTTTGTACCTTTATCAACATTTGAGAGTAGACTTATAGGACCTATTTTATGTAAAATGAGGTGCTAAATCCACTGGTGAAAACCGCGATGTCCTATCTTTAACCGTTTAAGAGATCGAGTAAAATGGAGAATAATAGAAATTTGAAAATGTGACATATAAACATTTTATTCGTTTTTACCTTTATCAACTCTTGAGAGTAGACTTATAGGACCTATTTTATGTAAAATGAGGTGCTAAACCCACTGGTGAAAACGGCGATGTGATATCTTTAACCGTTTAGGAGATCGAGTAAAATGGAGAATAATAGATATTTGAAAATGTGATATATAAACATTTTATCCGTTTTTGCCTTTATCAACTCTTGAGAGTAGACTTATAGGACCTATTTTATGTAAAATGAGGTGCTAAATCCACTGGTGAAAACCGCGATGTGATATCTTTAACCGTTTAGGAGATCGAGAAAAATGGAGAATAATAGATATTTGAAAATGTGATATATAAACATTTTATTCGTTTGTACCTTTATCAACTCTTGAGAGTAGACTTATAGGACCTATTTTATGTAAAATGAGGTGCTAAATCCACTGGTGAAAACCGCGATGTGACATCTTTAACCGTTTAGGAGATCGAGTAAAATGGAGAATAATAGATATTTGAAAATGAGATATATAAACATTTTATTCGTTTGTACCTTTATAAACTCTTAAGAGTAGACTTATAGGACATATTTTATGTAAAATGAGGTGCTAAATCCACTGGTGAAAACCGCGATGTCCGATTTTTAACCGTTTAGGAGATTGAGTAAAATGGAGAATAAAAGATATTTGAATATGAGATATATAAACATTTTATTCGTTTGTACCTTTATCAACTATTGAGAGTAGACTTATAGGACTTTTTATATGTAAAATGAGGTGCTAAATCCACTGGTAAAAACCGCGATGTCCTATCCTTAACTGTTTAGGAGATCAAATAAAATGGAGAATAATAGATATTTGAAAATGTGATATATAAACATTTTATTCGTTTGAACCTTTATCAACTCTTGAGAGTAGACTTATAAGACTTATTTTATGTAAAATGAGGTGCTAAATCCACTGGTGAAAACCGCGATGTCCTATCTTTAACCGTTTAGGAGATCGAGTAAAATGGAGAATAATAGATATTTGATAATATGATATATAAACATTTTATTCGTTTGTTCCTTTATCAACTCTTGAGAGTAGACTTATAGGACCTATTTTATATAAAATGAGGTTCTAAATCCACTGGTAAAAACCGCGATATCCTATCTTTAACCGTTTAGGAGATGGAGTAAAATGGAGAATAATAGATATTTGAAAATGTGATATATAAACATTTTATTCGTTTGTACCTTTATCAACTCTTAAGAGTAGACTTATAGGACCTATTTTATGTAAAATGAGGTGCTAAATCCACTGGTGAAAACCGCGATGTCCTATCTTTAACTGTTTAGGATATCGAGTAAAATGGAGAAGAGATATTTGAAAATGTGATATATAAACATTTTATTCGTTTGTAACTTTATCAACTCTTAAGAGTAGACTTATAGGACTTATTTCATGTAAAATGAGGTGCTAAATCCACTGGTGATAACCGCGATGTCCTATCTTTAACCGTTTAGGAGATCGAGTAAAATGGAGAATAATAAATATTTGAAAATGTGATATATAAAAATTTTATTCGTTTGTACCTTTATGAACTCTTAAGAGTAGACTTATAGGACTTATTTTATGTAAAATGAGGTGCTAAATCCACTAGTGAAAACCGCGATGTCCTATTTTTAACCGCTTAGGAGATCGAGTAAAATAGAGAATAATAGATATTTGAAAATGTGATATATAAACATTTTATTCGTTTGTACCTTTATCAACTCTTAAGAGTAGACTTATAGGACCTATTTGATGTAAAATGAGGTGCTAAATCCACTGGTGAAAACCGCGATGTCCTATCTTTATCCGTTTAGGAGATCGAGTAAAATGGAGAATAATAGATATTTGAAAATGTGATATATAAACATTTTATTCGTTTGTACCTTTATCAACTCTTGAGAGTAGACTTATAGGACTAATTTTATGTAAAATAAGGTGCTAAATCCACTGGTGTATACCGCGATGTCCTATCTTCAACCGTTTAGGAGATCGAGTAAAATAGAAAATATTAGATATTTGAAAATGTGATATATAAACATTTTATTCGTTTTTACCTTTATTAACTCTTGAGAGTAGACTTATACGACTAATTTTATGTAAAATGAGGTGCTAAATCCACTGGTAAAAACCGCGATGTCCTATCTTTATCCGTTTAGGAGATCGAGTAAAATGGAGAATAATAAATATTTGAAAATGTGATATATAAACATTTTATTCGTTTGTACCTTTATTAACTCTTGAGAGTAGACTTATAGGACTATTTTATGTTAAATGAGGTGCTAAATCCACTGGTAAAAACCGCGATGTCCTATCTTTAACCGTTTAAAAGATCGAGTAAAATGGAGAATAATAGATATTTGAATATGTGATATATAAACATTTTTTTCGTTTGTACCTTTATCAACACTTGAGAGTAGACTTATAGGTCTTATTTTATGTAAAATGAGGTGCTAAATCCACTGGTGTAAACCGCGATGTCCTATCTTTAACCGTTTAGGTGATCGAGTAAAATGGATATTAATAGATATTTGAAAATGTGATATATAAACATTTTATTCGTTTGTACCTTTATCAACTATTGAGAGTAGACTTATAGGACTTTTTATATGAAAAATGAGGTGCTAAATATACTGGTGAAAACCGCGATGTCCTATCTTTAACCGTTTAGGAGATCGAGTGAAATGGAGAATAATAGATTTTATAAAATGTGATATATAAACATTTTATTCGTTTGTACCTTTATCAACTCTTAAGAGTAGACTTATAGGACTTATTTTATGAAAAATAAGGTGCTAAATCCACTGGTGTAAACCGCGATGTCCTATCTTTAACCGTTTAGGAGATCGAGTAAAATGGAGAATAATAAATATTTGAAAATGTGATATATAAACATTTTATTCGTTTGTACCTTTATGAACTCTTAAGAGTAGACTTATAGGACTTATTTTATGTAAAATGAGGTGCTAAATCCACTAGTGAAAACCGCGATGTCCTATTTTTAACCGCTTAGGAGATCGAGTAAAATAGAGAATAATAGATATTTGAAAATGTGATATATAAACATTTTATTCGTTTGTACCTTTATCAACTCTTAAGAGTAGACTTATAGGACCTATTTGATGTAAAATGAGGTGCTAAATCCACTGGTGAAAACCGCGATGTCCTATCTTTATCCGTTTAGGAGATCGAGTAAAATGGAGAATAATAGATATTTGAAAATGTGATATATAAACATTTTATTCGTTTGTACCTTTATCAACTCTTGAGAGTAGACTTATAGGACTAATTTTATGTAAAATAAGGTGCTAAATCCACTGGTGTAAACCGCGATGTCCTATCTTCAACCGTTTAGGAGATCGAGTAAAATAGAAAATATTAGATATTTGAAAATGTGATATATAAACATTTTATTCGTTTTTACCTTTATTAACTCTTGAGAGTAGACTTATACGACTAATTTTATGTAAAATGAGGTGCTAAATCCACTGGTAAAAACCGCGATGTCCTATCTTTATCCGTTTAGGAGATCGAGTAAAATGGAGAATAATAAATATTTGAAAATGTGATATATAAACATTTTATTCGTTTGTACCTTTATTAACTCTTGAGAGTAGACTTATAGGACTATTTTATGTTAAATGAGGTGCTAAATCCACTGGTAAAAACCGCGATGTCCTATCTTTAACCGTTTAAAAGATCGAGTAAAATGGAGAATAATAGATATTTGAATATGTGATATATAAACATTTTTTTCGTTTGTACCTTTATCAACTCTTGAGAGTAGACTTATAGGACTTATTTTATGTTAAATGAGGTGCTAAATCCACTGGTGTAAACCGCGATGTCCTATCTTTAACCGTTTAGGTGATCGAGTAAAATGGATATTAATAGATATTTGAAAATGTGATATATAAACATTTTATTCGTTTGTACCTTTATCAACTATTGAGAGTAGACTTATAGGACTTTTTATATGAAAAATGAGGTGCTAAATATACTGGTGAAAACCGCGATGTCCTATCTTTAACCGTTTAGGAGATCGAGTGAAATGGAGAATAATAGATTTTATAAAATGTGATATATAAACATTTTATTCGTTTGTACCTTTATCAACTCTTAAGAGTAGACTTATAGGACTTATTTTATGAAAAATAAGGTGCTAAATCCACTGGTGTAAACCGCGATGTCCTATCTTTAACCGTTTAGGAGATCGAGTAAAATGGATATTAATAGATATTTGAAAATGTGATATATAAACATTTTATTCGTTTGTACCTTTATCAACTATTGAGAGTAGACTTATAGGACTTTTTATATGTAAAATGAGGTGCTAAATCCACTGGTGAAAACCGCGATGTCCTATCTTTAACCGTTTAGGAGATCGAGTGAAATGGAGAATAATAGATATTATAAAATGTGATATATAAACATTTTATTCGTTTGTACCTTTATCAACTCTTAAGAGTAGACTTATAAGACTTTTTATATGTAAAATGAGGTGCTAAATCCACTGGTGTAAACCGCGATGTCCTATCTTTAACCGTTTAGGAGATCGAGTAAAATGGAGAATAATAGATATTTGAAAATGTGATATATAAACATTTTATTTGTTTGTACCTTTATCAACTTTTGAGAGTAGACTTATAGGACTTTTTATATGTAAAATGAGGTGCTAAATCCACTGGTAAAAACCGCGATGTCCTATCTTTAACCGTTTAGGAGATCGAGTAAAATGGAGAAAAATAGATATTTGAAAATGTGATATATAAACATTTTATTCGTTTGTACCTTTATCAACTCTTGAGAGTAGACTTATAGGACCTATTTTATGTAAAATGAGGTGCTAAATCCACTGGTGAAAACCGCGATGTCCTATCTTGAACCGTTTAGGAGATCGAGTAAAATGGAGAAAAATAGATATTTGAAAATGTGATATATAAACTTTTTATTCGATTTTACCTTTATCAACTTTTGAGAGTAGACTTATAGGACTTATTTTATGTAAAATAAGGTGCTAAATCCACTGGTAAAAACCGCGATGTCCTATCTTTTATCGTTTAGGAGATCGAGTAAAATGGAAAATAATAGATATTTGAAAATGTAATATATAAACATTTTATTCGTTTTTACCTTTATCAACTCTTGAGAGTAGACTTATAGGACCTATTTTATGTAAAATGAGGTGCTAAATCCACTGGTGAAAACCGTGATGTATTATCTTTAACCGTTTAGGAGATCGAGTAAAATGGAAAATAATACATATTTGAAAATGTGATATATAAACATTTTATTCGTTTGTACCTTTATCAACTCTTGAGAGTAGACTTATAGGACTTATTTTATGTTAAATGAGGTGCTAAATCCACTGGTAAAAACCGCGATGTCCTATCTTTAACCGTTTAGGAGATCGAGTAAAATGGAGAATAATAGATATTTGAAAATGTGATATATAAACATTTTTATCGTTTGTACCTTTATCAACCCTTGAGAGTAGACTTATAGGTCTTATTTTATGAAAAATGAGGTACTAAATCCTCTGGAGAAAACCGCGATGTCCTATCTTTAACCGTCTAGGAGATCGAGTACAATGGATATTAATAGATATTTGAAAATGTGATATATAAACATTTTATTCGTTTGTACCTTTATCAACTTTTGAGAGTAGACTTATAAAACTTTTTATATGTAAAATGAGGTGCTAAATCCACTGGTGAAAACCGCGATGTCCTATCTTTAACCGTTTAGGAGATCGAGTAAAATGGAGAATAATAGATATTTGAAAATGTGATATATAAACATTTTATTGGTTTGTACCTTTATCAACTCTTGAGAGTAGACTTATAGGACCTATTTTATGTAAAATGAGGTGCTTAATGCACTGGAGAAAACCGCGATGTCCTATTTTTAACCGTTTAGGAGATCGAGGTAAATGGAGAATAATAGATATTTGAAAATGTGGTATATAAACATTTTATTCGTTTGTAAGTTTATCAACTCTTAAGAGTAGACTTATAGGACTTATTTTATGTAAAATGAGGTGCTAAATTTACTGGTGAAAACCTCGATGTCCTATCTTTAACCGTTTAGGAGATCGAGTAAAATGGATAATAATAGATATTTGAAAATGTGATATATAAACATTTTATTCGTTTGTACCTTTATCAACTCTTGAGAGTAGACTTATAGGACCTATTTTATGTAAAATGAGGTGCTAAATTCACTGGTGAAAACCGCGATGTCCAATCTTGAACCGTTTGGGAGATGGAGTAAAATGGAGAAAAATAAATATTTGAAATTGTGATATATAAACATTTTATTCGTTTGTACCTTTATCAACTCTTGAGAGTAGACTTATAGGACTTTTTATATGTAAAATGAGGTGCTAAATCCACTGGTGAAAACCGCGATGTCTTATCTTTAACCGTTTAGGAGATCGAGTGAATTGGAGAATAATAGATATTTTAAAATGTGATATATAAACATTTTATTCGTTTGTACCTTTATCAACTCTTAAGAGTAGACTTATAGGGCTTATTTCATGTAAAATGAGGTGCTAAATCCACTGGTGATAACCGCGATGTAATATCTTTAACCGTTTAGGAGATCGAGTAAAATGGAGAATAATAAATATTTGAAAATGTGATATATAAAAATTTTATTCGTTTGTACCTTTATGAACTCTTAAGAGTAGACTTATAGGACTGATTTTATGTAAAATGAGGTGCTAAATCCACTAGTGAAAACCGCGATGTCCTATTTTTAACCGTTTAGGAGATCGAGTAAAATAGAGAATAATAGATATTTGAAAATGTGATATATAAACATTTTATTAGTTTGTACCTTTATCAACTCTTGAGAGTAGACTTATAGGACTTATTTTATGTAAAATAAGGTGCTAAATCCACTGGTGTAAACCGCGATGTCCTATCTTCAACCGTTTAGGAGATCGAGTAAAATAGAAAATATTTGATATTTGAAAATGTGATATATAAACATTTTATTCGTTTTTACCTTTATCAACTCTTGAGAGTAGACTTATACGACTAATTTTATGTAAAATGAGGTGCTAAATCCACTGGTAAAAACCGCGATGTCCTATCTTTAACCGTTTAGGAGATCGAGTAAAATGGAGAATAATAGATATTTGAAAATGTGATATATAAACATTTTATTCGTTTGTACCTTTATCAACTCTTGAGAGTAGACTTATAGGACTTATTTTATGTTAAATGAGGTGCTAAATCCACTGGTAAAAACCGCGATGTCCTATCTTTAACCGTTTAGGAGATCGAGTAAAATGGAGAATAATAGATATTTGAAAATGTGATATATAAACATTTTTTTCGTTTGTACCTTTATCAACCCTTGAGAGTAGACTTATAGGTCTTATTTTATGAAAAATGAGGTACTAAATCCTCTGGAGAAAACCGCGATGTCCTATCTTTAACCGTTTAGGAGATCGAGTAAAATGGATATTAATAGATATTTGAAAATGAGATATATAAACATTTTATTCGTTTGTACCTTTATCAACTTTTGAGAGTAGACTTATAGGACTTTTTATATGTAAAATGAGGTGCTAAATCCACTGGTGAAAACCGCGATGTCCTATCTTTAACCGTTTAGGAGATCGAGTAAAATGGAGAATAATAGATATTTGAAAATGTGATATATAAACATTTTATTCGTTTGTACCTTTATCAACTTTTGAGAGTAGACTTATAGGACTTTTTATATGTAAAATGAGGTGCTAAATCCACTGGTGAAAACCGCGATGTCCTATCTTTAACCGTTTAGGAGATCGAGTAAAATGGAGAATAATAGATATTTGAAAATGTGATATATAAACATTTTATTGGTTTGTTCCTTTATCAACTCTTGAGAGTAGACTTATAGGACCTATTTTATGTAAAATGAGGTTCTAAATCCACTGGTGAAAACCGCGATGTCCTATCTTTAACCGTTTAGGAGATCGAGTAAAATGAAGAATAATAGATATTTGATAATGTGATATATAAACATTTTATTCGTTTGTACCTTTATCAACTTTTGAGAGTAGACTTATAGGACTTATTTTATGTAAAATGAGGTGCTTAATCCACTGGTCAAAACCGCGATGTCCTATCTTTAACCGTTTAGGAGATCGAGTAAAATGGAGAATAATGGATATTTGAAAATGTGATATATAAACATTTTATTCGTTTGTACCTTTATCAACTCTTGAGAGTAGACTTATAGGACTTAATTTATGTAAAATGAGGTGCTTAATCCACTGGTGAAAACCGCGATGTCCTATCTTTTATCGTTTAGGAGATCGAGTAAAATGGAGAATAATAGATATTTGAAAATGTGATACATAAACATTTTATTCTATTGTAACTTTATCAACTCTTAAGAGTAGACTTATAAGACATATTTTATGTAAAATGAGGTGCTAAATCCACTGGTGAAAACCGCGATGTCCTATCTTTAACCGTTTAGGAGATCGAGTAAAATGGAGAATAATAGATATTTGAAAATGTGATATATAAACATTTTATTGGTTTGAACCTTTATCAACTCTTGAGAGTAGACTTATAGGACCTATTTTATGTAGAATGAGGTGCTTAATCCACTGGAGAAAACCGCGATGTCCTATTTTTAACCGTTTAGGAGATCGAGGTAAATGGAGAATAATAGATATTTGAAAATGTGGTATATAAACATTTTATTCGTTTGTAAGTTTATCAACTCTTAAGAGTAGACTTATAGGACATATTTTATGTAAAATGAGGTGCTAAATTTACTGGTGAAAACCTCGATGTCCTATCATTAACCGTTTAGGAGATCGAGTAAAATGGATAATAATAGATATTTGAAAATGTGATATATAAACATTTTATTCGTTTGTACCTTTATCAACTCTTGAGAGTAGACTTATAGGACCTATTTTATGTAAAATGAGGTGCTAAATTCACTTTTGAAAACCGCGATGTCCTATATTGAACCGTTTAGGAGATGGAGTAAAATGGAGAAAAATAAATATTTGAAATTGTGATATATAAACATTTTATTCGTTTGTACCTTTATCAACTCTTGAGAGTAGACTTATAGGACCTATTTTATGTAAAATGAGGTGCTAAATTCACTGGTGAAAACCACGATGTCCTATCTTTAACCGTTTAGGAGATCGAGTTAAATGGAAAATAATAGATATTTGAAAATGTGATATATAAACATTTTATTCGTTTGTACCTTTATCAACTCTTGAGAGGAGACTTATAGGTCTTATTTTATGTAAAATGAGGTACTAAATCCTCTGGTGAAAACCGCGATGTCCTATCTTTAACCGTTTAGGAGATCGAGTAAAGTGGATATTAATAGATACTTGAAAATGTGATATATAAACATTTTATTCGTTTGTACCATTATCAACTCTTGAGAGTAGACTTATAGGACTTATTTTATGTAAAATGAGGTGCTAAATCCACTGGTGAAATCCGCGATGTTCTATCTTTAACCGTTTAGGAGATCGAGTAAAATGGAGAATAATAGATATTTGAAAATGTGATACATAAACATTTTATTCTATTGTAACTTTATCAACTCTTAAGAGTAGACTTATAGGATTTATTTTATGTAAAATGAGGTGCTAAATCCACTGGTGAAAACCGCGATGTCCTATTTTTAACCGTTTAGGAGATCGAGTAAAATTGAGAATAATAGATATTAGAAAATGTGATATATAAAAATTTTATTCGTTTGTACCTTTATCAACTCTTGAGAGTAGACTTATAGAACTTATTTTATGTAAAATGAGGTGCTACATCCTCTGGTGAAAACCGCGATGTCCTATCTTTAACCGTTTAGGAGATGGAGTAAAATGGAGATTAATAGATATTTGAAAATGTGATATATAAACATTTTATTGGTTTGTTCCTTTATCAACTCTTGAGAGTAGACTTATAGGACCTATTTTATGTAAAATGAGGTACTAAATCCTCTGGAGAAAACCGCGATGTCCTATCTTTAACCGTTTAGGAGATCGAGTAAAATGGATATTAATAGATATTTGAAAATGAGATATATAAACATTTTATTCGTTTGTACCTTTATCAACTTTTGAGAGTAGACTTATAGGACTTTTTATATGTAAAATGAGGTGCTAAATCCACTGGTGAAAACCGCGATGTCCTATCTTTAACCGTTTAGGAGATCGAGTAAAATGGAGAATAATAGATATTTGAAAATGTGATATATAAACATTTTATTCGTTTGTACCTTTATCAACTTTTGAGAGTAGACTTATAGGACTTTTTATATGTAAAATGAGGTGCTAAATCCACTGGTGAAAACCGCGATGTCCTATCTTTAACCGTTTAGGAGATCGAGTAAAATGGAGAATAATAGATATTTGAAAATGTGATATATAAACATTTTATTGGTTTGTTCCTTTATCAACTCTTGAGAGTAGACTTATAGGACCTATTTTATGTAAAATGAGGTTCTAAATCCACTGGTGAAAACCGCGATGTCCTATCTTTAACCGTTTAGGAGATCGAGTAAAATGAAGAATAATAGATATTTGATAATGTGATATATAAACATTTTATTCGTTTGTACCTTTATCAACTTTTGAGAGTAGACTTATAGGACTTATTTTATGTAAAATGAGGTGCTTAATCCACTGGTCAAAACCGCGATGTCCTATCTTTAACCGTTTAGGAGATCGAGTAAAATGGAGAATAATGGATATTTGAAAATGTGATATATAAACATTTTATTCGTTTGTACCTTTATCAACTCTTGAGAGTAGACTTATAGGACTTAATTTATGTAAAATGAGGTGCTTAATCCACTGGTGAAAACCGCGATGTCCTATCTTTTATCGTTTAGGAGATCGAGTAAAATGGAAAATAATTGATATTTGAAAATGTGATATATAAACATTTTATTCGTTTTTACCTTTATCAACTCTTGAGAGTAGACTTATAGGACCTATATTATGTAAAATGAGGTGCTAAATCCACTGGTGAAATCCGCGATGTTCTATCTTTAACCGTTTAGGAGATCGAGTAAAATGGAGAATAATAGATATTTGAAAATGTGATACATAAACATTTTATTCTATTGTAACTTTATCAACTCTTAAGAGTAGACTTATAAGACATATTTTATGTAAAATGAGGTGCTAAATCCACTGGTGAAAACCGCGATGTCCTATCTTTAACCGTTTAGGAGATCGAGTAAAATGGAGAATAATAGATATTTGAAAATGTGATATATAAACATTTTATTGGTTTGAACCTTTATCAACTCTTGAGAGTAGACTTATAGGACCTATTTTATGTAGAATGAGGTGCTTAATCCACTGGAGAAAACCGCGATGTCCTATTTTTAACCGTTTAGGAGATCGAGGTAAATGGAGAATAATAGATATTTGAAAATGTGGTATATAAACATTTTATTCGTTTGTAAGTTTATCAACTCTTAAGAGTAGACTTATAGGACATATTTTATGTAAAATGAGGTGCTAAATTTACTGGTGAAAACCTCGATGTCCTATCATTAACCGTTTAGGAGATCGAGTAAAATGGATAATAATAGATATTTGAAAATGTGATATATAAACATTTTATTCGTTTGTACCTTTATCAACTCTTGAGAGTAGACTTATAGGACCTATTTTATGTAAAATGAGGTGCTAAATTCACTTTTGAAAACCGCGATGTCCTATATTGAACCGTTTAGGAGATGGAGTAAAATGGAGAAAAATAAATATTTGAAATTGTGATATATAAACATTTTATTCGTTTGTACCTTTATCAACTCTTGAGAGTAGACTTATAGGACCTATTTTATGTAAAATGAGGTGCTAAATTCACTGGTGAAAACCGCGATGTCCTATCTTTAACCGTTTAGGAGATCGAGTTAAATGGAAAATAATAGATATTTGAAAATGTGATATATAAACATTTTATTCGTTTGTACCTTTATCAACTCTTGAGAGGAGACTTATAGGTCTTATTTTATGTAAAATGAGGTACTAAATCCTCTGGTGAAAACCGCGATGTCCTATCTTTAACCGTTTAGGAGATCGAGTAAAGTGGATATTAATAGATACTTGAAAATGTGATATATAAACATTTTATTCGTTTGTACCATTATCAACTCTTGAGAGTAGACTTATAGGACTTATTTTATGTAAAATGAGGTGCTAAATCCACTGGTGAAATCCGCGATGTTCTATCTTTAACCGTTTAGGAGATCGAGTAAAATGGAGAATAATAGATATTTGAAAATGTGATACATAAACATTTTATTCTATTGTAACTTTATCAACTCTTAAGAGTAGACTTATAGGATTTATTTTATGTAAAATGAGGTGCTAAATCCACTGGTGAAAACCGCGATGTCCTATTTTTAACCGTTTAGGAGATCGAGTAAAATTGAGAATAATAGATATTAGAAAATGTGATATATAAAAATTTTATTCGTTTGTACCTTTATCAACTCTTGAGAGTAGACTTATAGAACTTATTTTATGTAAAATGAGGTGCTACATCCTCTGGTGAAAACCGCGATGTCCTATCTTTAACCGTTTAGGAGATGGAGTAAAATGGAGATTAATAGATATTTGAAAATGTGATATATAAACATTTTATTCGTTTGTACCATTATCAACTTTTGAGAATAGACTTATATTACTTATTTTGTGTAAAATGAGGTGCTAAATCCACTGGTGAAATCCGCGATGTCCTATCTTTAACCGTTTAGGAGAACGAGTATAATGGAGAATAATAGATATTAGTTAATATGATATATAAACATTTTATTCGTTTGTTCCTTTATCAACTCTTGAGAGTAGACTTATTGGACTTATTTTATGTAAAATGAGGTGCTGAATCCACTGGTGAAAACCGCGATGTAGTATCTTTAACCGTTTAGGAGATCGAGTAAAATGGATATTAATAGATACTTGAAAATGTGATATATAAACATTTTATTCGTTTGTACCTTTATCAACTTTTGAGAGTAGACTTATAGGACTTATTATATGTAAAATGAGGTGCTAAATCCACTGGTGAAAACCGCGATGTCCTATCTTTAACCGTTTAGGAGATCGAGTAAAATGGAGAATAATAGATATTTAAAAATGTGATATATAAACATTTTATTCGTTTGTACCTTTATCAACTCTTGAGAGTAGACTTATAGGACTTATTTTATGTAAAATGAGGTGCTAAATCCACTGGCGAAAACGGCGATGTCCTATCTTTTACCGTTTAGGAGATCGAGTGAAATGAAGAATAATAGATATTTTAAAATGTGATATATAAACATTTTATTCGTTTGTGCCTTTATCAACTCTTAAGAGTAGACTTATAGGACTTATTTTATGTAAAATAAGGTGCTAAATCCTCTGGTGAAAACCGCGATGTCCTATCTTTAACCGTTTAGGAGATCGAGTAAAATGGAGAATAATAGATATTTGAAAATGTGATATATAAACATTTTATTATTTTGTACCTTTATCAACTCTTAAGAGTAGACTTATAAAACTTATTTTATGTAAAATGAGGTGCTAAATCCACTGGTGAAAACCGCGATGTCCTATTTTTAACCGTTTAGGAGATCGAGTAAAATGGAGAATAATAGATATTTGAATATGTGAAATATAAACATTTTATTCGTTTGTACCTTTATCAACTCTTAAGAGTAGACTTATAGGACTTATTTTCTGTAAAATGAGGTGCTAAATCTACTGGTGAAAACCGCGATGTCCTATCTTGAACCGTTTAGGAGATCGAGTAAAATGGAGAAAAATAGATATTTGAAAATGTGATATATAAACATTTTATTCGTTTGTACCTTTATCAACTCTTGAGAGTAGACTTATAGGAATTATTTTATGTAAAATGAGGTGCTAAATCCACTGGTGAAAACCGCGATGTCCTATCTTTAATCGTTTAGGAGATCGAGTATAATGGAGAATAATAGATATTTGATAATATGATATATAAACATTTTATTCGTTTGTTCCTTTATCAACTCTTGAGAGTAGACTTATAGGACTTATTTTATGTAAAATAAGGTGATAAATCCACTGGTAAAAACCGCGATGTCCTATCTCTAACCGTTTAAGAGATCGAGTAAAATTAATAATAACAGATATTTGAAAATGTGATATATAAACATTTTATTCGTTTGTACCTTTATCAACTCTTGAGAGTAGACTTATAGGAGTTATTTTATGTAAAATGAGGTGCTAAATCGACTGGTGAAAACCGCGATGTCCTATCTTTAACCGTTTAGGAGATCGAGTAAAATGGATATTAATAGATATTTAAAAATGTGATATATAAACATTTTATTCGTTTGTACCTTTATCAACTCTTGAGAGTAGACTTAAAAGACTTATTATATGTAAAATGAGGTGCTAAATCCACTGGTGAAAACCGCGATGTCCTATCTTTAACTGTTTAGGAGATCGAGTGAAATGGAGAATAATAGATATTTTAAAATGTGATATATAAACATTTTATTCGTTTGTACCTTTATCAACTTTTAAGAGTAGACTTATAGGACTTATTTTAAGTAAAATAAGGTGCTAAATCCACTGGTGAAAACCGCGATGTCCTATCTTTAACCGTTTAGGAGATCGAGTAAAATAGAAAATAATAGATATTTGAAAATGTGATATATAAGCATTTTATTCGTTTGTACCTTTATCAACTCTTGAGAGTAGACTTTTAGGACTTATTTTATGTAAAATAAGGTGCTAAATCCACTGGAGAAAACCGCGATGTCCTATCTTTAACCGTTTAGGAGATTGAGTAAAATGGAGAATAATAGATATTTAAAAATGTGATATATAAATATTTTATTCAGTTGTCAAAGAATGACGGCTGTCAAAAATGTCAGCTGTCAAAAAATGACAGATGTCAAGAATGACAAATGTCAAGAATGACAAATGTCAAAAATGACAGATGTAAAAATTGACAGATGTCAAAAAATGACAGATGTCAAAAATGACAAATGTCAAGAATGACTGATGTCATGAGTGACAGATGTCAAGAATAACAGATGTCAAAAAATGACAAATGTCAAGATTGACAACTGTCAAAAACTGACAGATGTCAAAAATGACAGCTGTCAAAAAATCATAGATGTCAAGAATGACAGATGTCTAAAAATGACAGTTGTTATATAACTAATTTTATATAAAATGGTATGCTAAATTGACTGATAACCGCGATGTCCTATCTTTAACCTTTTAGGAGATCGAGTAAAATGGAGAAGAGATATTTGAAAATGTGATATATAAACATTTTATTCGTTTGTACCTTTATCAACTCTTGAGACTAGTCTTATAGGACCTATTATATGTAAAATGAGGTGCTTAATCCACTGGTGAAAACCGCGATGTCCTATCTTTAACCGTTTAGGAGATCGAGTGAAATGGAGAATAATAGATATTTGAAAATGTGATATATAAGCATTTTATTCGTTTGTACCTTTATCAACTCTTGAGAGTAGACTTATAGGACTTATTTTATGTAAAATAAGGTGCTAAATCCACTGGTGAAAACCGCGATGTCCTATCTTTAACCGTTTAGGAGATCGAGTAAAATGGAGAATAATAGATATTTGATATTGTGATATATAAACATTTTATTCGTTTGTACCTTTATCAACTCTTGAGAGTAGACTTATAAGACTTATTTTATGTAAAATGAGGTGCTAAATCCACTGGTGAAAACCGCGATGTCCTATCTTTAACCGTTAAGGAGATCGAGTAAAATGGAGAATAATAGATATTTGATAAAGTGGTATATAAACATTTTATTCGTTTGTACCCTTATCAACTCTTGAGAGTAGACATATAGGACTTATTTTATGTAAAATGAGGTGCTAAATCCACTGGTGAAAACCGCGATGTCCTATCTATTACCATTTAGGAGATCGAGTAAAATAAAGAATAATAGATATTTGAAAATGTGATATATTAACATTTTATTCGTTTGTACCTTGATCAACTCATGAGGGTAGAATTATAGAACCTGTTTTATGTAAAATGAGGTGCTTCCACTGGTGAAAACCGCGATGTCCTATCTTTAACCGTTTAGGAGATCGAGTAAAATGGAGAATAATAGATATTTGATAATGTGATATATAAACATTTTATTTGTTTGTACCATTATCAACTCTTGAGAGTAGACTTATAGGTCTTATTTTATGTAAAATGAGGTACTAAATCCTCTGGAGAAAACCGCGATGTCCTATCTTTAACCGTTTAGGAGATCGAGTAAAATGGATATTAATAGATATTTGAAAATGTGATATATAAACATTTTATTTGTTTGTACCTTTATCAACTCTTAAGAGTAGACTTATAGGACCTATTTTATGTAAAATGAGGTGCTAAATCCACTGGTGAAAACCGCGATGTCCTATTTTTAACCGTTAAGAAGATCGAGTAAAATGGAGAATAATAGATATTTGATAATGAGGTATATAAACATTTTATTCGTTTGTACCCTTATCAACTCTTGAGATATATAACATATAGGACTTATTTTATGTAAAATGAGGTGCTAAATCCACTGGTGAAAACCGCGAAGTCCTATCTTTAACCGTTAAGGAGATCGAGTAAAATGGAGAATAATAGATATTTGATAATGTGGTATATAAACATTTTATTCGTTTGTATCTTTATCAACCCTTGAGAGTAGACTTATAGGAGTTATTTTATGTAAAATGAGGTGCTAAATCGACTGGTGAAAACCGCGATGTCCTATCTTTAACCGTTTAGGAGATCGAGTAAAATGGATATTAATAGATATTTAAAAATGTGATATATAAACATTTTATTCGTTTGTACCTTTATCAACTCTTGAGAGTAGACTTATAAGACTTATTTTATGTAAAATGAGGTGCTAAATCCACTGGTGAAAACCGCGATGTCCTATCTTTAACCGTTTAGGAGATCGAGTAAAATGGAGAATAATAGATATTTGATAATATGATATATAAACATTTTATTCGTTTGTTCCTTTATCAACTCTTGAGAGTAGACTTATAGGACCTATTTTATATAAAATGAGGTTCTAAATCCACTGGTAAAAACCGCGATATCCTATCTTTAACCGTTTAGGAGATGGAGTAAAATGGAGAATAATAGATATTTGAAAATGTGATATATAAACATTTTATTCGTTTGTACCTTTATCAACTCTTAAGAGTAGACTTATAGGACCTATTTTATGTAAAATGAGGTGCTAAATCCACTGGTGAAAACCGCGATGTCCTATCTTTAACTGTTTAGGATATCGAGTAAAATGGAGAAGAGATATTTGAAAATGTGATATATAAACATTTTATTCGTTTGTAACTTTATCAACTCTTAAGAGTAGACTTATAGGACTTATTTCATGTAAAATGAGGTGCTAAATCCACTGGTGATAACCGCGATGTCCTATCTTTAACCGTTTAGGAGATCGAGTAAAATGGAGAATAATAAATATTTGAAAATGTGATATATAAAAATTTTATTCGTTTGTACCTTTATGAACTCTTAAGAGTAGACTTATAGGACTTATTTTATGTAAAATGAGGTGCTAAATCCACTAGTGAAAACCGCGATGTCCTATTTTTAACCGCTTAGGAGATCGAGTAAAATAGAGAATAATAGATATTTGAAAATGTGATATATAAACATTTTATTCGTTTGTACCTTTATCAACTCTTAAGAGTAGACTTATAGGACCTATTTGATGTAAAATGAGGTGCTAAATCCACTGGTGAAAACCGCGATGTCCTATCTTTATCCGTTTAGGAGATCGAGTAAAATGGAGAATAATAGATATTTGAAAATGTGATATATAAACATTTTATTCGTTTGTACCTTTATCAACTCTTGAGAGTAGACTTATAGGACTAATTTTATGTAAAATAAGGTGCTAAATCCACTGGTGTAAACCGCGATGCCCTATCTTCAACCGTTTAGGAGATCGAGTAAAATAGAAAATATTAGATATTTGAAAATGTGATATATAAACATTTTATTCGTTTTTACCTTTATTAACTCTTGAGAGTAGACTTATACGACTAATTTTATGTAAAATGAGGTGCTAAATCCACTGGTAAAAACCGCGATGTCCTATCTTTATCCGTTTAGGAGATCGAGTAAAATGGAGAATAATAAATATTTGAAAATGTGATATATAAACATTTTATTCGTTTGTACCTTTATTAACTCTTGAGAGTAGACTTATAGGACTATTTTATGTTAAATGAGGTGCTAAATCCACTGGTAAAAACCGCGATGTCCTATCTTTAACCGTTTAAAAGATCGAGTAAAATGGAGAATAATAGATATTTGAATATGTGATATATAAACATTTTTTTCGTTTGTACCTTTATCAACTCTTGAGAGTAGACTTATAGGTCTTATTTTATGTAAAATGAGGTGCTAAATCCACTGGTGTAAACCGCGATGTCCTATCTTTAACCGTTTAGGTGATCGAGTAAAATGGATATTAATAGATATTTGAAAATGTGATATATAAACATTTTATTCGTTTGTACCTTTATCAACTATTGAGAGTAGACTTATAGGACTTTTTATATGAAAAATGAGGTGCTAAATATACTGGTGAAAACCGCGATGTCCTATCTTTAACCGTTTAGGAGATCGAGTGAAATGGAGAATAATAGATTTTATAAAATGTGATATATAAACATTTTATTCGTTTGTACCTTTATCAACTCTTAAGAGTAGACTTATAGGACTTATTTTATGAAAAATAAGGTGCTAAATCCACTGGTGTAAACCGCGATGTCCTATCTTTAACCGTTTAGGAGATCGAGTAAAATGGATATTAATAGATATTTGAAAATGTGATATATAAACATTTTATTCGTTTGTACCTTTATCAACTATTGAGAGTAGACTTATAGGACTTTTTATATGTAAAATGAGGTGCTAAATCCACTGGTGAAAACCGCGATGTCCTATCTTTAACCGTTTAGGAGATCGAGTGAAATGGAGAATAATAGATATTATAAAATGTGATATATAAACATTTTATTCGTTTGTACCTTTATCAACTCTTAAGAGTAGACTTATAAGACTTTTTATATGTAAAATGAGGTGCTAAATCCACTGGTGTAAACCGCGATGTCCTATCTTTAACCGTTTAGGAGATCGAGTAAAATGGAGAATAATAGTTATTTGAAAATGTGATATATAAACATTTTATTTGTTTGTACCTTTATCAACTTTTGAGAGTAGACTTATAGGACTTTTTATATGTAAAATGAGGTGCTAAATCCACTGGTAAAAACCGCGATGTCCTATCTTTAACCGTTTAGGAGATCGAGTAAAATGGAGAAAAATAGATATTTGAAAATGTGATATATAAACATTTTATTCGTTTGTACCTTTATCAACTCTTGAGAGTAGACTTATAGGACCTATTTTATGTAAAATGAGGTGCTAAATCCACTGGTGAAAACCGCGATGTCCTATCTTGAACCGTTTAGGAGATCGAGTAAAATGGAGAAAAATAGATATTTGAAAATGTGATATATAAACTTTTTATTCGATTTTACCTTTATCAACTTTTGAGAGTAGACTTATAGGACTTATTTTATGTAAAATAAGGTGCTAAATCCACTGGTAAAAACCGCGATGTCCTATCTTTTATCGTTTAGGAGATCGAGTAAAATGGAAAATAATAGATATTTGAAAATGTAATATATAAACATTTTATTCGTTTTTACCTTTATCAACTCTTGAGAGTAGACTTATAGGACCTATTTTATGTAAAATGAGGTGCTAAATCCACTGGTGAAAACCGTGATGTATTATCTTTAACCGTTTAGGAGATCGAGTAAAATGGAAAATAATACATATTTGAAAATGTGATATATAAACATTTTATTCGTTTGTACCTTTATCAACTCTTGAGAGTAGACTTATAGGACTTATTTTATGTTAAATGAGGTGCTAAATCCACTGGTAAAAACCGCGATGTCCTATCTTTAACCGTTTAGGAGATCGAGTAAAATGGAGAATAATAGATATTTGAAAATGTGATATATAAACATTTTTATCGTTTGTACCTTTATCAACCCTTGAGAGTAGACTTATAGGTCTTATTTTATGAAAAATGAGGTACTAAATCCTCTGGAGAAAACCGCGATGTCCTATCTTTAACCGTCTAGGAGATCGAGTACAATGGATATTAATAGATATTTGAAAATGTGATATATAAACATTTTATTCGTTTGTACCTTTATCAACTTTTGAGAGTAGACTTATAAAACTTTTTATATGTAAAATGAGGTGCTAAATCCACTGGTGAAAACCGCGATGTCCTATCTTTAACCGTTTAGGAGATCGAGTAAAATGGAGAATAATAGATATTTGAAAATGTGATATATAAACATTTTATTGGTTTGTACCTTTATCAACTCTTGAGAGTAGACTTATAGGACCTATTTTATGTAAAATGAGGTGCTTAATCCACTGGAGAAAACCGCGATGTCCTATTTTTAACCGTTTAGGAGATCGAGGTAAATGGAGAATAATAGATATTTGAAAATGTGGTATATAAACATTTTATTCGTTTGTAAGTTTATCAACTCTTAAGAGTAGACTTATAGGACTTATTTTATGTAAAATGAGGTGCTAAATTTACTGGTGAAAACCTCGATGTCCTATCTTTAACCGTTTAGGAGATCGAGTAAAATGGATAATAATAGATATTTGAAAATGTGATATATAAACATTTTATTCGTTTGTACCTTTATCAACTCTTGAGAGTAGACTTATAGGACCTATTTTATGTAAAATGAGGTGCTAAATTCACTGGTGAAAACCGCGATGTCCAATCTTGAACCGTTTGGGAGATGGAGTAAAATGGAGAAAAATAAATATTTGAAATTGTGATATATAAACATTTTATTCGTTTGTACCTTTATCAACTCTTGAGAGTAGACTTATAGGACTTTTTATATGTAAAATGAGGTGCTAAATCCACTGGTGAAAACCGCGATGTCTTATCTTTAACCGTTTAGGAGATCGAGTGAATTGGAGAATAATAGATATTTTAAAATGTGATATATAAACATTTTATTCGTTTGTACCTTTATCAACTCTTAAGAGTAGACTTATAGGGCTTATTTCATGTAAAATGAGGTGCTAAATCCACTGGTGATAACCGCGATGTAATATCTTTAACCGTTTAGGAGATCGAGTAAAATGGAGAATAATAAATATTTGAAAATGTGATATATAAAAATTTTATTCGTTTGTACCTTTATGAACTCTTAAGAGTAGACTTATAGGACTGATTTTATGTAAAATGAGGTGCTAAATCCACTAGTGAAAACCGCGATGTCCTATTTTTAACCGTTTAGGAGATCGAGTAAAATAGAGAATAATAGATATTTGAAAATGTGATATATAAACATTTTATTAGTTTGTACCTTTATCAACTCTTGAGAGTAGACTTATAGGACTTATTTTATGTAAAATAAGGTGCTAAATCCACTGGTGTAAACCGCGATGTCCTATCTTCAACCGTTTAGGAGATCGAGTAAAATAGAAAATATTTGATATTTGAAAATGTGATATATAAACATTTTATTCGTTTTTACCTTTATCAACTCTTGAGAGTAGACTTATACGACTAATTTTATGTAAAATGAGGTGCTAAATCCACTGGTAAAAACCGCGATGTCCTATCTTTAACCGTTTAGGAGATCGAGTAAAATGGAGAATAATAGATATTTGAAAATGTGATATATAAACATTTTATTCGTTTGTACCTTTATCAACTCTTGAGAGTAGACTTATAGGACTTATTTTATGTTAAATGAGGTGCTAAATCCACTGGTAAAAACCGCGATGTCCTATCTTTAACCGTTTAGGAGATCGAGTAAAATGGAGAATAATAGATATTTGAAAATGTGATATATAAACATTTTTTTCGTTTGTACCTTTATCAACCCTTGAGAGTAGACTTATAGGTCTTATTTTATGAAAAATGAGGTACTAAATCCTCTGGAGAAAACCGCGATGTCCTATCTTTAACCGTTTAGGAGATCGAGTAAAATGGATATTAATAGATATTTGAAAATGAGATATATAAACATTTTATTCGTTTGTACCTTTATCAACTTTTGAGAGTAGACTTATAGGACTTTTTATATGTAAAATGAGGTGCTAAATCCACTGGTGAAAACCGCGATGTCCTATCTTTAACCGTTTAGGAGATCGAGTAAAATGGAGAATAATAGATATTTGAAAATGTGATATATAAACATTTTATTCGTTTGTACCTTTATCAACTTTTGAGAGTAGACTTATAGGACTTTTTATATGTAAAATGAGGTGCTAAATCCACTGGTGAAAACCGCGATGTCCTATCTTTAACCGTTTAGGAGATCGAGTAAAATGGAGAATAATAGATATTTGAAAATGTGATATATAAACATTTTATTGGTTTGTTCCTTTATCAACTCTTGAGAGTAGACTTATAGGACCTATTTTATGTAAAATGAGGTTCTAAATCCACTGGTGAAAACCGCGATGTCCTATCTTTAACCGTTTAGGAGATCGAGTAAAATGAAGAATAATAGATATTTGATAATGTGATATATAAACATTTTATTCGTTTGTACCTTTATCAACTTTTGAGAGTAGACTTATAGGACTTATTTTATGTAAAATGAGGTGCTTAATCCACTGGTCAAAACCGCGATGTCCTATCTTTAACCGTTTAGGAGATCGAGTAAAATGGAGAATAATGGATATTTGAAAATGTGATATATAAACATTTTATTCGTTTGTACCTTTATCAACTCTTGAGAGTAGACTTATAGGACTTAATTTATGTAAAATGAGGTGCTTAATCCACTGGTGAAAACCGCGATGTCCTATCTTTTATCGTTTAGGAGATCGAGTAAAATGGAAAATAATTGATATTTGAAAATGTGATATATAAACATTTTATTCGTTTTTACCTTTATCAACTCTTGAGAGTAGACTTATAGGACCTATATTATGTAAAATGAGGTGCTAAATCCACTGGTGAAATCCGCGATGTTCTATCTTTAACCGTTTAGGAGATCGAGTAAAATGGAGAATAATAGATATTTGAAAATGTGATACATAAACATTTTATTCTATTGTAACTTTATCAACTCTTAAGAGTAGACTTATAAGACATATTTTATGTAAAATGAGGTGCTAAATCCACTGGTGAAAACCGCGATGTCCTATCTTTAACCGTTTAGGAGATCGAGTAAAATGGAGAATAATAGATATTTGAAAATGTGATATATAAACATTTTATTGGTTTGAACCTTTATCAACTCTTGAGAGTAGACTTATAGGACCTATTTTATGTAGAATGAGGTGCTTAATCCACTGGAGAAAACCGCGATGTCCTATTTTTAACCGTTTAGGAGATCGAGGTAAATGGAGAATAATAGATATTTGAAAATGTGGTATATAAACATTTTATTCGTTTGTAAGTTTATCAACTCTTAAGAGTAGACTTATAGGACATATTTTATGTAAAATGAGGTGCTAAATTTACTGGTGAAAACCTCGATGTCCTATCATTAACCGTTTAGGAGATCGAGTAAAATGGATAATAATAGATATTTGAAAATGTGATATATAAACATTTTATTCGTTTGTACCTTTATCAACTCTTGAGAGTAGACTTATAGGACCTATTTTATGTAAAATGAGGTGCTAAATTCACTTTTGAAAACCGCGATGTCCTATATTGAACCGTTTAGGAGATGGAGTAAAATGGAGAAAAATAAATATTTGAAATTGTGATATATAAACATTTTATTCGTTTGTACCTTTATCAACTCTTGAGAGTAGACTTATAGGACCTATTTTATGTAAAATGAGGTGCTAAATTCACTGGTGAAAACCGCGATGTCCTATCTTTAACCGTTTAGGAGATCGAGTTAAATGGAAAATAATAGATATTTGAAAATGTGATATATAAACATTTTATTCGTTTGTACCTTTATCAACTCTTGAGAGGAGACTTATAGGTCTTATTTTATGTAAAATGAGGTACTAAATCCTCTGGTGAAAACCGCGATGTCCTATCTTTAACCGTTTAGGAGATCGAGTAAAGTGGATATTAATAGATACTTGAAAATGTGATATATAAACATTTTATTCGTTTGTACCATTATCAACTCTTGAGAGTAGACTTATAGGACTTATTTTATGTAAAATGAGGTGCTAAATCCACTGGTGAAATCCGCGATGTTCTATCTTTAACCGTTTAGGAGATCGAGTAAAATGGAGAATAATAGATATTTGAAAATGTGATACATAAACATTTTATTCTATTGTAACTTTATCAACTCTTAAGAGTAGACTTATAGGATTTATTTTATGTAAAATGAGGTGCTAAATCCACTGGTGAAAACCGCGATGTCCTATTTTTAACCGTTTAGGAGATCGAGTAAAATTGAGAATAATAGATATTAGAAAATGTGATATATAAAAATTTTATTCGTTTGTACCTTTATCAACTCTTGAGAGTAGACTTATAGAACTTATTTTATGTAAAATGAGGTGCTACATCCTCTGGTGAAAACCGCGATGTCCTATCTTTAACCGTTTAGGAGATGGAGTAAAATGGAGATTAATAGATATTTGAAAATGTGATATATAAACATTTTATTCGTTTGTACCATTATCAACTTTTGAGAATAGACTTATATTACTTATTTTGTGTAAAATGAGGTGCTAAATCCACTGGTGAAATCCGCGATGTCCTATCTTTAACCGTTTAGGAGAACGAGTATAATGGAGAATAATAGATATTAGTTAATATGATATATAAACATTTTATTCGTTTGTTCCTTTATCAACTCTTGAGAGTAGACTTATTGGACTTATTTTATGTAAAATGAGGTGCTGAATCCACTGGTGAAAACCGCGATGTAGTATCTTTAACCGTTTAGGAGATCGAGTAAAATGGATATTAATAGATACTTGAAAATGTGATATATAAACATTTTATTCGTTTGTACCTTTATCAACTTTTGAGAGTAGACTTATAGGACTTATTATATGTAAAATGAGGTGCTAAATCCACTGGTGAAAACCGCGATGTCCTATCTTTAACCGTTTAGGAGATCGAGTAAAATAGAAAATAATAGATATTTGAAAATGTGATATATAAACATTTTATTCGATTGTACCTTTATCAACTCTTGAGAGTAGACTTATAGGACTTATTTTAGGTAAAATGAGGTGCTAAATCCACTGGCAAAAACGGCGATGTTATATCTTTAACCGTTTAGGAGATCGAGTGAAATGAAGAATACTAGATATTTTAAAATGTGATATATAAACATTTTATTCGTTTGTGCCTTTATCAACTCTTAAGAGTAGACTTATAGGACTTATTTTATGTAAAATAAGGTGCTAAATCCTCTGGTGAAAACCGCGATGTCCTATCTTTAACCGTTTAGGAGATCGAGTAAAATGGAGAATAATAGATATTTAAAAATGTGATATATAAACATTTTATTCGTTTGTACCTTTATCAACTCTTGAGAGTAGACTTATAGGACTTATTTTATGTAAAATGAGGTGCTAAATCCACTGGCGAAAACGGCGATGTCCTATCTTTTACCGTTTAGGAGATCGAGTGAAATGAAGAATAATAGATATTTTAAAATGTGATATATAAACATTTTATTCGTTTGTGCCTTTATCAACTCTTAAGAGTAGACTTATAGGACTTATTTTATGTAAAATAAGGTGCTAAATCCTCTGGTGAAAACCGCGATGTCCTATCTTTAACCGTTTAGGAGATCGAGTAAAATGGAGAATAATAGATATTTGAAAATGTGATATATAAACATTTTATTATTTTGTACCTTTATCAACTCTTAAGAGTAGACTTATAAAACTTATTTTATGTAAAATGAGGTGCTAAATCCACTGGTGAAAACCGCGATGTCCTATTTTTAACCGTTTAGGAGATCGAGTAAAATGGAGAATAATAGATATTTGAATATGTGAAATATAAACATTTTATTCGTTTGTACCTTTATCAACTCTTAAGAGTAGACTTATAGGACTTATTTTCTGTAAAATGAGGTGCTAAATCTACTGGTGAAAACCGCGATGTCCTATCTTGAACCGTTTAGGAGATCGAGTAAAATGGAGAAAAATAGATATTTGAAAATGTGATATATAAACATTTTATTCGTTTGTACCTTTATCAACTCTTGAGAGTAGACTTATAGGAATTATTTTATGTAAAATGAGGTGCTAAATCCACTGGTGAAAACCGCGATGTCCTATCTTTAATCGTTTAGGAGATCGAGTATAATGGAGAATAATAGATATTTGATAATATGATATATAAACATTTTATTCGTTTGTTCCTTTATCAACTCTTGAGAGTAGACTTATAGGACTTATTTTATGTAAAATAAGGTGCTAAATCCACTGGTAAAAACCGCGATGTCCTATCTCTAACCGTTTAAGAGATCGAGTAAAATTAATAATAACAGATATTTGAAAATGTGATATATAAACATTTTATTCGTTTGTACCTTTATCAACTCTTGAGAGTAGACTTATAGGAGTTATTTTATGTAAAATGAGGTGCTAAATCGACTGGTGAAAACCGCGATGTCCTATCTTTAACCGTTTAGGAGATCGAGTAAAATGGATATTAATAGATATTTAAAAATGTGATATATAAACATTTTATTCGTTTGTACCTTTATCAACTCTTAAGAGTAGACTTAAAAGACTTATTATATGTAAAATGAGGTGCTAAATCCACTGGTGAAAACCGCGATGTCCTATCTTTAACTGTTTAGGAGATCGAGTGAAATGGAGAATAATAGATATTTTAAAATGTGATATATAAACATTTTATTCGTTTGTACCTTTATCAACTTTTAAGAGTAGACTTATAGGACTTATTTTAAGTAAAATAAGGTGCTAAATCCACTGGTGAAAACCGCGATGTCCTATCTTTAACCGTTTAGGAGATTGAGTAAAATAGAAAATAATAGATACTTGAAAATGTGATATATAAGCATTTTATTCGTTTGTACCTTTATCAACTCTTGAGAGTAGACTTTTAGGACTTATTTTATGTAAAATAAGGTGCTAAATCCACTGGAGAAAACCGCGATGTCCTATCTTTAACCGTTTAGGAGATTGAGTAAAATGGAGAATAATAGATATTTAAAAATGTGATATATAAATATTTTATTCAGTTGTCAAAGAATGACGGCTGTCAAAAATGTCAGCTGTCAAAAAATGACAGATGTCAAGAATGACAAATGTCAAGAATGACAAATGTCAAAAATGACAGATGTAAAAATTGACAGATGTCAAAAAATGACAGATGTCAAAAATGACAAATGTCAAGAATGACTGATGTCATGAGTGACAGATGTCAAGAATAACAGATGTCAAAAAATGACAAATGTCAAGATTGACAACTGTCAAAAACTGACAGATGTCAAAAATGACAGCTGTCAAAAAATCATAGATGTCAAGAATGACAGATGTCTAAAAATGACAGTTGTTATATAACTAATTTTATATAAAATGGTATGCTAAATTGACTGATAACCGCGATGTCCTATCTTTAACCTTTTAGGAGATCGAGTAAAATGGAGAAGAGATATTTGAAAATGTGATATATAAACATTTTATTCGTTTGTACCTTTATCAACTCTTGAGACTAGTCTTATAGGACCTATTATATGTAAAATGAGGTGCTTAATCCACTGGTGAAAACCGCGATGTCCTATCTTTAACCGTTTAGGAGATCGAGTGAAATGGAGAATAATAGATATTTGAAAATGTGATATATAAGCATTTTATTCGTTTGTACCTTTATCAACTCTTGAGAGTAGACTTATAGGACTTATTTTATGTAAAATAAGGTGCTAAATCCACTGGTGAAAACCGCGATGTCCTATCTTTAACCGTTTAGGAGATCGAGTAAAATGGAGAATAATAGATATTTGATATTGTGATATATAAACATTTTATTCGTTTGTACCTTTATCAACTCTTGAGAGTAGACTTATAAGACTTATTTTATGTAAAATGAGGTGCTAAATCCACTGGTGAAAACCGCGATGTCCTATCTTTAACCGTTAAGGAGATCGAGTAAAATGGAGAATAATAGATATTTGATAAAGTGGTATATAAACATTTTATTCGTTTGTACCCTTATCAACTCTTGAGAGTAGACATATAGGACTTATTTTATGTAAAATGAGGTGCTAAATCCACTGGTGAAAACCGCGATGTCCTATCTATTACCATTTAGGAGATCGAGTAAAATAAAGAATAATAGATATTTGAAAATGTGATATATTAACATTTTATTCGTTTGTACCTTGATCAACTCATGAGGGTAGAATTATAGAACCTGTTTTATGTAAAATGAGGTGCTTCCACTGGTGAAAACCGCGATGTCCTATCTTTAACCGTTTAGGAGATCGAGTAAAATGGAGAATAATAGATATTTGATAATGTGATATATAAACATTTTATTTGTTTGTACCATTATCAACTCTTGAGAGTAGACTTATAGGTCTTATTTTATGTAAAATGAGGTACTAAATCCTCTGGAGAAAACCGCGATGTCCTATCTTTAACCGTTTAGGAGATCGAGTAAAATGGATATTAATAGATATTTGAAAATGTGATATATAAACATTTTATTTGTTTGTACCTTTATCAACTCTTAAGAGTAGACTTATAGGACCTATTTTATGTAAAATGAGGTGCTAAATCCACTGGTGAAAACCGCGATGTCCTATTTTTAACCGTTAAGAAGATCGAGTAAAATGGAGAATAATAGATATTTGATAATGAGGTATATAAACATTTTATTCGTTTGTACCCTTATCAACTCTTGAGATATATAACATATAGGACTTATTTTATGTAAAATGAGGTGCTAAATCCACTGGTGAAAACCGCGAAGTCCTATCTTTAACCGTTAAGGAGATCGAGTAAAATGGAGAATAATAGATATTTGATAATGTGGTATATAAACATTTTATTCGTTTGTATCTTTATCAACTCTTGAGAGTAGACTTATAGGAGTTATTTTATGTAAAATGAGGTGCTAAATCGACTGGTGAAAACCGCGATGTCCTATCTTTAACCGTTTAGGAGATCGAGTAAAATGGATATTAATAGATATTTAAAAATGTGATATATAAACATTTTATTCGTTTGTACCTTTATCAACTCTTGAGAGTAGACTTATAGGAGTTATTTTATGTAAAATGAGGTGCTAAATCGACTGGTGAAAACCGCGATGTCCTATCTTTAACCGTTTAGGAGATCGAGTAAAATGGATATTAATAGATATTTAAAAATGTGATATATAAAGATTTTATTCGTTTGTACCTTTATCAACTCTTGAGAGTAGACTTATAAGACTTATTATATGTAAAATGAGGTGCTAAATCCACTGGTGAAAACCGCGATGTCCTATCTTTAACCGTTTAGGAGATCGAGTGAAATGGAGAATAATAGATATTTTAAAATGTGATATATAAACATTTTATTCGTTTGTACCTTTATCAACTTTTAAGAGTAGACTTATAGGACTTATTTTAAGTAAAATAAGGTGCTAAATCCACTGGTGAAAACCGCGATGTCCTATCTTTAACCGTTTAGGAGATCGAGTAAAATAGAAAATAATAGATATTTGAAAATGTGATATATAAGCATTTTATTCGTTTGTACCTTTATCAACTCTTGAGAGTAGACTTTTAGGACTTATTTTATGTAAAATAAGGTGCTAAATCCACTGGAGAAAACCGCGATGTCCTATCTTTAACCGTTTAGGAGATTGAGTAAAATGGAGAATAATAGATATTTGAAAATGTGATATATAAACATTTTATTTGTTTGTACCTTTATCAACTCTTGAGAGTAGACTTATAGGACTTATTTTATGTAAAATAAGGTGCTAAATCCACTGGAGAAAACCGCGATGTCCTATCTTTAACCGTTTAGGAGATTGAGTAAAATGGAGAATAATAGATATTTAAAAATGTGATATATAAATATTTTATTCAGTTGTCAAAGAATGACGGCTGTCAAAAATGTCAGCTGTCAAAAATGTCAGCTGTCAAAAAATGACAGATGTCAAGAATGACAAATGTCAAGAATGACAAATGTCAAAAATGACAGATGTAAAAATTGACAGATGTCAAAAAATGACAGATGTCAAAAATGACAAATGTCAAGAATGACTGATGTCATGAGTGACAGATGTCAAGAATAACAGATGTCAAAAAATGACAAATGTCAAGATTGACAACTGTCAAAAACTGACAGATGTCAAAAATGACAGCTGTCAAAAAATCATAGATGTCAAGAATGACAGATGTTTAAAAATGACAGTTGTTATATAACTAATTTTATATAAAATGGTATGCTAAATTGACTGATAACCGCGATGTCCTATCTTTAACCTTTTAAGAGATCGAGTAAAATGGAGAAGAGATATTTGAAAATGTGATATATAAACATTTTATTCGTTTGTACCTTTATCAACTCTTGAGAGTAGACTTATAGGACCTATTATATGTAAAATGAGGTGCTTAATCCACTGGTGAAAACCGCGATGTCCTATCTTTAACCGTTTAGGAGATCGAGTGAAATGGAGAATAATAGATATTTGAAAATGTGATATATAAGCATTTTATTCGTTTGTACCTTTATCAACTCTTGAGAGTAGACTTATAGGACTTATTTTATGTAAAATGAGGTGCTAAATCCACTGGTGAAAACCGCGATGTCCTATCTTTAACCGTTTAGGAGATCGAGTAAAATGGAGAATAATAGATATTTGATATTGTGATATATAAACATTTTATTCGTTTGTACCTTTATCAACTCTTGAGAGTAGACTTATAAGACTTATTTTATGTAAAATGAGGTGCTAAATCCACTGGTGAAAACCGTGATGTCCTATCTTTAACCGTTAAGGAGATCGAGTAAAATGGAGAATAATAGATATTTGATAATGTGGTATATAAACATTATATTCGTTTGTACCCTTATCAACTCTTGAGAGTAGACATATAGGACTTATTTTATGTAAAATGAGGTGCTAAATCCACTGGTGAAAACCGCGATGTCCTATCTATTACCATTTAGGAGGTCGAGTAAAATAAAGAATAATAGATATTTGAAAATGTGATATATTAACATTTTATTCGTTTGTACCTTGATCAACTCATGAGGGTAGAATTATAGGACCTGTTTTATGTAAAATGAGGTGCTAAATCCACTGGTGAAAACCGCGATGTCCTATCTTTAACCGTTTAGGAGATCGAGTAAAATGGAGAATAATAGATATTTGATAATGTGATATATAAACATTTTATTTGTTTGTACCTTTATCAACTCTTGAGAGTAGACTTATAGGTCTTATTTTATGTAAAATGAGGTACTAAATCCTCTGGAGAAAACCGCGATGTCCTATCTTTAACCGTTTAGGAGATCGAGTAAAATGGATATTAATAGATATTTGAAAATGTGATATATAAACATTTTATTTGTTTGTACCTTTATCAACTCTTGAGAGTAGACTTATAGGACCTATTTTATGTAAAATGAGGTGCTTAATCCACTGGTGAAAACCGCGATGTCCTATCTTTAACCGTTAAGGAGATCGAGTAAAATGGAGAATAATAGATATTTGATAATGAGGTATATAAACATTTTATTCGTTTGTACCCTTATCAACTCTTGAGATATATAACATATAGGACTTATTTTATGTAAAATGAGGTGCTAAATCCACTGGTGAAAACCGCGAAGTCCTATCTTTAACCGTTAAGGAGATCGAGTAAAATGGAGAATAATAGATATTTGATAATGTGGTATATAAACATTTTATTTGTTTGTACCTTTATCAACTCTTGAGAGTAGACTTATAGGTCTTATTTTATGTAAAATGAGGTACTAAATCCTCTGGAGAAAACCGCGATGTCCTATCTTTAACCGTTTAGGAGATCGAGTAAAATGGAGAATAATAGATATTTGATAATGTGGTATATAAACATTTTATTCGTTTGTACCCTTATCAACTCTTGAGATATATAACATATAGGACTTATTTTATGTAAAATGAGGTGCTAAATCCACTGGTAAAAACCGCGAAGTCTTATCTTTAACCGTTAAGGAGATCGAGTAAAATGGAGAATAATAGATATTTGATAAAGTGGTATATAAACATTTTATTTGTTTGTACCTTTATCAACTCTTGAGAGTAGACTTATAGGTCTTATTTTATGTAAAATAAGGTACTAAATCCTCGGGAGAAAACCGCGATGTCCTATCTTTAACCGTTTAGGAGATCGAGTAAAATGGATATTAATAGATATTTGAAAATGTGATATATAAACATTTTATTTGTTTGTACCTTTATCAACTCTTGAGAGTAGACTTATAGGTCCTTTTTCATGTAAAATGAAGTGCTAAATCCACTGGTGAAAACCGCGATGTCCTATCTTTAACCGTTTAGGAGATCGAGTAAAATGGAGAATAATAGATATTTGAAAATGTGATATATAAACATTTTATTTGTTTGTACCTTTATCAACTCTTGAGAGTAGACTTATAGGTCCTTTTTCATGTAAAATGAAGTGCTAAATCCACTGGTGAAAACCGCGATGTCCTATCTTTAACCGTTTAGGAGATTAAGTAAAATGGAGAATAATAGATATTTAAAAATGTGATATATAAATATTTTATTCAGTTGTCAAAGAATGACGGCTGTCAAAAATGTCAGCTGTCAAAAAATGACAGATGTCAAGAATGACAAATGTCAAGAATGACAAATGTCAAAAATGACAGATGTAAAAATTGACAGATGTCAAAAAATGACAGATGTCAAAAATGACAAATGTCAAGAATGACTGATGTCATGAGTGACAGATGTCAAGAATAACAGATGTCAAAAAATGACAAATGTCAAGATTGACAACTGTCAAAAACTGACAGATGTCAAAAATGACAGCTGTCAAAAATTCATAGATGTCAAGAATGACAGATGTCTAAAAATGACATTTGTTATATAACTAATTTTATATAAAATGGTATGCTAAATTGACTGATAACCGCGATGTCCTATCTTTAACCTTTTAGGAGATCGAGTAAAATGGAGAAGAAATATTTGAAAATGTGATATATAAACATTTTATTCGTTTGTACCTTTATCAACTCTTGAGAGTAGACTTATAGGACCTATTATAAGTAAAATGAGGTGCTTAATCCACTGGTGAAAACCGCGATGTCCTATCTTTAACCGTTTAGGAGATCGAGTGAAATGGAGAATAATAGATATTTGAAAATGTGATATATAAGCATTTTATTCGTTTGTACCTTTATCAACTCTTGAGAGTAGACTTATAGGACTTATTTTATGTAAAATAAGGTGCTAAATCCACTGGTGAAAACCGCGATGTCCTATCTTTAACCGTTTAGGAGATCGAGTAAAATGGAGAATAATAGATATTTGAAAATGTGATATATAAACATTTTATTCGTTTTTAACTTTATCAACTCTAGAGAGTAGACTTATAGGACTTATTTTATGTAAAATGGGGTGCTTAATCCACTGATGAAAACCGCGATGTCCTATCTTTTACCGTTTAGGAGATCGAGTAAAATGGAGAATAATAGATATTTGATAATGTGGTATATAATCATTTTATTTGTTTGTACCTTTATCAACTCTTGAGAGTAGACTTATAGGTCTTATTTTATGTAAAATGAGGTACTAAATCCTCTGGAGAAAACCGCGATGTCCTATCTTTAACCGTTTAGGAGATCGAGTAAAATGGAGAATAATAGATATTTGATAATGTGGTATATAAACATTTTATTCGTTTGTACCCTTATCAACTCTTGAGATATATAACATATAGGACTTATTTTATGTAAAATGAGGTGCTAAATCCACTGGTAAAAACCGCGATGTCCTATCTTTAACAGTTTAGGAGATCGAGTAAAATGGAGAATAATAGATATTTGATAATGTGGTATATAAACATTTTATTTGTTTGTACCTTTATCAACTCTTGAGAGTAGACTTATAGGTCTTATTTTATGTAAAATGAGGTACTAAATCCTCTGGAGAAAACCGCGATGTCCTATCTTTAACCGTTTAGGAGATCGAGTAAAATGGATATTAATAGATATTTGAAAATGTGATATATAAACATTTTATTTGTTTGTACCTTTATCAACTCTTGAGAGTAGACTTATAAGACCTATTTTATGTAAAATGAGGTGCTAAATCCACTGGTGAAAACCGCGATGTCCTATCTTGAACCGTTTAGGAGATCGAGTAAAATGGAGAATAATAGATATTTGATAATGTGATATATAAACATTTTATTCGTTTGTACCTTTATCAACTCTTGAGAGAAGACTTATAAGACTTATTTTATGTAAAATGAGGTGATAAATCCACTGGTAAAAACAGCGATGGCCTATCTTTAACCGTTTAGGAGATCGAGTAAAATGGAGAATAATAGATATTTGAAAATGTGATATATAAAAATTTTATTCGTTTTTACCAATATCAACTCTTGAGAGTAGACTTATAGGACTTATTTTATGTAAAATGGGGTGCTTAATCCACTGCTGAAAACCGCGATGTCCTATCTATTACCATTTAGGAGATCGAGTAAAATATAGAATAATAGATATTTGAAAATGTGATATATTAACATTTTATTCGTTTGTACCTTGATCAACTCATGAGGGTAGACTTATAGGACCTGTTTTATGTAAAATGAGGTGCTAAATCCACTGGTGAAATCCGCGATGTCCTATCTTTAACCGTTTAGGAGATCGAGTATAATGGAGAATAATAGATATTTGATAATATGATATATAAACATTTTATTCGTTTGTTCCTTTATCAACTCTTGAGAGTAGACTTATAGGACTTATTTTATGTAAAATGAGGTGCTAAATCCACTGGTGAAAACCGCGATGTCCTATCTTTCACCGTTTAGGAGATCGAGTAAAATGGAGAATAATAGATATTTGAAAATGTAATATATAAACATTTTATTCGTTTGTACCTTTATCAACTCTTGAGAGTAGACTTATAGGACTTATTTTATGTTAAATGAGGTGCTTAATCCACTGGTGAAAACCGCGATGTGCTATCTTGAACCGTTTAGGAGATCGAGTAAAATGGAGAAAAATAGATATTTGAAAATGTGATATATAAACATTTTATTCGTTTGTACCTTTATCAACTCTTGAGAGTAGACTTATAGGACCTATTTTATGTAAAATGAGGTGCTAAATCCACTGGTGAAAACCGCGATGTCCTATCTTGAACCGTTTAAGAGATCGAGTAAAATGGAGAAAAATAGATATTTAAAAACGTGATATATAAACATTTTATTCGTTTGTACCTTGATCAACTTATGAGGGTAGACTTATAGGACCTGTTTTATGTAAAATGAGGTGCTAAATCCACTGGTGAAAACCGCGATGTCCTATCTTTAACCGTTTAGAAGATCGAGTAAAATGGAGAATAATAGATATTTGAAAATGTGATATATAAACATTTTATTCGTTTGTACCTTTATCAACATTTGAGAGTAGACTTATAAGACCTATTTTATGTAAAATGAGGTGCTAAATCCACTGGTAAAAACCGCGATGTCCTATCTTTAACAGTTTAGGAGATCGAGTAAAATGGAGAATAATAGATATTTGAAAATGTGATATATAAACATTTTATTTGTTTGTACCTTTATCAACTTTTGAGAGTAGACTTATAGGACTTATTTTATGTAAAATGAGGTTCTAAATCCACTGGTGAAAACCGCGATGTCCTATCTTTAACCGTTTAGGAGATCGAGTAAAATGGAGAATAATAGGTATTTGTAAATGTGATATATAAACATTTTATTCGTTTGTACCTTGATCAATTTTTGAGGGTAGACTTATAAAACTTATTTTATGTAAAATGAGGTGCTAAATCCACTGGTAAAAACCGCGATGTCCTATCTTTAACCGTTTAGGAGATCAAGTAAAATTGAGAATAATAGATACTTGAAAATGTGATATATAAAAATTTTATTCGTTTGTACCTTTATCAACTCTTGAGAGTAGACTTATAGGACTTATTTTATGTAAAATATAGTGCTAAATCCATTGGTGAAAACCGCGATGTCCTATCTTTAACCGTTTAGGAGATCGAGTAAAATGGAGAATAATAGATATTTGAAAATGTGATATATAAACACTTTATTCGTTTGTACCTTTATCAACTCTTGAGAGTAGACTTATAGGAGTTATTTTATGTAAAATGAGGTGCTAAATCGACTCGTGAAAACCGCGATGTCCTATCTTTAACCGTTTAGGAGATCGAGTAAAATGGATATTAATAGATATTTAAAAATGTGATATATAAACATTTTATTCGTTTGTACCTTTATCAACTCTTGAGAGTAGACTTATAAGACTTATTATATGTAAAATGAGGTGCTAAATCCACTGGTGAAAACCGCGATGTCCTATCTTTAACCGTTTAGGAGATCGAGTGAAATGGAGAATAATAGATATTTTAAAATGTGATATATAAACATTTTATTCGTTTGTACCTTTATCAACTTTTAAGAGTAGACTTATAGGACTTATTTTAAGTAAAATAAGGTGCTAAATCCACTGGTGAAAACCGCGATGTCCTATCTTTAACCGTTTAGGAGATCGAGTAAAATAGAAAATAATAGATATTTGAAAATGTGATATATAAGCATTTTATTTGTTTGTACCTTTATCAACTCTTGAGAGTAGACTTATAGGTCTTATTTTATGTAAAATGAGGTACTAAATCCTCTGGAGAAAACCGCGATGTCCTATCTTTAACCGTTTAGGAGATCGAGTAAAATGGAGAATAATAGATATTTGATAATGTGGTATATAAACATTTTATTCGTTTGTACCCTTATCAACTCTTGAGATATATAACATATAGGACTTATTTTATGTAAAATGAGGTGCTAAATCCACTGGTAAAAACCGCGAAGTCTTATCTTTAACCGTTTAGGAGATCGAGTAAAATGGATATTAATAGATATTTGAAAATGTGATATATAAACATTTTATTTGTTTGTACCTTTATCAACTCTTGAGAGTAGACTTATAGGTCCTTTTTCATGTAAAATGAGGTGCTAAATCCACTGGTGAAAACCGCGATGTCCTATCTTTAACCGTATAGGAGATCGAGTAAAATGGAGAATAATAGATATTTGAAAATGTGATATATAAACATTTTATTCGATTGTACCTTTATTAACTCTTGAGAGTTGACTTATAGGACCTATTTTATATAAAATGAGGTTCTAAATCCACTGGTGAAAACCGCGATATCCTATCTTTAACCGTTTAGGAGATGGAGTAAAATGGAGAATAATAGATATTTGAAAATGTGATATATAAACATTTTATTTGTTTGTACTTTTATCAACTCTTCAGAGTAGACTTATAGGACTTATTTTATGTAAAGTAAGGTGCTAAATCCACTGGTGAAAACCGCGATGTCCTATATTTAACCGTTTAGGAGATCGAGTAAAATGAAGAATAATGGATATTTGAAAATGTGATATATAAACATTTTATTCGTTTGTACATTTATCAACCCTTGAGAGTAGACTTATAGGACATATTTTATGTAAAATGAGGTGCTAAATCCACTGGTGAAAACCGCGATGTCCTATCTTTAACCGTTTAGGAGATCGAGTAAAATGGAGAATAATAGATATTTGAAAATGTGATATATAAACATTTTATTCGTTTGTACCTTGATCAACTCTTGAGGGTAGACTTATAGGACTTATTTTATGTAAAATGAGGTGCTAAATCCACTGGTAAAAACCGCGATGTCCTATCTTTAACCGTTTAAGAGATCAAGTAAAATTAAGAATAATAGATATTTGAAAATGTGATATATAAAAATTTTATTCGTTTGTACCTTTATCAACTCTTGAGAGTAGACTTATAGGACTTATTTTATGTAAAATGAGGTGCTAAATCCACTGGTGAAAACCGCGATGTCCTATCTTGAACCGTTTAGGAGATCGAGTAAAATGGAGAAAAATAGATATTTGAAAATGTGATATATAAACAATTTATTCGTTTGTACTTTTATCAACTCTTGAGAGTAGACTTATAGGACTTATTTTATGTAAAATGAGGTGCTAAATCCACTGGTGAAAACCGCGATGTCCAATCTTTAACCGTTTAGGAGATGGAGTAAAATGGAGAATAATAGATATTTGAAAATGTGATATATAAACACTTTATTCGTTTGTACCTTTATCAACTCTTGAGAGTAGACTTATAGGAGTTATTTTATGTAAAATGAGGTGCTAAATCGACTCGTGAAAACCGCGATGTCCTATCTTTAACCGTTTAGGAGATCGAGTAAAATGGATATTAATAGATATTTAAAAATGTGATATATAAACATTTTATTCGTTTGTACCTTTATCAACTCTTGAGAGTAGACTTATAAGACTTATTATATGTAAAATGAGGTGCTAAATCCACTGGTGAAAACCGCGATGTCCTATCTTTAACCGTTTAGGAGATCGAGTGAAATGGAGAATAATAGATATTTTAAAATGTGATATATAAACATTTTATTCGTTTGTACCTTTATCAACTTTTAAGAGTAGACTTATAGGACTTATTTTAAGTAAAATAAGGTGCTAAATCCACTGGTGAAAACCGCGATGTCCTATCTTTAACCGTTTAGGAGATCGAGTAAAATAGAAAATAATAGATATTTGAAAATGTGATATATAAGCATTTTATTTGTTTGTACCTTTATCAACTCTTGAGAGTAGACTTATAGGTCTTATTTTATGTAAAATGAGGTACTAAATCCTCTGGAGAAAACCGCGATGTCCTATCTTTAACCGTTTAGGAGATCGAGTAAAATGGAGAATAATAGATATTTGATAATGTGGTATATAAACATTTTATTCGTTTGTACCCTTATCAACTCTTGAGATATATAACATATAGGACTTATTTTATGTAAAATGAGGTGCTAAATCCACTGGTAAAAACCGCGAAGTCTTATCTTTAACCGTTTAGGAGATCGAGTAAAATGGATATTAATAGATATTTGAAAATGTGATATATAAACATTTTATTTGTTTGTACCTTTATCAACTCTTGAGAGTAGACTTATAGGTCCTTTTTCATGTAAAATGAGGTGCTAAATCCACTGGTGAAAACCGCGATGTCCTATCTTTAACCGTATAGGAGATCGAGTAAAATGGAGAATAATAGATATTTGAAAATGTGATATATAAACATTTTATTCGATTGTACCTTTATTAACTCTTGAGAGTTGACTTATAGGACCTATTTTATATAAAATGAGGTTCTAAATCCACTGGTGAAAACCGCGATATCCTATCTTTAACCGTTTAGGAGATGGAGTAAAATGGAGAATAATAGATATTTGAAAATGTGATATATAAACATTTTATTTGTTTGTACTTTTATCAACTCTTCAGAGTAGACTTATAGGACTTATTTTATGTAAAGTAAGGTGCTAAATCCACTGGTGAAAACCGCGATGTCCTATATTTAACCGTTTAGGAGATCGAGTAAAATGAAGAATAATGGATATTTGAAAATGTGATATATAAACATTTTATTCGTTTGTACATTTATCAACCCTTGAGAGTAGACTTATAGGACATATTTTATGTAAAATGAGGTGCTAAATCCACTGGTGAAAACCGCGATGTCCTATCTTTAACCGTTTAGGAGATCGAGTAAAATGGAGAATAATAGATATTTGAAAATGTGATATATAAACATTTTATTCGTTTGTACCTTGATCAACTCTTGAGGGTAGACTTATAGGACTTATTTTATGTAAAATGAGGTGCTAAATCCACTGGTAAAAACCGCGATGTCCTATCTTTAACCGTTTAAGAGATCAAGTAAAATTAAGAATAATAGATATTTGAAAATGTGATATATAAAAATTTTATTCGTTTGTACCTTTATCAACTCTTGAGAGTAGACTTATAGGACTTATTTTATGTAAAATGAGGTGCTAAATCCACTGGTGAAAACCGCGATGTCCTATCTTGAACCGTTTAGGAGATCGAGTAAAATGGAGAAAAATAGATATTTGAAAATGTGATATATAAACAATTTATTCGTTTGTACTTTTATCAACTCTTGAGAGTAGACTTATAGGACTTATTTTATGTAAAATGAGGTGCTAAATCCACTGGTGAAAACCGCGATGTCCAATCTTTAACCGTTTAGGAGATGGAGTAAAATGGAAAATAATAGATATTTGATAATGTGGTATATAAACATTTTATTCGTTTGTACCCTTATCAACTCTTGAGAGTAGACATATAGGACTTATTTTATGTAAAATGAGGTGCTGAATCCACTGGTGAAAACCGCGATGTCCTATCTTTAACCGTTAAGGAGATCGAGTAAAATGGAGAATAATAGATATTTGATAATGTGGTATATAAACATTTTATTCGTTTGTACCCTTATCAACTCTTGAGAGTAGACTTATAGGTCATATTTTATGTAAAATGAGGTACTAGATCCTCTGCAGAAAACCGCGATGTCCTATCTTTAACCGTTTAGGAGATCGAGTAAAATGGATATTAATAGATATTTGAAAATGTGATATATAAACATTTTATTTGTTTGTACCTTTATCAGCTCTTGAGAGTAGACTTATAGGACTTATTTTATGTAAAATAAGGTGCTAAATCCACTGGTGAAAACCGCGATGTCCTATCTTTAACCGTTTAGGAGATCGAGTAAAATGGAGAATAATAGATATTTGATAATGTGATATATAAACATTTTATTCGTTTGTACCTTTATCAACTCTTAAGAGTAGACTTATAAGACTTATTTTATGTAAAATGAGGTGCTAAATCCACTGGTGAAAACCGTTATGTCCTATCTTTAACCGTTAAGGAGATTGAGTAAAATGGAGAATAATAGATATTTGATAATGTGGTATATAAACATTTTATTCGTTTGTACCCTTATCAACTCTTGAAAGTAGACTTATAGGACTTATTTTATGTAAAATAAGGTGCTAAATCCACTGGTGAAAACCGCAATGTGATATCTTTAACCGTTTAGGAGATCGAGTAAAATGGAGAATAATAGATATTTGAAAATGTGATATATAAACATTTTATTCGTTTTTACCTTTATCAACTCTTGAGAGTAGACTTATAGGACCTATTTTATGTAAAATTAAGTTCTAAATCCGCTGGTGAAAACCGCGATGTCCAATCTTTAACCGTTTAGGAGATGGAGTAAAATGGAAAATAATAGATATTTGAAAATGTGATATATAAACATTTTATTTGTTTGTACTTTTATCAACTCTTGAGAGTAGACTTATAGGACTTATTTTATGTAAAATGAGGTGCTAAATCCACTGGTGAAATCCGCGATGTCCTATCTTTAACCGTTTAGGAGATCGAGTATAATGGAGAATAATAGATATTTGATAATATGATATATAAACATTTTATTCGTTTGTTCCTTTATCAACTCTTGAGAGTAGACTTATAGGACTTATTTTATGTAAAATAAGGTGCTAAATCCACTGGTAAAAACCGCGATGTCCTATCTCTAACCGTTAAGGAGATCGAGTAAAATGGAGAATAATAGATATTTGATAATGTGGTATATAAACATTTTATTCGTTTGTACCCTTATCAACTCTTGAGAGTAGACTTATAGGTCTTATTTTACGTAAAATAAGGTACTAAATCCTCTGGAGAAAACCGCGATGTCCTATCTCTAACCGTTAAGGAGATCGAGTAAAATGGAGAATAATAGATATTTGATAATGTGATATATAAACATTTTATTCGTTTGTACCTTTATCAACTCTTAAGAGTAGACTTATAAGACTTATTTTATGTAAAATGAGGTGCTAAATCCACTGGTGAAAACCGTTATGTCCTATCTTTAACCGTTAAGGAGATCGAGTAAAATGGAAAATAATAGATATTTGATAATGTGGTATATAAACATTTTATTCGTTTGTACCCTTATCAACTTTTGAAAGTAGACTTATAGGACTTATTTTATGTAAAATGAGGTGCTAAATCCACTGGTGAAAACCGCAATGTGATATCTTTAACCGTTTAGAATATCGAGTAAATTGGAGAATAATAGATATTTGAAAATGTGATATATAAACATTTTATTCGTTTTTACCTTTATCAACTCTTGAGAGTAGACTTATAGGACCTATTTTATGTAAAATGAAGTTCTAAATCCACTGGTGAAAACCGCGATGTCCAATCTTTAACCGTTTAGGAGATGGAGTAAAATGGAAAATAATAGATATTTGAAAATGTGATATATAAACATTTTATTTGTTTGTACTTTTATCAACTCTTGAGAGTAGACTTATAGGACTTATTTTATGTAAAATGAGGTGCTAAATCCACTGGTGAAATCCGCGATGTCCTATCTTTAACCGTTTAGGAGATCGAGTATAATGGAGAATAATAGACATTTGATAATATGATATATAAACATTTTATTCGTTTGTTCCTTTATCAACTCTTGAGAGTAGACTTATAGGACTTATTTTATGTAAAATAAGGTGCTAAATCCACTGGTAAAAACCGCGATGTCCTATCTCTAACCGTTAAGGAGATCGAGTAAAATGGAGAATAATAGATATTTGATAATGTGGTATATAAACATTTTATTCGTTTGTACCCTTATCAACTCTTGAGAGTAGACTTATAGGTCTTATTTTACGTAAAATAAGGTACTAAATCCTCTGGAGAAAACCGCGATGTCCTATCTTCAACCGTTTAGGAGATCGAGTAAAATGGATATTAATAGATATTTGAAAATGTGATATATAAACATTTTATTCGTTTGTACCTTTATCAACTCTTGAGAGTAGACTTATAAGACTTATTTTATGTAAAATGAGGTGCTAAATCCACTGGTGAAAACCGCGATGTCCTATCTTTAACCGTTAAGGAGATCGAGTAAAATGGAGAATAATAGATATTTGATAATGTGGTATATAAACAATTTATTCGTTTGTACCCTTATCAACTCTAGAGAGTAGACTTATAGGACTTATTTTATGTAAAATGAGGTGCTAAATTCACTGGTGAAAACCGCGTTGTGATATCTTTAACCGTTTAGGAGATCGAGTAAAATGGAGAATAATAGATATTTGATAATGTGATATATAAACATTTTATTCGTTTTTACCTTTATCAACTCTTGAGAGTAGACTTATAGGACCTATTTTATGTAAAATGAAGTTCTTAATCCACTGGTGAAAACCGCGATGTCCAATCTTTAACCGTTTAGGAGATGGAGTAAAATGGAAAATAATAGATATTTGAAAATGTGATATATAAACATTTTATTTGTTTGTACTTTTATCAACTCTTGAGAGTAGACTTATAGGACTTATTTTATGTAAAATGAGGTGCTAAATTCACTGGTGGAATCCGCGATGTCCTATCTTTAACCGTTTAGGAGATCGAGTATAATGGAGAATAATAGATATTTGATAATATGATATATAAACATTTTATTCGTTTGTTTTTTTATCAACTCTTGAGAGTAGACTTATAGGACTTATTTTATGTAAAATAAGGTGCTAAATCCACTGGTAAAAACCGCGATGTCCTATCTCTAACCGTTTAAGAGATCGAGTAAAATTAATAATAACAGATATTTGAAAATGTGATATATAAACATTTTATTCGTTTGTACCTTTATCAACTCTTGAGAGTAGACTTATATGAGTTATTTTATGTAAAATGTGGTGCTAAATCGACTAGTGAAAACCGCGATGTGATATCTTTAAACGTTTAGGAGATCGAGTAAAATGGAGAATAATAGATATTTGAAAATGTGATATATAAACATTTTATTCGTATGTACCTTTATCAACTATTGAGAGTAGACTTATAAGACTGATTTTATGTAAAATGAGGTGCTAAATCCACTGGTGAAAACCGCGATGTGATATCTTTAAACGTTTAGGAGATCGAGTAAAATGGAGAATAATAGATATTTGAAAATGTGATATATAAACATTTTATTCGTATGTACCTTTATCAACTATTGAGAGTAGACTTATAAGACTTATTTTATGTAAAATGAGGTGCTAATTCCACTGGTGAAAACCGCGATGTCCTATCTTTAACCGTTAAGGAGATCGAGTAAAATGGAGAATAATAGATATTTGATAATGTGGTATATAAACATTTTATTCGTTTGTACCCTTATCAACTCTTGAGAGTAGACATATAGGACTTATTTTATGTAAAATGAGGTGCTAAATCCACTGGTGAAAACCGCGATGTCCTATCTTTAACCGTTAAGGAGATCAAGTAAAATGGAGAATAATAGATATTTGATAATGTGGTATATAAACATTTTATTCGTTTGTACCCTTATCAACTCTTGAGAGAAGACTTATAGGTCTTATTTTATGTAAAATGAGGTACTAAATCCTCTGGAGAAAACCGCGATGTCCTATCTTTAACCGTTTAGGTGATCGAGTAAAATGGATATTAATAGATATTTGAAAATGTGATATATAAACATTTTATTTGTGTGTACCTTTATCAACTCTTGAGAGTAGACTTATAGGACTTATTTTATGTAAAATAAGGTGCTAAATCCACTGGTGAAAACCGCGATGTCCTATCTTTAACCGTTTAGGAGATCGAGTAAAATGGAGAATAATAGATATTTGATAATGTGATATATAAACATTTTATTCGTTTGTACCTTTATCAACTCTTGAGAGTAGACTTATAAGATTTATTTTATGTAAAATGAGGTGCTAAATCCACTGGTGAAAACCGCTATGTCCTATCTTTAACCGTTAAGGAGATCGAGTAAAATGGAGAATAATAGATATTTGAAAATGTGATATATAAACATTTTATTCGTTTGTACCCTTATCAACTCTTGAGAGTAGACTTATAGGACTTATTTTATGTAAAATGAGGTGCTAAATCCACTGGTGAAAACCGCGATGTGATATCTTTAACCGTATAGGAGGTCGAGTAAAATGGAGAATAATAGATATTTGAAAATGTGATATATAAACATTTTATTCGTTTTTACCTTTATCAACTCTTGAGAGTAGACTTATAGGACCTATTTTATGTAAAATGAAGTTGTAAATCCACTGGTGAAAACCGCGATGTCCAATCTTTAACCGTTTAGGAGATGGCGTAAAATGGAAAATAATAGATATTTGAAAATGTGATATATAAACATTTTATTCGTTTGTACCCTTATCAACTCTTGAGAGTAGACTTATAGGACTAATTTTATGTAAAATCAGGTGCTAAATCCACTGGTGAAAACCGCGAAGTGATATCTTTAAACGTTTAGGAGATCGAGTAAAATGGAGAATAATAGATATTTGAAAATGTGATATATAAACATTTTATTCGTATGTACCTTTATCAACTCTTGAGAGTAGACTTATAAGACTTATTTTATGTAAAATGAGGTGCTAAATCCACTGGTGAAAACCGCGATGTCCTATCTTTAACCGTTAAGGAGATCGAGTAAAATGGAGAATAATAGATATTTGATAATGTGGTATATAAACATTTTATTCGTTTGTACCCTTATCAACTCTTGAGAGTAGACTTATAGGTCTTATTTTATGTAAAATGAGGTACTAAATCCTCTGGAGAAAACCGCGATGTCCTATCTTTAACCGTTTAGGAGATCGAGTAAAATGGATATTAATAGATATTTGAAAATGTGGTATATAAACATTTTATTCGTTTGTACCTTTATCAACTCTTGAGAGTAGACTTATAAGACTTATTTTATGTAAAATGAGGTGCTAAATCCACTGGTAAAAACCGCGATGTCCTATCTCTAACCGTTAAGGAGATCGAGTAAAATGGAGAATAATAGATATTTGATAATGTGGTATATAAACATTTTATTCGTTTGTACCCTTATCAACTCTTAAGAGTAGACTTATAGGTCTTATTTTACGTAAAATAAGGTACTAAATCCTCTGGAGAAAACCGCGATGTCCTATCTTTAACCGTTAAGGAGATCGAGTAAAATGGAGTATAATAGATATTTGATAATGTGGTATATAAACATTTTATTCGTTTGTACCCTTATCAACTCTTGAGAGTAGACTTATAGGACTTATTTTATGTAAAATCAGGTGCTAAATCCACTGGAGAAAACCGCGATGTCCTATCTTCAATCGTTTAGGAGATCGAGTAAAATGGATATTAATAGATATTTGAAAATGTGATATATAAACATTTTATTTGTTTGTACTTTTATCAACTCTTGAGAGTAGACTTATAGGACTTATTTTATGTAAAATGAGGTGCTAAATTCACTGGTGGAATCCGCGATGTCCTATCTTTAACCGTTTAGGAGATCGAGTATAATGGAGAATAATAGATATTTGATAATATGATATATAAACATTTTATTCGTTTGTTCCTTTATCAACTCTTGAGAGTAGACTTATAGGACTTATTTTATGTAAAATAAGGTGCTAAATCCACTGGTAAAAACCGCGATGTCCTATCTCTAACCGTTTAAGAGATCGAGTAAAATTAATAATAACAGATATTTGAAAATGTGATATATAAACATTTTATTCGTTTGTACCTTTATCAACTCTTGAGAGTAGACTTATATGAGTTATTTTATGTAAAATGTGGTGCTAAATCGACTAGTGAAAACCGCGATGTGATATCTTTAAACGTTTAGGAGATCGAGTAAAATGGAGAATAATAGATATTTGAAAATGTGATATATAAACATTTTATTCGTATGTACCTTTATCAACTATTGAGAGTAGACTTATAAGACTTATTTTATGTAAAATGAGGTGCTAAATCCACTGGTGAAAACCGCGATGTCCTATCTTTAACCGTTAAGGAGATCGAGTAAAATGGAGAATAATAGATATTTGATAATGTGGTATATAAACATTTTATTCGTTTGTACCCTTATCAACTCTTGAGAGTAGACATATAGGACTTATTATATGTAAAATGAGATGCTAAATCCACTGGTGAAAACCGCGATGTCCTATCTTTAACCGTTAAGGAGATCAAGTAAAATGGAGAATAATAGATATTTGATAATGTGGTATATAAACATTTTATTCGTTTGTACCCTTATCAACTCTTGAGAGAAGACTTATAGGTCTTATTTTATGTAAAATGAGGTACTAAATCCTCTGGAGAAAACCGCGATGTCCTATCTTTAACCGTTTAGGTGATCGAGTAAAATGGATATTAATAGATATTTGAAAATGTGATATATAAACATTTTATTTGTTTGTACCTTTATCAACTCTTGAGAGTAGACTTATAGAACTTATTTTATGTAAAATAAGGTGCTAAATCCACTGGTGAAAACCGCGATGTCCTATCTTTAACCGTTTAGGAGATCGAGTAAAATGGAGAATAATAGATATTTGATAATGTGATATATAAACATTTTATTCGTTTGTACCTTTATCAACTCTTGAGAGTAGACTTATAAGACTTATTTTATGTAAAATGAGGTGCTAAATCCACTGGTGAAAACCGCTATGTCCTATCTTTAACCGTTAAGGAGATCGAGTAAAATGGAGAATAATAGATATTTGAAAATGTGATATATAAACATTTTATTCGTTTGTACCCTTATCAACTCTTGAGAGTAGACTTATAGGACTTATTTTATGTAAAATGAGGTGCTAAATCCACTGGTGAAAACCGCGATGTGATATCTTTAACCGTATAGGAGGTCGAGTAAAATGGAGAATAATAGATATTTGAAAATGTGATATATAAACATTTTATTCGTTTTTACCTTTATCAACTCTTGAGAGTAAACTTATAGGACCTATTTTATGTAAAATGAAGTTGTAAATCCACTGGTGAAAACCGCGATGTCCAATCTTTAACCGTTTAGGAGATGGAGTAAAATGGAAAATAATAGATATTTGAAAATGTGATATATAAACATTTTATTCGTTTGTACCCTTATCAACTCTTGAGAGTAGACTTATAGGACTAATTTTATGTAAAATCAGGTGCTAAATCCACTGGTGAAAACCGCGAAGTGATATCTTTAAACGTTTAGGAGATCGAGTAAAATGGAGAATAATAGATATTTGAAAATGTGATATATAAACATTTTATTCGTATGTACCTTTATCAACTCTTGAGAGTAGACTTATAAGACTTATTTTATGTAAAATGAGGTGCTAAATCCACTGGTGAAAACCGCGATGTCCTATCTTTAACCGTTAAGGAGATCGAGTAAAATGGAGAATAATAGATATTTGATAATGTGGTATATAAACATTTTATTCGTTTGTACCCTTATCAACTCTTGAGAGTAGACTTATAGGTCTTATTTTATGTAAAATGAGGTACTAAATCCTCTGGAGAAAACCGCGATGTCCTATCTTTAACCGTTTAGGAGATCGAGTAAAATGGATATTAATAGATATTTGAAAATGTGGTATATAAACATTTTATTCGTTTGTACCTTTATCAACTCTTGAGAGTAGACTTATAAGACTTATTTTATGTAAAATGAGGTGCTAAATCCACTGGTAAAAACCGCGATGTCCTATCTCTAACCGTTAAGGAGATCGAGTAAAATGGAGAATAATAGATATTTGATAATGTGGTATATAAACATTTTATTCGTTTGTACCCTTATCAACTCTTAAGAGTAGACTTATAGGTCTTATTTTACGTAAAATAAGGTACTAAATCCTCTGGAGAAAACCGCGATGTCCTATCTTTAACCGTTAAGGAGATCGAGTAAAATGGAGTATAATAGATATTTGATAATGTGGTATATAAACATTTTATTCGTTTGTACCCTTATCAACTCTTGAGAGTAGACTTATAGGACTTATTTTATGTAAAATCAGGTGCTAAATCCACTGGTGAAAACCGCGATGTGATATCTTTAAACGTTTAGAGATCGAGTAAAATGGAGAATAATAGATATTTGAAAATGTGGCATATAAACATTTTATTCGTTTGTACCCTTATCAACTCTTGAGAGTAGACTTATAGGTCTTATCTTACGTAAAATAAGGTACTAAATCCTCTAGAGAAAACCGCGATGTCCTATCTTTAACCGTTTAGGAGATCGAGTGAAATGGAGAATAATAGATATTTGAAAATGTGATATATAAACATTTTATTAGTTTGTACCTTTATCAACTCTTGAGAGTAGACTTATAGGACTTATTTTATGTAAAATAAGGTGCTAAATCCACTGGTGTAAACCGCGATGTCCTATCTTGAACCGTTTAGGAGATCGAGTGAAATGGAGAATAATAGATATTTGAAAATGTGATATATAAACATTTTATTAGTTTGTACCTTTATCAACTCTTGAGAGTAGACTTATAGGACATATTTTATGTAAAATAAGGTGCTAAATCCACTGGTGAAAACCGCGATGTCCTATCTTTAACCGTTTAGGAGATCGAGTAAAATGGAGAATAATAGATATTTGAAAATGTGATATATAAACATTTTATTCGTTTGTACCTAGATCAACTCTTGAGGGTAGACTTATAGGACTTATTTTATGTAAAATGAGGTGCTAAATCCACTGGTAAAAACCGCGATGTCCTATCTTCAACCGTTTAGGAGATCGAGTAAAATAGAAAATATTAGATATTTGAAAATGTGATATATAAACATTTTATTAGTTTGTACCTTTATCAATTCTTGAGAGTACACTTATAGGACTTATTTAATGTAAAATGAGATGCTAAATCCACTAGTGAAAACCGCGATGTCCTATTTTTAACCGTTTAGGAGATCGAGTAAAATGGAGAAAAATAGATATTTGAAAATGTGATATATAAACATTTTATTCGTTTTTACCTTTATCAACCCTTGAGAGTAGACTTATAGGACATATTTTATGTAAAATGAGGTGCTAAATCCACTGGTGAAAACCGCGATGTCCTATCTTTAACCGTTTAGGAGATCGAGTAAAATGGAGAATAATGGATATTTGAAAATGAGATATATAAACATTTTATTCGTTTGTACCTTTATCAACCCTTGAGAGTAGACTTATAGGACATATTTTATGTAAAATGTGGTGATAAATTAACTGGTAAAAACCGCGATGTCCTATCTTTAACCGTTTTGGAGATGGAGTAAAATGGAGAATAATAGATATTTGAAAATGTGATATATAAACATTTTATTAGTTTGTACCTTTATCAACTCTTGAGAGTAAACTTATAGGACTTATTTTATGTAAAATAAGGTGCTAAATCCACTGGTGTAAACTGCGATGTCCTATCTTCAACCGTTTAGGAGATCGAGTAAAATAGAAAATATTAGATATTTGAAAATGTGATATATAAACATTTTATTGGTTTTTACCATTATCAACTCTTGAGAGTAGACTTATAGGACTTTTTTTATGTAAAATAAGGTGCTAAATCCACTGGTGAAAACCGCGACGTCCTATCTTTAACCGTTTAGGAGATCGAGTAAAATGGAGAATAATAGATATTTGAAAATGTGATATATAAACATTTTATTCGTTTGTACCTTGATCAACTCTTGAGAGTAGACTTATAGGACTTATTTTATGTAAAATATGGTGCTAAATCCACTGGTGAAGACCGCGATGTCCTATCTTTAACCGTTTAGGAGATCGAGTAAAATGGAGAATAATAGATATTTGAAAATGTGATATAAAAACATTTTATTCGTTTGTACCTTGATCAACTCTTAAGAGTAGACTTATAGGTCCTATTTTATGTAAAATGAGGTGCTAAATCCACTGGTGAAAACCGCGATGTCCTATCTTGAACCGTTTAGGAGATCGAGTAAAATTGAGAATAATAGATATTTGAAAATGTGATATATAAACATTTTATTCGTTTGTACCTTTATCAACTCTTAAGAGTAGACTTATAGGACTTATTTTATGTAAAATAAGTTGCTAAATCCACTGGTGAAAACCGCGATGTCCTATCTTTAACCGTTTAGGAGATCGAGTAAAATAGAAAATAAAAGATATTTGAAAATGTGATATATAAACATTTTATTCGTTTGTACCTTTATCAACTCTTGAGAGTAGACTTATAGGACTTATTTTATGTAAAATGAGGTGCTAAATCCACTGGTGAAATCCGCGATGTCCTATCTTTAACCGTTTAGGAGATCGAGTAAAATGGAGAATAATAGATATTTGAAAATGTGATATATAAACATTTTATTCGTTTGTACCTTGATCAACTCCTGAGGGTAGACTTATAGGACTTATTTTATGTAAAATGAGGTGCTAAATCCACTGGTAAAAACCGCGATGTCCTATCTTTAACCGTTTAGGAGATCGAGTGAAATAGAAAATATTAGATATTTGAAAATGTGATATATAAACATTTTATTAGTTTGTACCTTTATCAACTCTTGAGAGTAGACTTATAGGACTTATTTTATGTAAAATAAGGTGCTAGATCCACTGGTGAAAACCGCGATGTCCTATCTTTAACCGTTTAGGAGATCGAGTAAAATGGAGAATAATAGATATTTGAAAATGTGATATATAAACATTATATTCGTTTGTACCTTGATCAACTCTTGAGGGTAGACTTATAGGACTTATATAATGTAAAATGAGGTGCTAAATGCACTGGTAAAAACCGCGATGTCCTATCTTTAACCGTTTAGGAGATCGAGTGAAATAGAAAATATTAGATATTTGAAAATGTGATATATAAACACTTTATTCGTTTGTACCTTTATCAACTCTTGAGAGTAGACTTATAGGACCTATCATATGTAAAATGAGGTGCTAAATCCACTGGTGAAAACCGCGATGTCCTATCTTTAACCGTTTAGGAGATCGAGTGAAATGGAGAATAATAGATATTTTAAAATGTGATATATAAACATTTTATTCGTTTGTACCTTTATCAACTTTTAAGAGTAGACTTATAGGACTTATTTTATGTAAAATAAGGTGCTAAATCCACTGGTGAAAACCGGGATGTCCTATCTTTAACCGTTTAGGAGATTGAGTAAAATGGAAAATAATAAATATTTAAAAATGTGATATATAAATATTTTATTCAGTTGTCAAAGAATGACGGCTGTCAAAAATGTAAGCTGTCAAAAAATGACAGATGTCAAGAATGACAGATGTCAAAAAATGACAAATGTCAAGAATGACAAATGTCAAAAATGACAGATGTCAAAATTGACAGATGTCAAGAATGACAGATGTCATGAGTGACAGATGTCAAGAATGACAGATGTCAAGAATAACAGATGTCAAAAATGACAGCAGTCAAAAAATCATAGATGTCAAGAATGACAGATGTCTAAAAATGACAGTTGTTATATAACTAATTTTATATAAAATGGTATGCAAAATTGACTGATAACCGCGATGTCCTATCTTTAACCTTTTAGGAGATCGAGTAAAATGGAGAAGAGATATTTGAAAATGTGATATATAAACACTTTATTCGTTTGTACCTTTATCAACTCTTGAGAGTAGACTTATAGGACCTATCATATGTAAAATGAGGTGCTAAATCCACTGGTGAAAACCGCGATGTCCTATCTTTAACCGTTTAGGAGATCGAGTGAAATGGAGAATAATAGATATTTTAAAATGTGATATATAAACATTTTATTCGTTTGTACCTTTATCAACTTTTAAGAGTAGACTTATAGGACTTATTTTATGTAAAATAAGGTGCTAAATCCACTGGTGAAAACCGCAATGTCCTATCTTTAACCGTTTAGGAGATTGAGTAAAATGTAGAATAATAGATATTTAAAAATGTGATATATAAACATTTTATTTGTTTGTACCTTTATCAACTTTTAAGAGTAGACTTATAGGACTTATTTTATGTAAAATAAAGTGCTAAATCCACTGGTGAAAACCGCGATGTCCTATCTTTAACCGTTTAGGAGATTGAGTAAAATGGAGAATAATAGATATTTAAAAATGTGATTTATAAACATTTTATTCAGTTGTCAAAGAATGACGGCTGTCAAAAATGTCAGCTGTCAAAAAATGACAGATGTCAAAAAATGACAAATGTCAAGAATGACAGATGTCAAAATTGACAGATGTCAAAATTGACAGATGTCAAAAAATGACAGATGTCAAAAATGACAAATGTCAAGAATGACAGATGTCAAGAGTGACAGATGTCAAGAATGACAGATGTCAAGAGTGACAGATGTCAAGAATAACAGATGTCAAAAAATGACAAATGTCAAGATTGACAACTGTCAAAAAATGACAGATGTCAAAAATGACAGCTGTCAAAAAATCATAGATGTCAAGAATGACATATGTCTAAAAATGACAGTTGTTATATAACTAATTTTATATAAAATGGTATGCTAAATTGACTGATAACCGCGATGTCCTATCTTTAACCGTTTAGGAGATCGAGTAAAATGGAGAATAATAGATATTTGAAAATGTGATATAAAAACATTTTATTCGTTTGTACCTTGATCAACTCTTGAGGGTAGACTTATAGGACTTATATAATGTAAAATGAGGTGCTAAATGCACTGGTAAAAACCGCGATGTCCTATCTTTAACCGTTTAGGAGATCGAGTGAAATAGAAAACATTAGATATTTGAAAATGTGATATATAAACATTTTATTCGTTTTTACCTTTATCAACTCTTGAGAGTAGACTTATAGGACCTATTTTATGTAAAATGAGGTTCTAAATCCACTGGTGAAAACCGCGATGTAATATCTTTAACCGTTTAGGAGATCGAGTAAAATGGAGAATAATGGATATTTGAAAATATGATATATAAACATTTTATTCGTTTGTACCTTTATCAACTCTTGAGAGTAGACTTATAGGACTTATTTTATGTAAAATGATGTGCTTAATCCACTGGTGAAAACCGCGATGTCCTATCTTTAACCGTTTAGAAGATCGAGTAAAATGAAGAATAATGGATATTTGAAAATGTGATATATAAACATTTTATTCGTTTGTACCTTTATCAACCCTTGAGAGTAGACTTATAGGACTTATTTTATGTAAAATGAGGTGCTAAATTAACTGGTAAAAACCGCGATGTCCTATCTTTAACCGTTTTGGAGATGGAGTAAAATGGAGAATAATAGATATTTGAAAATGTGATATATAAACATTTTATTAGTTTGTACCTTTATCAACTCTTGAGAGTAAACTTATAGGACTTATTTTATGTAAAATAAGGTGCTAAATCCACTGGTGTAAACTGCGATGTCCTATCTTCAACCGTTTAGGAGATCGAGTAAAATAGCAAATATTAGATATTTGAAAATGTGATATATAAACATTTTATTGGTTTTTACCATTATCAACTCTTGAGAGAAGACTTATAGGACTTTTTTTATGTAAAATAAGGTGCTAAATCCACTGGTGAAAACCGCGACGTCCTATCTTTAACCGTTTAGGAGATCGAGTAAAATGGAGAATAATAGATATTTGAAAATGTGATATATAAACATTTTATTCGTTTGTACCTTGATCAACTCTTGAGGGTAGACTTATAGGACTTATTTTATGTAAAATGAGGTGCTATTACCACTGGTAAAAACCGCGATGTCCTATCTTCAACCGTTTAGGAGATCGAGTAAAATAGAAAATATTAGATATTTGAAAATGTGATATATAAACATTTTATTAGTTTGTACCTTTATCAACTCTTGAGAGTAGACTTATAGGACTTATTTTATGTAAAATAAGGTGCTAAATCCACTGGTGAAAACCGCGATGTCCTATCTTTAACCGTTTAGGAGATCGAGTAAAATGGAGAATAATAGATATTTGAAAATGTGATATATAAACATTTTATTCGTTTGTACCTTGATCAACTCTTAAGAGTAGACTTATAGGTCCTATTTTATGTAAAATGAGGTGCTAAATCCACTGGTGAAAACCGCGATGTCCTATCTTGAACCGTTTAGGAGATCGAGTAAAATGGAGAATAATAGATATTTGAAAATATGATATATAAACATTTTATTCGTTTGTACCTTTATCAACTCTTAAGAGTAGACTTATAGGACTTATTTTATGTAAAATAAGTTGCTAAATCCACTGGTGAAAACCGCGATGTCCTATCTTTAACCGTTTAGGAGATCGAGTAAAATGGAGAATAATGGATATTTGAAAATGAGATATATAAACATTTTATTCGTTTGTACCTTTATCAACCCTTGAGAGTAGACTTATAGGACATATTTTATGTAAAATGAGGTGCTAAATTAACTGGTAAAAACCGCGATGTCCTATCTTTAACCGTTTTGGAGATGGAGTAAAATGGAGAATAATAGATATTTGAAAATGTGATATATAAACATTTTATTAGTTTGTACCTTTATCAACTCTTGAGAGTAAACTTATAGGACTTATTTTATGTAAAATAAGGTGCTAAATCCACTGGTGTAAACTGCGATGTCCTATCTTCAACCGTTTAGGAGATCGAGTAAAATAGAAAATATTAGATATTTGAAAATGTGATATATAAACATTTTATTGGTTTTTACCATTATCAACTCTTGAGAGTAGACTTATAGAACTTTTTTTATGTAAAATAAGGTGCTAAATCCACTGGTGAAAACCGCGACGTCCTATCTTTAACCGTTTAGGAGATCGAGTAAAATGGAGAATAATAGATATTTGAAAATGTGATATATAAACATTTTATTCGTTTGTACCTTGATCAACTCTTGAGGGTAGACTTATAGGACTTATTTTATGTAAAATGAGGTGCTATTACCACTGGTAAAAACCGCGATGTCCTATCTTCAACCGTTTAGGAGATCGAGTAAAATAGAAAATATTAGATATTTGAAAATGTGATATATAAACATTTTATTAGTTTGTACCTTTATCAACTCTTGAGAGTAGACTTATAGGACTTATTTTATGTAAAATAAGGTGCTAAATCCACTGGTGAAAACCGCGATGTCCTATCTTTAACCGTTTAGGAGATCGAGTAAAATGGAGAATAATAGATATTTGAAAATGTGATATAAAAACATTTTATTCGTTTGTACCTTGATCAACTCTTAAGAGTAGACTTATAGGTCCTATTTTATGTAAAATGAGGTGCTAAATCCACTGGTGAAAACCGCGATGTCCTATCTTGAACCGTTTAGGAGATCGAGTAAAATGGAGAATAATAGATATTTGAAAATGTGATATATAAACATTTTATTCGTTTGTACCTTTATCAACTCTTAAGAGTAGACTTATAGGACTTATTTTATGTAAAATAAGTTGCTAAATCCACTGGTGAAAACCGCGATGTCCTATCTTTAACCGTTTAGGAGATCGAGTAAAATAGAAAATAAAAGATATTTGAAAATGTGATATATAAACATTTTATTCGTTTGTACCTTTATCAACTCTTGAGAGTAGACTTATAGGACTTATTTTATGTAAAATGAGGTGCTAAATCCACTGGTGAAATCCGCGATGTCCTATCTTTAACCGTTTAGGAGATCGAGTAAAATGGATAATAATAGATATTTGAAAATGTGATATATAAACATTTTATTCGTTTGTACCTTGATCAACTCTTGAGGGTAGACTTATAGGACTTATTTTATGTAAAATAAGGTGCTAGATCCACTGGTGAAAACCGCGATGTCCTATCTTTAACCGTTTAGGAGATCGAGTAAAATGGAGAATAATAGATATTTGAAAATGTGATATATAAACATTATATTCGTTTGTACCTTGATCAACTCTTGAGGGTAGACTTATAGGACTTATATAATGTAAAATGAGGTGCTAAATGCACTGGTAAAAACCGCGATGTCCTATCTTTAACCGTTTAGGAGATCGAGTGAAATAGAAAACATTAGATATTTGAAAATGTGATATATAAACACTTTATTCGTTTGTACCTTTATCAACTCTTGAGAGTAGACTTATAGGACCTATCATATGTAAAATGAGGTGCTAAATCCACTGGTGAAAACCGCGATGTCCTATCTTTAACCGTTTAGGAGATCGAGTGAAATGGAGAATAATAGATATTTTAAAATGTGATATATAAACATTTTATTCGTTTGTACCTTTATCAACTTTTAAGAGTAGACTTATAGGACTTATTTTATGTAAAATAAGGTGCTAAATCCACTGGTGAAAACCGCGATGTCCTATCTTTAACCGTTTAGGAGATTGAGTAAAATGGAGAATAATAGATATTTAAAAATGTGATATATAAACATTTTATTTGTTTGTACCTTTATCAACTTTTAAGAGTAGACTTATAGGACTTATTTTATGTAAAATAAAGTGCTAAATCCACTGGTGAAAACCGCGATGTCCTATCTTTAACCGTTTAGGAGATTGAGTAAAATGGAGAATAATAGATATTTAAAAATGTGATATATAAACATTTTATTTGTTTGTACCTTTATCAACTCTTGAGAGTAGACTTATAGGACTTATTCTATGTAAAATAAGGTGCTAAATCCACTGGTGAAAACCGCGATGTCCTATCTTTAACCGTTTAGGAGATTGAGTAAAATGGAGAATAATAGATATTTAAAAATGTGATATATAAACATTTTATTTGTTTGTACCTTTATCAACTCTTGAGAGTAGACTTATAGGACTTATTTTATGTAAAATAAAGTGCTAAATCCACTGGTGAAAACCGCGATGTCCTATCTTTAACCGTTTAGGAGATTGAGTAAAATGGAGAATAATCGATATTTAAAAATGTGATTTATAAACATTTTATTCAGTTGTCAAAGAATGACGGCTGTCAAAAATGTCAGCTGTCAAAAAATGACAGATGTCAAAAAATGACAAATGTCAAGAATGACAGATGTCAAAATTGACAGATGTCAAAATTGACAGATGTCAAAAAATGACAGATGTCAAAAATGACAAATGTCAAGAATGACAGATGTCAAGAGTGACAGATGTCAAGAATGACAGATGTCAAGAGTGACAGATGTCAAGAATAACAGATGTCAAAAAATGACAAATGTCAAGATTGACAACTGTCAAAAAATGACAGATGTCAAAAATGACAGCTGTCAAAAAATCATAGATGTCAAGAATGACATATGTCTAAAAATGACAGTTGTTATATAACTAATTTTATATAAAATGGTATGCTAAATTGACTGATAACCGCGATGTCCTATCTTTAACCGTTTAGGAGATCGAGTAAAATGGAGAATAATAGATATATGAAAATGTGATATATAAACATTTTATTCGTTTTTACCTTTATCAACTCTTGAGAGTAGACTTATAGGACCTATTTTATGTAAAATGAGGTTCTAAATCCACTGGTGAAAACCGCGATGTAATATCTTTAACCGTTTAGGAGATCGAGTAAAATGGAGAATAATGGATATTTGAAAATATGATATATAAACATTTTATTCGTTTGTACCTTTATCAACTCTTGAGAGTAGACTTATAGGACTTATTTTATGTAAAATGATGTGCTTAATCCACTGGTGAAAACCGCGATGTCCTATCTTTAACCGTTTAGAAGATCGAGTAAAATGAAGAATAATGGATATTTGAAAATGTGATATATAAACATTTTATTCGTTTGTACCTTTATCAACCCTTGAGAGTAGACTTATAGGACTTATTTTATGTAAAATGAGGTGCTAAATTAACTGGTAAAAACCGCGATGTCCTATCTTTAACCGTTTTGGAGATGGAGTAAAATGGAGAATAATAGATATTTGAAAATGTGATATATAAACATTTTATTAGTTTGTACCTTTATCAACTCTTGAGAGTAAACTTATAGGACTTATTTTATGTAAAATAAGGTGCTAAATCCACTGGTGTAAACTGCGATGTCCTATCTTCAACCGTTTAGGAGATCGAGTAAAATAGAAAATATTAGATATTTGAAAATGTGATATATAAACATTTTATTGGTTTTTACCATTATCAACTCTTGAGAGTAGACTTATAGGACTTTTTTTATGTAAAATAAGGTGCTAAATCCACTGGTGAAAACCGCGACGTCCTATCTTTAACGGTTTAGGAGATCGAGTAAAATGGAGAATAATAGATATTTGAAAATGTGATATATAAACATTTTATTCGTTTGTACCTTGATCAACTCTTGAGGGTAGACTTATAGGACTTATTTTATGTAAAATGAGGTGCTATTACCACTGGTAAAAACCGCGATGTCCTATCTTCAACCGTTTAGGAGATCGAGTAAAATAGAAAATATTAGATATTTGAAAATGTGATATATAAACATTTTATTAGTTTGTACCTTTATCAACTCTTGAGAGTAGACTTATAGGACTTATTTTATGTAAAATAAGGTGCTAAATCCACTGGTGAAAACCGCGATGTCCTATCTTTAACCGTTTAGGAGATCGAGTAAAATGGAGAATAATAGATATTTGAAAATGTGATATATAAACATTTTATTCGTTTGTACCTTGATCAACTCTTAAGAGTAGACTTATAGGTCCTATTTTATGTAAAATGAGGTGCTAAATCCACTGGTGAAAACCGCGATGTCCTATTTTTAACCGTTTAGGAGATTGAGTAAAATGGAGAATAATAGATATTTGAAAATGTGATATATAAACATTTTATTCGTTTTTACCTTTATCAACTCTTGAGAGTAGACTTATAGGACCTATTTTATGTAAAATGAGGTGCTAAATCCACTGGTGAAAACCGCGATGTGATATCTTTAACCGTTTAGGAGATCGAGTAAAATGGAGAATAATAGGTATTTGAAAATGTGATATATAAACATTTTATTCGTTTGTACCTTTATCAACTCTTAAGAGTCGACTTATAGGACTTATTTTATGTAAAATGAGGTGCTAAATCCACTGGTGAAAACCGCGATGTGATATCTTTAACCGTTTAGGAGATCGAGTAAAATGGAGAATAATAGGTATTTGAAAATGTGATATATAAACATTTTATTCGTTTGTACCTTTATCAACTCTTGATAGTAGACTTATAGGACTTATTTTATGTTAAATGAGGTTCTAAATCCACTGGTAAAAACCGCGATGTCCTATCTTTAACTGTTTAGGAGATCAAATAAAATGGAGAATAATAGATATTTGATAATGTGATATATAAACATTTTATTCGTTTGTACCTTTATCAACTCTTGATAGTAGACTTATAGGACTTATTTTATGTAAAATAAGGTGCTAAATCCACTGGTGAAAACCGCGACGTCCTATCTTTAACCGTTTAGGAGATCGAGTAAAATGGAGAATAATAGATATTTGAAAATGTGATATATAAACATTTTATTCGTTTGTACCTTGATCAACTCTTGAGGGTAGACTTATAGGACTTATTTTATGTAAAATGAGGTGCTATTACCACTGGTAAAAACCGCGATGTCCTATCTTCAACCGTTTAGGAGATCGAGTAAAATAGAAAATATTAGATATTTGAAAATGTGATATATAAACATTTTATTAGTTTGTACCTTTATCAACTCTTGAGAGTAGACTTATAGGACTTATTTTATGTAAAATAAGGTGCTAAATCCACTGGTGAAAACCGCGATGTCCTATCTTTGAACGTTTAGGAGATCGAGTAAAATGGAGAATAATAGATATTTGAAAATGTGATATATAAACATTTTATTCGTTTGTACCTTTATCAACTCTTGAGAGTAGACTTATAGGACTTATTTTATGTAAAATAAGGTGCTAAATCCACTGGTGAAAACCGCGATGTCCTATCTTTAACCGTTTAGGAGATTGAGTAAAATGGAGAATAATAGATATTTAAAAATGTGATATATAAACATTTTATTTGTTTGTACCTTTATCAACTCTTGAGAGTAGACTTATAGGACTTATTCTATGTAAAATAAGGTGCTAAATCCACTGGTGAAAACCGCGATGTCCTATCTTTAACCGTTTAGGAGATTGAGTAAAATGGAGAATAATAGATATTTAAAAATGTGATATATAAACATTTTATTTGTTTGTACCTTTATCAACTCTTGAGAGTAGACTTATAGGACTTATTTTATGTAAAATAAAGTGCTAAATCCACTGGTGAAAACCGCGATGTCCTATCTTTAACCGTTTAGGAGATTGAGTAAAATGGAGAATAATAGATATTTAAAAATGTGATTTATAAACATTTTATTCAGTTGTCAAAGAATGACGGCTGTCAAAAATGTCAGCTGTCAAAAAATGACAGATGTCAAAAAATGACAAATGTCAAGAATGACAGATGTCAAAATTGACAGATGTCAAAATTGACAGATGTCAAAAAATGACAGATGTCAAAAATGACAAATGTCAAGAATGACAGATGTCAAGAGTGACAGATGTCAAGAATGACAGATGTCAAGAGTGACAGATGTCAAGAATAACAGATGTCAAAAAATGACAAATGTCAAGATTGACAACTGTCAAAAAATGACAGATGTCAAAAATGACAGCTGTCAAAAAATCATAGATGTCAAGAATGACATATGTCTAAAAATGACAGTTGTTATATAACTAATTTTATATAAAATGGTATGCTAAATTGACTGATAACCGCGATGTCCTATCTTTAAGCTATTAGGAGATCGAGTAAAATGGAGAAGAGATATTTGAAAATGTGATATATAAACACTTTATTCGTTTGTACCTTTATCAACTCTTGAGAGTAGACTTATAGGACTTATTTTATGTAAAATGAGGTGCTAAATCCACTGGTGAAATCCGCGATGTCCTATCTTTAACCGTTTAGGAGATCGAGTAAAATGGAGAATAATAGATATTTGAAAATGTGATATATAAACATTTTATTCGTTTGAACCTTTATCAACATTTGAGAGTAGATTATAGGACCTATTTTATGTAAAATGAGGTGCTAAATCCACTGGTGAAAACCGCGATGTCCTATCTTTAACCGTTTAGGAGATCGAGTAAAATGGAGAATAATAGATATTTAAAAATGTGATATATAAACATTTTATTCGTTTGTACCTTTATCAACTCATGAGAGTAGACTTATAGGACTTATTTTATGTAAAATGAGGTGCTAAATCCACTGGTTAAAACCGCGATGTCCTATCTTTAACCGTTTAGGAGATCGAGTAAAATGAAGAATAATAGATATTTGAAAATGTGATATATAAACATTTTATTCGTTTGTACCTTTATCAACTCTTGAGAGTAGACTTATAGGACTCATTTTATGTAAAATATAGTGCTAAATCCACTGGTGAAAACCGCGATGTCCTATCTTTAACCGTTTAGGAGATCAAATAAAATGGAGAATAATAGATATTTGATAATGTGATATATAAACATTTTATTCGTTTGAACTTTTATCAACTCATGAGAGTAGACTTATAGGACCTATTTTATATAAATTGAGGTTCTAAATCCACTGGTCAAAACCGCGATGTCCTATCTTTAACCGTTTAGGAGATGGAGTAAAGTGGAGAATAATAGATATTTGAAAATGTGATATATAAACATTTTATTTGTTTGTACTTTTATCAACTATTGAGAGTAGACTTATAGGACTTTTTTTTATATAAAATGAGGTTCTAAATCCACTGGTGAAAACCGCGATGTGATATCTTTAACCGTTTAGGAGATCGAGTAAAATGGAGAATAATAGATATTTGAAAATGTGATATATAAACATGTTATTCGATTGTACCTTTATCAACTCTTGAGAGTAGACTTATAGGACTTATTTTATGTAAAATGGGGTGCTTAATCCACTGATGAAAACCGCGATGTCCTATCTTTAACCGTTTAGGAGATCGAGTGAAATGGAGAATAATAGATATTTGAAAATGTGGTATATAAACATTTTATTTGTTTGTACCTTTATCAACTCTTGAGAGTAGACTTATAGGTCTTATTTTATGTAAAATGATGTACTAAATCCTCTGGAGAAAACCGCGATGTCCTATCTTTAACCGTTTAGGAGATCGAGTAAAATGGATATTAATAGATATTTGAAAATGTGATATATAAACATTTTATTTGTTTGTACCTTTATCAACTCTTGAGAGTAGACTTATAGGACCTATTTTATGTAAAATGAGGTGCTAAATCCACTGGTGAAAACCGCGATGTCCTATCTTGAACCGTTTAGGAGATCGAGTAAAATGGAGAATAATAGATATTTGATAATGTGATATATAAACATTTTATTCGTTTGTACCTTTATCAACTCTTGAGAGAAGACTTATAAGACTTATTTTATGTAAAATGAGGTGCTAAATCCACTGGTAAAAACAGCGATGGCCTATCTTTAACCGTTTAGGAGATCGAGTAAAATGGAGAATAATAGATATTTGAAAATGTGATATATAAAAATTTTATTCGTTTTTACCAATATCAACTCTTGAGAGTAGACTTATAGGACTTATTTTATGTAAAATGGGGTGCTTAATCCACTGCTGAAAACCGCGATGTCCTATCTATTACCATTTAGGAGATCGAGTAAAATATAGAATAATAGATATTTGAAAATGTGATATATTAACATTTTATTCGTTTGTACCTTGATCAACTCATGAGGGTAGACTTATAGGACCTGTTTTATGTAAAATGAGGTGCTAAATCCACTGGTGAAATCCGCGATGTCCTATCTTTAACCGTTTAGGAGATCGAGTATAATGGAGAATAATAGATATTTGATAATATGATATATAAACATTTTATTCGTTTGTTCCTTTATCAACTCTTGATAGTAGACTTATAGGACTTATTTTATGTAAAATAAGGTGCTAAATCCACTGGTGAAAACCGCGACGTCCTATCTTTAACCGTTTAGGAGATCGAGTAAAATGGAGAATAATAGATATTTGAAAATGTGATATATAAACATTTTATTCGTTTGTACCTTGATCAACTCTTGAGGGTAGACTTATAGGACTTATTTTATGTAAAATGAGGTGCTATTACCACTGGTAAAAACCGCGATGTCCTATCTTCAACCGTTTAGGAGATCGAGTAAAATAGAAAATATTAGATATTTGAAAATGTGATATATAAACATTTTATTAGTTTGTACCTTTATCAACTCTTGAGAGTAGACTTATAGGACTTATTTTATGTAAAATAAGGTGCTAAATCCACTGGTGAAAACCGCGATGTCCTATCTTTGAACGTTTAGGAGATCGAGTAAAATGGAGAATAATAGATATTTGAAAATGTGATATATAAACATTTTATTCGTTTGTACCTTTATCAACTCTTGAGAGTAGACTTATAGGACTTATTTTATGTAAAATAAGGTGCTAAATCCACTGGTGAAAACCGCGATGTCCTATCTTTAACCGTTTAGGAGATTGAGTAAAATGGAGAATAATAGATATTTAAAAATGTGATATATAAACATTTTATTTGTTTGTACCTTTATCAACTCTTGAGAGTAGACTTATAGGACTTATTCTATGTAAAATAAGGTGCTAAATCCACTGGTGAAAACCGCGATGTCCTATCTTTAACCGTTTAGGAGATTGAGTAAAATGGAGAATAATAGATATTTAAAAATGTGATATATAAACATTTTATTTGTTTGTACCTTTATCAACTCTTGAGAGTAGACTTATAGGACTTATTTTATGTAAAATAAAGTGCTAAATCCACTGGTGAAAACCGCGATGTCCTATCTTTAACCGTTTAGGAGATTGAGTAAAATGGAGAATAATAGATATTTAAAAATGTGATTTATAAACATTTTATTCAGTTGTCAAAGAATGACGGCTGTCAAAAATGTCAGCTGTCAAAAAATGACAGATGTCAAAAAATGACAAATGTCAAGAATGACAGATGTCAAAATTGACAGATGTCAAAATTGACAGATGTCAAAAAATGACAGATGACAAAAATGACAAATGTCAAGAATGACAGATGTCAAGAGTGACAGATGTCAAGAATGACAGATGTCAAGAGTGACAGATGTCAAGAATAACAGATGTCAAAAAATGACAAATGTCAAGATTGACAACTGTCAAAAAATGACAGATGTCAAAAATGACAGCTGTCAAAAAATCATAGATGTCAAGAATGACATATGTCTAAAAATGACAGTTGTTATATAACTAATTTTATATAAAATGGTATGCTAAATTGACTGATAACCGCGATGTCCTATCTTTAAGCTATTAGGAGATCGAGTAAAATGGAGAAGAGATATTTGAAAATGTGATATATAAACACTTTATTCGTTTGTACCTTTATCAACTCTTGAGAGTAGACTTATAGGACTTATTTTATGTAAAATGAGGTGCTAAATCCACTGGTGAAATCCGCGATGTCCTATCTTTAACCGTTTAGGAGATCGAGTAAAATGGAGAATAATAGATATTTGAAAATGTGATATATAAACATTTTATTCGTTTGAACCTTTATCAACATTTGAGAGTAGATTATAGGACCTATTTTATGTAAAATGAGGTGCTAAATCCACTGGTGAAAACCGCGATGTCCTATCTTTAACCGTTTAGGAGATCGAGTAAAATGGAGAATAATAGATATTTAAAAATGTGATATATAAACATTTTATTCGTTTGTACCTTTATCAACTCATGAGAGTAGACTTATAGGACTTATTTTATGTAAAATGAGGTGCTAAATCCACTGGTTAAAACCGCGATGTCCTATCTTTAACCGTTTAGGAGATCGAGTAAAATGAAGAATAATAGATATTTGAAAATGTGATATATAAACATTTTATTCGTTTGTACCTTTATCAACTCTTGAGAGTAGACTTATAGGACTCATTTTATGTAAAATATAGTGCTAAATCCACTGGTGAAAACCGCGATGTCCTATCTTTAACCGTTTAGGAGATCAAATAAAATGGAGAATAATAGATATTTGATAATGTGATATATAAACATTTTATTCGTTTGAACTTTTATCAACTCATGAGAGTAGACTTATAGGACCTATTTTATATAAAATGAGGTTCTAAATCCACTGGTCAAAACCGCGATGTCCTATCTTTAACCGTTTAGGAGATGGAGTAAAGTGGAGAATAATAGATATTTGAAAATGTGATATATAAACATTTTATTTGTTTGTACTTTTATCAACTATTGAGAGTAGACTTATAGGACTTTTTTTTATATAAAATGAGGTTCTAAATCCACTGGTGAAAACCGCGATATCCTATTTTTAACCGTTTAGGAGATCGAGTAAAATAGAAAATATTAGATATTTGAAAATGTGATATATAAACATTTTATTAGTTTGTACCTTTATCAACTCTTGAGAGTAGACTTATAGGACTTATTTTATGTAAAATAAGGTGCTAAATCCACTGGTAAAAACCGCGATGTCCTATCTTCAACCGTTTAGGAGATCGAGTAAAATAGAAAATATTAGATATTTGAAAATGTGATATATAAACATTTTATTAGTTTGTACCTTTATCAACTCTTGAGAGTAGACTTATAGGACTTATTTTATGTAAAATGAGGTGCTATTACCACTGGTAAAAACCGCGATGTCCTATCTTCAACCGTTTAGGAGATCGAGTAAAATAGAAAATATTAGATATTTGAAAATGTGATATATAAACATTTTATTAGTTTGTACCTTTATCAACTCTTGAGAGTAGACTTATAGGACTTATTTTATGTAAAATAAGGTGCTAAATCCACTGGTGAAAACCGCGATGTCCTATCTTTGAACGTTTAGGAGATCGAGTAAAATGGAGAATAATAGATATTTGAAAATGTGATATATAAACATTTTATTCGTTTGTACCTTTATCAACTCTTGAGAGTAGACTTATAGGACTTATTTTATGTAAAATAAGGTGCTAAATCCACTGGTGAAAACCGCGATGTCCTATCTTTAACCGTTTAGGAGATTGAGTAAAATGGAGAATAATAGATATTTAAAAATGTGATATATAAACATTTTATTTGTTTGTACCTTTATCAACTCTTGAGAGTAGACTTATAGGACTTATTCTATGTAAAATAAGGTGCTAAATCCACTGGTGAAAACCGCGATGTCCTATCTTTAACCGTTTAGGAGATTGAGTAAAATGGAGAATAATAGATATTTAAAAATGTGATATATAAACATTTTATTTGTTTGTACCTTTATCAACTCTTGAGAGTAGACTTATAGGACTTATTTTATGTAAAATAAAGTGCTAAATCCACTGGTGAAAACCGCGATGTCCTATCTTTAACCGTTTAGGAGATTGAGTAAAATGGAGAATAATAGATATTTAAAAATGTGATTTATAAACATTTTATTCAGTTGTCAAAGAATGACGGCTGTCAAAAATGTCAGCTGTCAAAAAATGACAGATGTCAAAAAATGACAAATGTCAAGAATGACAGATGTCAAAATTGACAGATGTCAAAATTGACAGATGTCAAAAAATGACAGATGTCAAAAATGACAAATGTCAAGAATGACAGATGTCAAGAGTGACAGATGTCAAGAATGACAGATGTCAAGAGTGACAGATGTCAAGAATAACAGATGTCAAAAAATGACAAATGTCAAGATTGACAACTGTCAAAAAATGACAGATGTCAAAAATGACAGCTGTCAAAAAATCATAGATGTCAAGAATGACATATGTCTAAAAATGACAGTTGTTATATAACTAATTTTATATAAAATGGTATGCTAAATTGACTGATAACCGCGATGTCCTATCTTTAAGCTATTAGGAGATCGAGTAAAATGGAGAAGAGATATTTGAAAATGTGATATATAAACACTTTATTCGTTTGTACCTTTATCAACTCTTGAGAGTAGACTTATAGGACTTATTTTATGTAAAATGAGGTGCTAAATCCACTGGTGAAATCCGCGATGTCCTATCTTTAACCGTTTAGGAGATCGAGTAAAATGGAGAATAATAGATATTTGAAAATGTGATATATAAACATTTTATTCGTTTGAACCTTTATCAACATTTGAGAGTAGATTATAGGACCTATTTTATGTAAAATGAGGTGCTAAATCCACTGGTGAAAACCGCGATGTCCTATCTTTAACCGTTTAGGAGATCGAGTAAAATGGAGAATAATAGATATTTAAAAATGTGATATATAAACATTTTATTCGTTTGTACCTTTATCAACTCATGAGAGTAGACTTATAGGACTTATTTTATGTAAAATGAGGTGCTAAATCCACTGGTTAAAACCGCGATGTCCTATCTTTAACCGTTTAGGAGATCGAGTAAAATGAAGAATAATAGATATTTGAAAATGTGATATATAAACATTTTATTCGTTTGTACCTTTATCAACTCTTGAGAGTAGACTTATAGGACTCATTTTATGTAAAATATAGTGCTAAATCCACTGGTGAAAACCGCGATGTCCTATCTTTAACCGTTTAGGAGATCAAATAAAATGGAGAATAATAGATATTTGATAATGTGATATATAAACATTTTATTCGTTTGAACTTTTATCAACTCATGAGAGTAGACTTATAGGACCTATTTTATATAAAATGAGGTTCTAAATCCACTGGTCAAAACCGCGATGTCCTATCTTTAACCGTTTAGGAGATGGAGTAAAGTGGAGAATAATAGATATTTGAAAATGTGATATATAAACATTTTATTTGTTTGTACTTTTATCAACTATTGAGAGTAGACTTATAGGACTTTTTTTTATATAAAATGAGGTTCTAAATCCACTGGTGAAAACCGCGATATCCTATTTTTAACCGTTTAGGAGATGGAGTAAAATGGAGAATAATAGATATTTGAAAATGTGATATATAAACATTTTATTTGTTTGTACTTTTATCAACTCTTGAGAGTAGACTTATAGGACTTATTTTATGTAAAATGAGGTGCTAAATCTACTGGTGAAAACCGCGATGTCCTATCTTTAACCGTTTAGGAGATCGAGTAAAATGGAGAATAATAGATATTTGAAAATGTGATATATTAACATTTTATTCGTTTGTACCTTGATCAACTCATGAGGGTAGACCTATAGGACCTATTTTATGTAAAATGAGGTGCTAAATCCACTGGTGAAAACCGCGATGTGATATCTTTAACCGTTTAGGAGATCGAGTAAAATGGAGAATAATAGATATATGAAAATGTGATATATAAACATTTTATTCGTTTTTACCTTTATCAACTCTTGAGAGTAGACTTATAGGACCTATTTTATGTAAAATGAGGTTCTAAATCCACTGGTGAAAACCGCGATGTAATATCTTTAACCGTTTAGGAGATCGAGTAAAATGGAGAATAATGGATATTTGAAAATATGATATATAAACATTTTATTCGTTTGTACCTTTATCAACTCTTGAGAGTAGACTTATAGGACTTATTTTATGTAAAATGATGTGCTTAATCCACTGGTGAATACCGCGATGTCCTATCTTTAACCGTTTAGGAGATCGAGTAAAATGAAGAATAATGGATATTTGAAAATGTGATATATAAACATTTTATTCGTTTGTACCTTTATCAACCCTTGAGAGTAGACTTATAGGACTTATTTTATGTAAAATGAGGTGCTAAATTTACTGGTAAAAACCGCGATGTCCTATCTTTAACCGTTTAGGAGATCAAGTAAAATTGAAAATAATAGATATTTGAAAATGTGATATATAAAAATTTTATTCGTTTGTTCCTTTATCAACTCTTGAGAGTAGACTTATAAGACTTATTTTATGTAAAATGAGGTGCTAAATCCACTGGTAAAAACCGCGATGTCCTATCTTTAACCGTTTAGGAGATCGAGTAAAATGGAAAATAATAGATATTTGATAATGTGATATATATACATTTTATTCGTTTGTACCTTTATCAACTCTTGAGAGTAGAGTTATAGGTCTTATTTTATGTAAAATGAGGTGCTAAATCCACTGGTGAAATCCGCGATGTCCAATCTTTAACCGTTTAGGAGATCGAGTAAAATGTAGAATAATAGATATTTGAAAATGTGATATATAAACATTTTATTCGTTTGTACCTTTATCAACTCTTGAGAGTAGACTTATAGGACTTATTCTATGTAAAATAAGGTGCTAAATCCACTGGTGAAAACCGCGATGTCCTATCTTTAACCGTTTAGGAGATTGAGTAAAATGGAGAATAATAGATATTTAAAAATGTGATTTATAAACATTTTATTCAGTTGTCAAAGAATGACGGCTGTCAAAAATGTCAGCTGTCAAAAAATGACAGATGTCAAAAAATGACAAATGTCAAGAATGACAAATGTCAAAAATGACAGATGTCAAAATTGACAGATGTCAAAAAATGACAGATGTCAAAAATGACAAATGTCAAGAATGACAGATGTCAAGAGTGACAGATGTCAAGAAGGACAGATGTCAAGAGTGACAGATGTCAAGAATAACAGATGTCAAAAAATGACAAATGTCAAGATTGACAACTGTCAAAAAATGACAGATGTCAAAAATGACAGCTGTCAAAAAATCATAGATGTCAAGAATGACATATGTCTAAAAATGACAGTTGTTATATAACTAATTTTATATAAAATGGTATGCTAAATTGACTGATAACCGCGATGTCCTATCTTTAACCTATTAGGAGATCGAGTAAAATGGAGAAGAGATATTTGAAAATGTGATATATAAACATTTTATTCGTTTGTACCTTTATCAACTCTTGAGAGTAGACTTATAGGACCTATTTTATGTAAAATGAGGTGCTAAATCCACTGGTGAAAACCGCGATGTAATATCTTTAACCGTTTAGGAGATCGAGTAAAATGGAGAATAATGGATATTTGAAAATATGATATATAAACATTTTATTCGTTTGTACCTTTATCAACTCTTGAGAGTAGACTTATAGGACTTATTTTATGTAAAATGATGTACTTAATCCACTGGTGAAAACCGCGATGTCCTATCTTTAACTGTTTAGGAGATCGAGTAAAATGAAGAATAATGGATATTTGAAAATGTGATATATAAACATTTTATTCGTTTGTACCTTTATCAACCCTTGAGAGTAGACTTATAGAACTTATTTTATGTAAAATGTGGTGCTAAATCCACTGGTAAAAACCGCGATGTCCTATCTTTAACCGTTTAGGAGATCGAGTAAAATGGAAAATAATAGATATTTGATAATGTGATATATATACATTTTATTCGTTTGTACCTTTATCAACTCTTGAGAGTAGAGTTATAAGTCTTATTTTATGTAAAATGAGGTGCTAAATCCACTGGTGAAATCCGCGATGTCCAATCTTTAACCGTTTAGGAGATCGAGTAAAATGTAGAATAATAGATATTTGAAAATGTGATATATAAACATTTTATTCGTTTGTACCTCTATCAACTCTTAAGAGTAGACTTATAGGACTTATTTTATGTAAAATGAGGTGCTAAATCCACTGGTGAAAACCGCGATGTCCTTATCTTGAACCGTTTAGGAGATCGAGTAAAATGGAGAAAAATAGATATTTGAAAATGTGATATACAAAAATTTTATTCGTTTGTACCTTTATGAACTCTTGAGAGTAGACCTATAGGACTTATTTTATGTTAAATGAGGTGCTAAATCCACTGGTGAAAACCGCGATGTCCTATCTTTGACCGTTTAGGAGATCGAGTAAAATGGAGATTAATAGATATTTGAAAATGTGATATATAAACATTTTATTCGTTTTTACCTTTATCAACTCTTAAGAGTAGACTTATAGGACCTATTTTATGTAAAATGAGGTTCTAAATCCACTGGTGAAAACCGCGATGTCCTATCTTTATCCGTTTAGGAGATCGAGTAAAATGGAGAATAATAGATATTTGATAATGTGATATATAAACATTTTATTCGTTTGTACCTTTATCAACATTTGAGAGTAGACTTATAGGACCTATTTTATGTAAAATGAGGTGCTAAATCCACTGGTGAAAACGGCGATGTGATATCTTTAACCGTTTAGGAGATCGAGTAAAATGGAGAATAATAGATATTTGAAAATGTGATATATAAACATTTTATTCGTTTTTGCCTTTATCAACTCTTGAGAGTAGACTTATAGGACCTATTTTATGTAAAATGAGGTGCTAAATCCACTGGTGAAAACCGCGATGTGATATCTTTAACCGTTTAGGAGATCGAGAAAAATGGAGAATAATAGATATTTGAAAATGTGATATATAAACATTTTATTCGTTTGTACCTTTATCAACTCTTGAGAGTAGACTTATAGGACCTATTTTATGTAAAATGAGGTGCTAAATCCACTGGTGAAAACCGCGATGTGACATCTTTAACCGTTTAGGAGATCGAGTAAAATGGAGAATAATAGATATTTGAAAATGAGATATATAAACATTTTATTCGTTTGTACCTTTATAAACTCTTAAGAGTAGACTTATAGGACATATTTTATGTAAAATGAGGTGCTAAATCCACTGGTGAAAACCGCGATGTCCGATTTTTAACCGTTTAGGAGATTGAGTAAAATGGAGAATAAAAGATATTTGAATATGAGATATATAAACATTTTATTCGTTTGTACCTTTATCAACTATTGAGAGTAGACTTATAGGACTTTTTATATGTAAAATGAGGTGCTAAATCCACTGGTAAAAACCGCGATGTCCTATCTTTAACTGTTTAGGAGATCAAATAAAATGGAGAATAATAGATATTTGAAAATGTGATATATAAACATTTTATTCGTTTGAACCTTTATCAACTCTTGAGAGTAGACTTATAAGACTTATTTTATGTAAAATGAGGTGCTAAATCCACTGGTGAAAACCGCGATGTCCTATCTTTAACCGTTTAGGAGATCGAGTAAAATGGAGAATAATAGATATTTGATAATATGATATATAAACATTTTATTCGTTTGTTCCTTTATCAACTCTTGAGAGTAGACTTATAGGACCTATTTTATATAAAATGAGGTTCTAAATCCACTGGTAAAAACCGCGATATCCTATCTTTAACCGTTTAGGAGATGGAGTAAAATGGAGAATAATAGATATTTGAAAATGTGATATATAAACATTTTATTCGTTTGTACCTTTATCAACTCTCAAGAGTAGACTTATAGGACCTATTTTATGTAAAATGAGGTGCTAAATCCACTGGTGAAAACCGCGATGTCCTATCTTTAACTGTTTAGGAGATCGAGTAAAATGGAGAAGAGATATTTGAAAATGTGATATATAAACATTTTATTCGTTTGTAACTTTATCAACTCTTAAGAGTAGACTTATAGGACTTATTTCATGTAAAATGAGGTGCTAAATCCACTGGTGATAACCGCGATGTCCTATCTTTAACCGTTTAGGAGATCGAGTAAAATGGAGAATAATAAATATTTGAAAATGTGATATATAAAAATTTTATTCGTTTGTACCTTTATGAACTCTCAAGAGTAGACTTATAGGACCTATTTTATGTAAAATGAGGTGCTAAATCCACTGGTGAATACCGCGATGTCCTATCTTTAACCGTTTAGGAGATCGAGTAAAATGAAGAATAATGGATATTTGAAAATGTGATATATAAACATTTTATTCGTTTGTACCTTTATCAACCCTTGAGAGTAGACTTATAGGACTTATTTTATGTAAAATGAGGTGCTAAATTTACTGGTAAAAACCGCGATGTCCTATCTTTAACCGTTTAGGAGATCAAGTAAAATTGAAAATAATAGATATTTGAAAATGTGATATATAAAAATTTTATTCGTTTGTTCCTTTATCAACTCTTGAGAGTAGACTTATAAGACTTATTTTATGTAAAATGAGGTGCTAAATCCACTGGTAAAAACCGCGATGTCCTATCTTTAACCGTTTAGGAGATCGAGTAAAATGGAAAATAATAGATATTTGATAATGTGATATATATACATTTTATTCGTTTGTACCTTTATCAACTCTTGAGAGTAGAGTTATAGGTCTTATTTTATGTAAAATGAGGTGCTAAATCCACTGGTGAAATCCGCGATGTCCAATCTTTAACCGTTTAGGAGATCGAGTAAAATGTAGAATAATAGATATTTGAAAATGTGATATATAAACATTTTATTCGTTTGTACCTTTATCAACTCTTGAGAGTAGACTTATAGGACTTATTCTATGTAAAATAAGGTGCTAAATCCACTGGTGAAAACCGCGATGTCCTATCTTTAACCGTTTAGGAGATTGAGTAAAATGGAGAATAATAGATATTTAAAAATGTGATTTATAAACATTTTATTCAGTTGTCAAAGAATGACGGCTGTCAAAAATGTCAGCTGTCAAAAAATGACAGATGTCAAAAAATGACAAATGTCAAGAATGACAAATGTCAAAAATGACAGATGTCAAAATTGACAGATGTCAAAAAATGACAGATGTCAAAAATGACAAATGTCAAGAATGACAGATGTCAAGAGTGACAGATGTCAAGAAGGACAGATGTCAAGAGTGACAGATGTCAAGAATAACAGATGTCAAAAAATGACAAATGTCAAGATTGACAACTGTCAAAAAATGACAGATGTCAAAAATGACAGCTGTCAAAAAATCATAGATGTCAAGAATGACATATGTCTAAAAATGACAGTTGTTATATAACTAATTTTATATAAAATGGTATGCTAAATTGACTGATAACCGCGATGTCCTATCTTTAACCTATTAGGAGATCGAGTAAAATGGAGAAGAGATATTTGAAAATGTGATATATAAACATTTTATTCGTTTGTACCTTTATCAACTCTTGAGAGTAGACTTATAGGACCTATTTTATGTAAAATGAGGTGCTAAATCCACTGGTGAAAACCGCGATGTAATATCTTTAACCGTTTAGGAGATCGAGTAAAATGGAGAATAATGGATATTTGAAAATATGATATATAAACATTTTATTCGTTTGTACCTTTATCAACTCTTGAGAGTAGACTTATAGGACTTATTTTATGTAAAATGATGTACTTAATCCACTGGTGAAAACCGCGATGTCCTATCTTTAACTGTTTAGGAGATCGAGTAAAATGAAGAATAATGGATATTTGAAAATGTGATATATAAACATTTTATTCGTTTGTACCTTTATCAACCCTTGAGAGTAGACTTATAGAACTTATTTTATGTAAAATGTGGTGCTAAATCCACTGGTAAAAACCGCGATGTCCTATCTTTAACCGTTTAGGAGATCGAGTAAAATGGAAAATAATAGATATTTGATAATGTGATATATATACATTTTATTCGTTTGTACCTTTATCAACTCTTGAGAGTAGAGTTATAAGTCTTATTTTATGTAAAATGAGGTGCTAAATCCACTGGTGAAATCCGCGATGTCCAATCTTTAACCGTTTAGGAGATCGAGTAAAATGTAGAATAATAGATATTTGAAAATGTGATATATAAACATTTTATTCGTTTGTACCTCTATCAACTCTTAAGAGTAGACTTATAGGACTTATTTTATGTAAAATGAGGTGCTAAATCCACTGGTGAAAACCGCGATGTCCTTATCTTGAACCGTTTAGGAGATCGAGTAAAATGGAGAAAAATAGATATTTGAAAATGTGATATACAAAAATTTTATTCGTTTGTACCTTTATGAACTCTTGAGAGTAGACCTATAGGACTTATTTTATGTTAAATGAGGTGCTAAATCCACTGGTGAAAACCGCGATGTCCTATCTTTGACCGTTTAGGAGATCGAGTAAAATGGAGATTAATAGATATTTGAAAATGTGATATATAAACATTTTATTCGTTTTTACCTTTATCAACTCTTAAGAGTAGACTTATAGGACCTATTTTATGTAAAATGAGGTTCTAAATCCACTGGTGAAAACCGCGATGTCCTATCTTTATCCGTTTAGGAGATCGAGTAAAATGGAGAATAATAGATATTTGATAATGTGATATATAAACATTTTATTCGTTTGTACCTTTATCAACATTTGAGAGTAGACTTATAGGACCTATTTTATGTAAAATGAGGTGCTAAATCCACTGGTGAAAACGGCGATGTGATATCTTTAACCGTTTAGGAGATCGAGTAAAATGGAGAATAATAGATATTTGAAAATGTGATATATAAACATTTTATTCGTTTTTGCCTTTATCAACTCTTGAGAGTAGACTTATAGGACCTATTTTATGTAAAATGAGGTGCTAAATCCACTGGTGAAAACCGCGATGTGATATCTTTAACCGTTTAGGAGATCGAGAAAAATGGAGAATAATAGATATTTGAAAATGTGATATATAAACATTTTATTCGTTTGTACCTTTATCAACTCTTGAGAGTAGACTTATAGGACCTATTTTATGTAAAATGAGGTGCTAAATCCACTGGTGAAAACCGCGATGTGACATCTTTAACCGTTTAGGAGATCGAGTAAAATGGAGAATAATAGATATTTGAAAATGAGATATATAAACATTTTATTCGTTTGTACCTTTATAAACTCTTAAGAGTAGACTTATAGGACATATTTTATGTAAAATGAGGTGCTAAATCCACTGGTGAAAACCGCGATGTCCGATTTTTAACCGTTTAGGAGATTGAGTAAAATGGAGAATAAAAGATATTTGAATATGAGATATATAAACATTTTATTCGTTTGTACCTTTATCAACTATTGAGAGTAGACTTATAGGACTTTTTATATGTAAAATGAGGTGCTAAATCCACTGGTAAAAACCGCGATGTCCTATCTTTAACTGTTTAGGAGATCAAATAAAATGGAGAATAATAGATATTTGAAAATGTGATATATAAACATTTTATTCGTTTGAACCTTTATCAACTCTTGAGAGTAGACTTATAAGACTTATTTTATGTAAAATGAGGTGCTAAATCCACTGGTGAAAACCGCGATGTCCTATCTTTAACCGTTTAGGAGATCGAGTAAAATGGAGAATAATAGATATTTGATAATATGATATATAAACATTTTATTCGTTTGTTCCTTTATCAACTCTTGAGAGTAGACTTATAGGACCTATTTTATATAAAATGAGGTTCTAAATCCACTGGTAAAAACCGCGATATCCTATCTTTAACCGTTTAGGAGATGGAGTAAAATGGAGAATAATAGATATTTGAAAATGTGATATATAAACATTTTATTCGTTTGTACCTTTATCAACTCTCAAGAGTAGACTTATAGGACCTATTTTATGTAAAATGAGGTGCTAAATCCACTGGTGAAAACCGCGATGTCCTATCTTTAACTGTTTAGGAGATCGAGTAAAATGGAGAAGAGATATTTGAAAATGTGATATATAAACATTTTATTCGTTTGTAACTTTATCAACTCTTAAGAGTAGACTTATAGGACTTATTTCATGTAAAATGAGGTGCTAAATCCACTGGTGATAACCGCGATGTCCTATCTTTAACCGTTTAGGAGATCGAGTAAAATGGAGAATAATAAATATTTGAAAATGTGATATATAAAAATTTTATTCGTTTGTACCTTTATGAACTCTTAAGAGTAGACTTATAGGACTTATTTTATGTAAAATGAGGTGCTAAATCCACTAGTGAAAACCGCGATGTCCTATTTTTAACCGCTTAGGAGATCGAGTAAAATAGAGAATAATAGATATTTGAAAATGTGATATATAAACATTTTATTCGTTTGTACCTTTATGAACTCTTAAGAGTAGACTTATAGGACTTATTTTATGTAAAATGAGGTGCTAAATCCACTGGTGAAAACCGCGATGTCCTATCTTTATCCGTTTAGGAGATCGAGTAAAATGGAGAATAATAGATATTTGAAAATGTGATATATAAACATTTTATTCGTTTGTACCTTTATCAACTCTTGAGAGTAGACTTATAGGACTAATTTTATGTAAAATAAGGTGCTAAATCCACTGGTGTAAACCGCGATGTCCTATCTTCAACCGTTTAGGAGATCGAGTAAAATAGAAAATATTAGATATTTGAAAATGTGATATATAAACATTTTATTCGTTTTTACCTTTATTAACTCTTGAGAGTAGACTTATACGACTAATTTTATGTAAAATGAGGTGCTAAATCCACTGGTAAAAACCGCGATGTCCTATCTTTATCCGTTTAGGAGATCGAGTAAAATGGAGAATAATAAATATTTGAAAATGTGATATATAAACATTTTATTCGTTTGTACCTTTATTAACTCTTGAGAGTAGACTTATAGGACTATTTTATGTTAAATGAGGTGCTAAATCCACTGGTAAAAACCGCGATGTCCTATCTTTAACCGTTTAAAAGATCGAGTAAAATGGAGAATAATAGATATTTGAATATGTGATATATAAACATTTTTTTCGTTTGTACCTTTATCAACACTTGAGAGTAGACTTATAGGTCTTATTTAATGTAAAATGAGGTGCTAAATCCACTGGTGTAAACCGCGATGTCCTATCTTTAACCGTTTAGGTGATCGAGTAAAATGGATATTAATAGATATTTGAAAATGTGATATATAAACATTTTATTCGTTTGTACCTTTATCAACTATTGAGAGTAGACTTATAGGACTTTTTATATGAAAAATGAGGTGCTAAATATACTGGTGAAAACCGCGATGTCCTATCTTTAACCGTTTAGGAGATCGAGTGAAATGGAGAATAATAGATTTTATAAAATGTGATATATAAACATTTTATTCGTTTGTACCTTTATCAACTCTTAAGAGTAGACTTATAGGACTTATTTTATGAAAAATAAGGTGCTAAATCCACTGGTGTAAACCGCGATGTCCTATCTTTAACCGTTTAGGAGATCGAGTAAAATGGAGAATAATAAATATTTGAAAATGTGATATATAAACATTTTATTCGTTTGTACCTTTATGAACTCTTAAGAGTAGACTCATAGGACTTATTTTATGTAAAATGAGGTGCTAAATCCACTAGTGAAAACCGCGATGTCCTATTTTTAACCGCTTAGGAGATCGAGTAAAATAGAGAATAATAGATATTTGAAAATGTGATATATAAACATTTTATTCGTTTGTACCTTTATCAACTCTTAAGAGTAGACTTATAGGACCTATTTGATGTAAAATGAGGTGCTAAATCCACTGGTGAAAACCGCGATGTCCTATCTTTATCCGTTTAGGAGATCGAGTAAAATGGAGAATAATAGATATTTGAAAATGTGATATATAAACATTTTATTCGTTTGTACCTTTATCAACTCTTGAGAGTAGACTTATAGGACTAATTTTATGTAAAATAAGGTGCTAAATCCACTGGTGTAAACCGCGATGTCCTATCTTCAACCGTTTAGGAGATCGAGTAAAATAGAAAATATTAGATATTTGAAAATGTGATATATAAACATTTTATTCGTTTTTACCTTTATTAACTCTTGAGAGTAGACTTATACGACTAATTTTATGTAAAATGAGGTGCTAAATCCACTGGTAAAAACCGCGATGTCCTATCTTTATCCGTTTAGGAGATCGAGTAAAATGGAGAATAATAAATATTTGAAAATGTGATATATAAACATTTTATTCGTTTGTACCTTTATTAACTCTTGAGAGTAGACTTATAGGACTATTTTATGTTAAATGAGGTGCTAAATCCACTGGTAAAAACCGCGATGTCCTATCTTTAACCGTTTAAAAGATCGAGTAAAATGGAGAATAATAGATATTTGAATATGTGATATATAAACATTTTTTTCGTTTGTACCTTTATCAACTCTTGAGAGTAGACTTATAGGTCTTATTTTATGTAAAATGAGGTGCTAAATCCACTGGTGTAAACCGCGATGTCCTATCTTTAACCGTTTAGGTGATCGAGTAAAATGGATATTAATAGATATTTGAAAATGTGATATATAAACATTTTATTCGTTTGTACCTTTATCAACTATTGAGAGTAGACTTATAGGACTTTTTATATGAAAAATGAGGTGCTAAATATACTGGTGAAAACCGCGATGTCCTATCTTTAACCGTTTAGGAGATCGAGTGAAATGGAGAATAATAGATTTTATAAAATGTGATATATAAACATTTTATTCGTTTGTACCTTTATCAACTCTTAAGAGTAGACTTATAGGACTTATTTTATGAAAAATAAGGTGCTAAATCCACTGGTGTAAACCGCGATGTCCTATCTTTAACCGTTTAGGAGATCGAGTAAAATGGATATTAATAGATATTTGAAAATGTGATATATAAACATTTTATTCGTTTGTACCTTTATCAACTATTGAGAGTAGACTTATAAGACTTTTTATATGTAAAATGAGGTGCTAAATCCACTGGTGAAAACCGCGATGTCCTATCTTTAACCGTTTAGGAGATCGAGTGAAATGGAGAATAATAGATATTATAAAATGTGATATATAAACATTTTATTCGTTTGTACCTTTATCAACTCTTAAGAGTAGACTTATAAGACTTTTTATATGTAAAATGAGGTGCTAAATCCACTGGTGTAAACCGCGATGTCCTATCTTTAACCGTTTAGGAGATCGAGTAAAATGGAGAATAATAGATATTTGAAAATGTGATATATAAACATTTTATTGGTTTGTACCTTTATCAACTCTTGAGAGTAGACTTATAGGACTTTTTATATGTAAAATGAGGTGCTAAATCCACTGGTAAAAACCGCGATGTCCTATCTTTAACCGTTTAGGAGATCGAGTAAAATGGAGAAAAATAGATATTTGAAAATGTGATATATAAACATTTTATTCGTTTGTACCTTTATCAACTCTTGAGAGTAGACTTATAGGACCTATTTTATGTAAAATGAGGTGCTAAATCCACTGGTGAAAACCGCGATGTCCTATCTTGAACCGTTTAGGAGATCGAGTAAAATGGAGAAAAATAGATATTTGAAAATGTGATATATAAACTTTTTATTCGATTTTACCTTTATCAACTTTTGAGAGTAGACTTATAGGACTTATTTTATGTAAAATAAGGTGCTAAATCCACTGGTAAAAACCGCGATGTCCTATCTTTTATCGTTTAGGAGATCGAGTAAAATGGAAAATAATAGATATTTGAGAATGTAATATATAAACATTTTATTCGTTTTTACCTTTATCAACTCTTGAGAGTAGACTTATAGGACCTATTTTATGTAAAATGAGGTGCTAAATCCACTGGTGAAAACCGTGATGTATTATCTTTAACCGTTTAGGAGATCGAGTAAAATGGAAAATAATACATATTTGAAAATGTGATATATAAACATTTTATTCGTTTGTACCTTTATCAACTCTTGAGAGTAGACTTATAGGACTTATTTTATGTTAAATGAGGTGCTAAATCCACTGGTAAAAACCGCGATGTCCTATCTTTAACCGTTTAGGAGATCGAGTAAAATGGAGAATAATAGATATTTGAAAATGTGATATATAAACATTTTTATCGTTTGTACCTTTATCAACCCTTGAGAGTAGACTTATAGGTCTTATTTTATGAAAAATGAGGTACTAAATCCTCTGGAGAAAACCGCGATGTCCTATCTTTAACCGTCTAGGAGATCGAGTACAATGGATATTAATAGATATTTGAAAATGTGATATATAAACATTTTATTCGTTTGTACCTTTATCAACTTTTGAGAGTAGACTTATAAAACTTTTTATATGTAAAATGAGGTGCTAAATCCACTGGTGAAAACCGCGATGTCCTATCTTTAACCGTTTAGGAGATCGAGTAAAATGGAGAATAATAGATATTTGAAAATGTGATATATAAACATTTTATTGGTTTGTACCTTTATCAACTCTTGAGAGTAGACTTATAGGACCTATTTTATGTAAAATGAGGTGCTTAATCCACTGGAGAAAACCGCGATGTCCTATTTTTAACCGTTTAGGAGATCGAGGTAAATGGAGAATAATAGATATTTGAAAATGTGGTATATAAACATTTTATTCGTTTGTAAGTTTATCAACTCTTAAGAGTAGACTTATAGGACTTATTTTATGTAAAATGAGGTGCTAAATTTACTGGTGAAAACCTCGATGTCCTATCTTTAACCGTTTAGGAGATCGAGTAAAATGGATAATAATAGATATTTGAAAATGTGATATATAAACATTTTATTCGTTTGTACCTTTATCAACTCTTGAGAGTAGACTTATAGGACCTATTTTATGTAAAATGAGGTGCTAAATTCACTGGTGAAAACCGCGATGTCCAATCTTGAACCGTTTGGGAGATGGAGTAAAATGGAGAAAAATAAATATTTGAAATTGTGATATATAAACATTTTATTCGTTTGTACCTTTATCAACTCTTGAGAGTAGACTTATAGGACTTTTTATATGTAAAATGAGGTGCTAAATCCACTGGTGAAAACCGCGATGTCTTATCTTTAACCGTTTAGGAGATCGAGTGAATTGGAGAATAATAGATATTTTAAAATGTGATATATAAACATTTTATTCGTTTGTACCTTTATCAACTCTTAAGAGTAGACTTATAGGGCTTATTTCATGTAAAATGAGGTGCTAAATCCACTGATGATAACCGCGATGTAATATCTTTAACCGTTTAGGAGATCGAGTAAAATGGAGAATAATAAATATTTGAAAATGTGATATATAAAAATTTTATTCGTTTGTACCTTTATGAACTCTTAAGAGTAGACTTATAGGACTGATTTTATGTAAAATGAGGTGCTAAATCCACTAGTGAAAACCGCGATGTCCTATTTTTAACCGTTTAGGAGATCGAGTAAAATAGAGAATAATAGATATTTGAAAATGTGATATATAAACATTTTATTAGTTTGTACCTTTATCAACTCTTGAGAGTAGACTTATAGGACTTATTTTATGTAAAATAAGGTGCTAAATCCACTGGTGTAAACCGCGATGTCCTATCTTCAACCGTTTAGGAGATCGAGTAAAATAGAAAATATTTGATATTTGAAAATGTGATATATAAACATTTTATTCGTTTTTACCTTTATCAACTCTTGAGAGTAGACTTATACGACTAATTTTATGTAAAATGAGGTGCTAAATCCACTGGTAAAAACCGCGATGTCCTATCTTTAACCGTTTAGGAGATCGAGTAAAATGGAGAATAATAGATATTTGAAAATGTGATATATAAACATTTTATTCGTTTGTACCTTTATCAACTCTTGAGAGTAGACTTATAGGACTTATTTTATGTTAAATGAGGTGCTAAATCCACTGGTAAAAACCGCGATGTCCTATCTTTAACCGTTTAGGAGATCGAGTAAAATGGAGAATAATAGATATTTGAAAATGTGATATATAAACATTTTTTTCGTTTGTACCTTTATCAACCCTTGAGAGTAGACTTATAGGTCTTATTTTATGAAAAATGAGGTACTAAATCCTCTGGAGAAAACCGCGATGTCCTATCTTTAACCGTTTAGGAGATCGAGTAAAATGGATATTAATAGATATTTGAAAATGAGATATATAAACATTTTATTCGTTTGTACCTTTATCAACTTTTGAGAGTAGACTTATAGGACTTTTTATATGTAAAATGAGGTGCTAAATCCACTGGTGAAAACCGCGATGTCCTATCTTTAACCGTTTAGGAGATCGAGTAAAATGGAGAATAATAGATATTTGAAAATGTGATATATAAACATTTTATTCGTTTGTACCTTTATCAACTTTTGAGAGTAGACTTATAGGACTTTTTATATGTAAAATGAGGTGCTAAATCCACTGGTGAAAACCGCGATGTCCTATCTTTAACCGTTTAGGAGATCGAGTAAAATGGAGAATAATAGATATTTGAAAATGTGATATATAAACATTTTATTGGTTTGTTCCTTTATCAACTCTTGAGAGTAGACTTATAGGACCTATTTTATGTAAAATGAGGTTCTAAATCCACTGGTGAAAACCGCGATGTCCTATCTTTAACCGTTTAGGAGATCGAGTAAAATGAAGAATAATAGATATTTGATAATGTGATATATAAACATTTTATTCGTTTGTACCTTTATCAACTTTTGAGAGTAGACTTATAGGACTTATTTTATGTAAAATGAGGTGCTTAATCCACTGGTCAAAACCGCGATGTCCTATCTTTAACCGTTTAGGAGATCGAGTAAAATGGAGAATAATGGATATTTGAAAATGTGATATATAAACATTTTATTCGTTTGTACCTTTATCAACTCTTGAGAGTAGACTTATAGGACTTAATTTATGTAAAATGAGGTGCTTAATCCACTGGTGAAAACCGCGATGTCCTATCTTTTATCGTTTAGGAGATCGAGTAAAATGGAAAATAATTGATATTTGAAAATGTGATATATAAACATTTTATTCGTTTTTACCTTTATCAACTCTTGAGAGTAGACTTATAGGACCTATATTATGTAAAATGAGGTGCTAAATCCACTGGTGAAATCCGCGATGTTCTATCTTTAACCGTTTAGGAGATCGAGTAAAATGGAGAATAATAGATATTTGAAAATGTGATACATAAACATTTTATTCTATTGTAACTTTATCAACTCTTAAGAGTAGACTTATAAGACATATTTTATGTAAAATGAGGTGCTAAATCCACTGGTGAAAACCGCGATGTCCTATCTTTAACCGTTTAGGAGATCGAGTAAAATGGAGAATAATAGATATTTGAAAATGTGATATATAAACATTTTATTGGTTTGAACCTTTATCAACTCTTGAGAGTAGACTTATAGGACCTATTTTATGTAGAATGAGGTGCTTAATCCACTGGAGAAAACCGCGATGTCCTATTTTTAACCGTTTAGGAGATCGAGGTAAATGGAGAATAATAGATATTTGAAAATGTGGTATATAAACATTTTATTCGTTTGTAAGTTTATCAACTCTTAAGAGTAGACTTATAGGACATATTTTATGTAAAATGAGGTGCTAAATTTACTGGTGAAAACCTCGATGTCCTATCATCAACCGTTTAGGAGATCGAGTAAAATGGATAATAATAGATATTTGAAAATGTGATATATAAACATTTTATTCGTTTGTACCTTTATCAACTCTTGAGAGTAGTCTTATAGGACCTATTTTATGTAAAATGAGGTGCTAAATTCACTTTTGAAAACCGCGATGTCCTATATTGAACCGTTTAGGAGATGGAGTAAAATGGAGAAAAATAAATATTTGAAATTGTGATATATAAACATTTTATTCGTTTGTACCTTTATCAACTCTTGAGAGTAGACTTATAGGACCTATTTTATGTAAAATGAGGTGCTAAATTCACTGGTGAAAACCGCGATGTCCTATCTTTAACCGTTTAGGAGATCGAGTTAAATGGAAAATAATAGATATTTGAAAATGTGATATATAAACATTTTATTCGTTTGTACCTTTATCAACTCTTGAGAGGAGACTTATAGGTCTTATTTTATGTAAAATGAGGTACTAAATCCTCTGGTGAAAACCGCGATGTCCTATCTTTAACCGTTTAGGAGATCGAGTAAAGTGGATATTAATAGATACTTGAAAATGTGATATATAAACATTTTATTCGTTTGTACCATTATCAACTCTTGAGAGTAGACTTATAGGACTTATTTTATGTAAAATGAGGTGCTAAATCCACTGGTGAAATCCGCGATGTTCTATCTTTAACCGTTTAGGAGATCGAGTAAAATGGAGAATAATAGATATTTGAAAATGTGATACATAAACATTTTATTCTATTGTAACTTTATCAACTCTTAAGAGTAGACTTATAGGATTTATTTTATGTAAAATGAGGTGCTAAATCCACTGGTGAAAACCGCGATGTCCTATTTTTAACCGTTTAGGAGATCGAGTAAAATTGAGAATAATAGATATTAGAAAATGTGATATATAAAAATTTTATTCGTTTGTACCTTTATCAACTCTTGAGAGTAGACTTATAGAACTTATTTTATGTAAAATGAGGTGCTACATCCTCTGGTGAAAACCGCGATGTCCTATCTTTAACCGTTTAGGAGATGGAGTAAAATGGAGATTAATAGATATTTGAAAATGTGATATATAAACATTTTATTCGTTTGTACCATTATCAACTTTTGAGAATAGACTTATATTACTTATTTTGTGTAAAATGAGGTGCTAAATCCACTGGTGAAATCCGCGATGTCCTATCTTTAACCGTTTAGGAGAACGAGTATAATGGAGAATAATAGATATTAGTTAATATGATATATAAACATTTTATTCGTTTGTTCCTTTATCAACTCTTGAGAGTAGACTTATAGGACTTATTTTATGTAAAATGAGGTGCTGAATCCACTGGTGAAAACCGCGATGTAGTATCTTTAACCGTTTAGGAGATCGAGTAAAATGGATATTAATAGATACTTGAAAATGTGATATATAAACATTTTATTCGTTTGTACCTTTATCAACTTTTGAGAGTAGACTTATAGGACTTATTATATGTAAAATGAGGTGCTAAATCCACTGGTGAAAACCGCGATGTCCTATCTTTAACCGTTTAGGAGATCGAGTAAAATAGAAAATAATAGATATTTGAAAATGTGATATATAAACATTTTATTCGATTGTACCTTTATCAACTCTTGAGAGTAGACTTATAGGACTTATTTTAGGTAAAATGAGGTGCTAAATCCACTGGCAAAAACGGCGATGTTATATCTTTAACCGTTTAGGAGATCGAGTGAAATGAAGAATACTAGATATTTTAAAATGTGATATATAAACATTTTATTCGTTTGTGCCTTTATCAACTCTTAAGAGTAGACTTATAGGACTTATTTTATGTAAAATAAGGTGCTAAATCCTCTGGTGAAAACCGCGATGTCCTATCTTTAACCGTTTAGGAGATCGAGTAAAATGGAGAATAATAGATATTTAAAAATGTGATATATAAACATTTTATTCGTTTGTACCTTTATCAACTCTTGAGAGTAGACTTATAGGACTTATTTTATGTAAAATGAGGTGCTAAATCCACTGGCGAAAACGGCGATGTCCTATCTTTTACCGTTTAGGAGATCGAGTGAAATGAAGAATAATAGATATTTTAAAATGTGATATATAAACATTTTATTCGTTTGTGCCTTTATCAACTCTTAAGAGTAGACTTATAGGACTTATTTTATGTAAAATAAGGTGCTAAATCCTCTGGTGAAAACCGCGATGTCCTATCTTTAACCGTTTAGGAGATCGAGTAAAATGGAGAATAATAGATATTTGAAAATGTGATATATAAACATTTTATTATTTTGTACCTTTATCAACTCTTAAGAGTAGACTTATAAAACTTATTTTATGTAAAATGAGGTGCTAAATCCACTGGTGAAAACCGCGATGTCCTATTTTTAACCGTTTAGGAGATCGAGTAAAATGGAGAATAATAGATATTTGAATATGTGAAATATAAACATTTTATTCGTTTGTACCTTTATCAACTCTTAAGAGTAGACTTATAGGACTTATTTTCTGTAAAATGAGGTGCTAAATCCACTGGTGAAAACCGCGATGTCCTATCTTGAACCGTTTAGGAGATCGAGTAAAATGGAGAAAAATAGATATTTGAAAATGTGATATATAAACATTTTATTCGTTTGTACCTTTATCAACTCTTGAGAGTAGACTTATAGGAATTATTTTATGTAAAATGAGGTGCTAAATCCACTTGTGAAAACCGCGATGTCCTATCTTTAACCGTTTAGGAGATCGAGTAAAATGGATATTAATAGATATTTGAAAATGTGATATATAAACATTTTATTTGTTTGTACCTTTATCAACTCTTGAGAGTAGACTTATAGGACTTATTTTATGTAAAATAAGGTGCTTAATCCACTGGTGAAAACCGCGATGTCCTATCTTTAACCGTTTAGGAGATCGAGTGAAATGGAGAATAATAGATATTTTAAAATGTGATATATAAACATTTTATTCGTTTGTACCTTTATCAACTTTTAAGAGTAGACTTATAGAACTTATTTTATGTAAAATAAGGTGCTAAATCCACTGGTGAAAACCGCGATGTCCTATCTCTAACCGTTTAGGAGATCGGGTACAATAGAAAATAATAGATATTTGAAAATGTGATATATAAGCATTTTATTCGTTTGTACCTTTATCAACTTTTGAGAGTAGACTTATAGGACTTATTATATGTAAAATGAGGTGCTAAATCCACTGGTGAAAACCGCGATGTCCTATCTTTAACCGTTAAGGAGATCGAGTAAAATGGAGAATAATAGATATTTGATAATGTGGTATATAAACATTTTATTCGTTTGTACCCTTATCAACTCTTGAGAGTAGACTTATAGGTTTTATTTTATGTAAAATGAGGTACTAAATCCTCTGGAGAAAACCGCGATGTCCTATCTTTAACCGTTTAGGAGATCGAGTAAAATGGATATTAATAGATATTTGAAAATGTGATATATAAACATTTTATTTGTTTGTACCTTTATCAACTCTTGAGAGTAGACTTATAAGACTTATTTTATGTAAAATGAGGTGCTAAATTCACTGGTGAAAACCGCGATGTCCTATCTTTAACCGTTTAGGAGATCGAGTAAAATGGATATTAATAGATATTTGATAATGTGATATATAAACATTTTATTCGTTTGTACCTTTATCAACTCTTGAGAGTAGACTTATAAGACTTATTTTATGTAAAATGAGGTGCTAAATTCACTGGTGAAAACCGCGATGTGATATCTTTAACCGTTTAGGAGATCGAGTAAAATGGAGAATAATAGATATTTGAAAATGTGATATATATACATTTTATTCGTTTTAACCTTTATCAACTCTTGAGAGTAGACTTATAGGACCTATTTTATGTAAAATGAGGTTCTAAATCCACTGGTGAAAACCGCGATGTCCAATCTTTAACCGTTTAGGAGATGGAGTAAAATGGAGAATAATAGATATTTGAAAATGTGATATATAAACATTTTATTTGTTTGTACTTTTATCAACTCTTGAGAGTAGACTTATAGGACTTATTTTATGTAAAATGAGGTGCTAAATCCACTGGTGAAATCCGCGATGTCCTATCTTTAATCGTTTAGGAGATCGAGTATAATGGAGAATAATAGATATTTGATAATATGATATATAAACATTTTATTCGTTTGTTCCTTTATCAACTCTTGAGAGTAGACTTATAGGACTTATTTTATGTAAAATAAGGTGCTAAATCCACTGGTAAAAACCGCGATGTCCTATCTCTAACCGTTTAAGAGATCGAGTAAAATTAATAATAACAGATATTTGAAAATGTGATATATAAACATTTTATTCGTTTGTACCTTTATCAACTCTTGAGAGTAGACTTATAGGAGTTATTTTATGTAAAATGAGGTGCTAAATCGACTGGTGAAAACCGCGATGTCCTATCTTTAACCGTTTAGGAGATCGAGTAAAATGGATATTAATAGATATTTAAAAATGTGATATATAAACATTTTATTCGTTTGTACCTTTATCAACTCTTGAGAGTAGACTTAAAAGACTTATTATATGTAAAATGAGGTGCTAAATCCACTGGTGAAAACCGCGATGTCCTATCTTTAACTGTTTAGGAGATCGAGTGAAATGGAGAATAATAGATATTTTAAAATGTGATATATAAACATTTTATTCGTTTGTACCTTTATCAACTTTTAAGAGTAGACTTATAGGACTTATTTTAAGTAAAATAAGGTGTTAAATCCACTGGTGAAAACCGCGATGTCCTATCTTTAACCGTTTAGGAGATCGAGTAAAATAGAAAATAATAGATATTTGAAAATGTGATATATAAGCATTTTATTCGTTTGTACCTTTATCAACTCTTGAGAGTAGACTTTTAGGACTTATTTTATGTAAAATAAGGTGCTAAATCCACTGGAGAAAACCGCGATGTCCTATCTTTAACCGTTTAGGAGATTGAGTAAAATGGAGAATAATAGATATTTAAAAATGTGATATATAAATATTTTATTCAGTTGTCAAAGAATGACGGCTGTCAAAAATGTCAGCTGTCAAAAAATGACAGATGTCAAGAATGACAAATGTCAAGAATGACAAATGTCAAAAATGACAGATGTAAAAATTGACAGATGTCAAAAAATGACAGATGTCAAAAATGACAAATGTCAAGAATGACTGATGTCATGAGTGACAGATGTCAAGAATAACAGATGTCAAAAAATGACAAATGTCAAGATTGACAACTGTCAAAAACTGACAGATGTCAAAAATAATGACAGCTGTCAAAAAATCATAGATGTCAAGAATGACAGATGTCTAAAAATGACAGTTGTTATATAACTAATTTTATATAAAATGGTAGGCTAAATTGACTGATAACCGCGATGTCCTATCTTTAACCTTTTAGGAGATCGAGTAAAATGGAGAAGAGATATTTGAAAATGTGATATATAAACATTTTATTCGTTTGTACCTTTATCAACTCTTGAGACTAGTCTTATAGGACCTATTATATGTAAAATGAGGTGCTTAATCCACTGGTGAAAACCGCGATGTCCTATCTTTAACCGTTTAGGAGATCGAGTGAAATGGAGAATAATAGATATTTGAAAATGTGATATATAAGCATTTTATTCGTTTGTACCTTTATCAACTCTTGAGAGTAGACTTATAGGACTTATTTTATGTAAAATAAGGTGCTAAATCCACTGGTGTAAACCGCGATGTCCTATCTTTAACCGTTTAGGAGATCGAGTAAAATGGAGAATAATAGATATTTGATATTGTGATATATAAACATTTTATTCGTTTGTACCTTTATCAACTCTTGAGAGTAGACTTATAAGACTTATTTTATGTAAAATGAGGTGCTAAATCCACTGGTGAAAACCGCGATGTCCTATCTTTAACCGTTAAGGATATCGAGTAAAATGGAGAATAATAGATATTTGATAAAGTGGTATATAAACATTTTATTCGTTTGTACCCTTATCAACTCTTGAGAGTAGACATATAGGACTTATTTTATGTAAAATGAGGTGCTAAATCCACTGGTGAAAACCGCGATGTCCTATCTATTACCATTTAGGAGATCGAGTAAAATAAAGAATAATAGATATTTGAAAATGTGATATATTAACATTTTATTCGTTTGTACCTTGATCAACTCATGAGGGTAGAATTATAGAACCTGTTTTATGTAAAATGAGGTGCTTCCACTGGTGAAAACCGCGATGTCCTATCTTTAACCGTTTAGGAGATCGAGTAAAATGGAGAATAATAGATATTTGATAATGTGATATATAAACATTTTATTTGTTTGTACCATTATCAACTCTTGAGAGTAGACTTATAGGTCTTATTTTATGTAAAATGAGGTACTAAATCCTCTGGAGAAAACCGCGATGTCCTATCTTTAACCGTTTAAGAGATCGAGTAAAATGGATATTAATAGATATTTGAAAATGTGATATATAAACATTTTATTTGTTTGTACCTTTATCAACTCTTAAGAGTAGACTTATAGGACCTATTTTATGTAAAATGAGGTGCTAAATCCACTGGTGAAAACCGCGATGTCCTATTTTTAACCGTTAAGAAGATCGAGTAAAATGGAGAATAATAGATATTTGATAATGAGGTATATAAACATTTTATTCGCTTGTACCCTTATCAACTCTTGAGATATATAACATATAGGACTTATTTTATGTAAAATGAGGTGCTAAATCCACTGGTGAAAACCGCGAAGTCCTATCTTTAACCGTTAAGGAGATCGAGTAAAATGGAGAATAATAGATATTTGATAATGTGGTATATAAACATTTTATTCGTTTGTATCTTTATCAACTCTTGAGAGTAGACTTATAGGAGTTATTTTATGTAAAATGAGGTGCTTAATCGACTGGTGAAAACCGCGATGTCCTATCTTTAACCGTTTAGGAGATCGAGTAAAATGGATATTAATAGATATTTAAAAATGTGATATATAAACATTTTATTCGTTTGTACCTTTATCAACTCTTGAGAGTAGACTTATAGGAGTTATTTTATGTAAAATGAGGTGCTAAATCGACTGGTGAAAACCGCGATGTCCTATCTTTAACCGTTTAGGAGATCGAGTAAAATGGATATTAATAGATATTTAAAAATGTGATATATAAACATTTTATTCGTTTGTACCTTTATCAACTCTTGAGAGTAGACTTATAAGACTTATTATATGTAAAATGAGGTGCTAAATCCACTGGTGAAAACCGCGATGTCCTATCTTTAACCGTTTAGGAGATCGAGTGAAATGGAGAATAATAGATATTTTAAAATGTGATATATAAACATTTTATTCGTTTGTACCTTTATCAACTTTTAAGAGTAGACTTATAGGACTTATTTTAAGTAAAATAAGGTGCTAAATCCACTGGTGAAAACCGCGATGTCCTATCTTTAACCGTTTAGGAGATCGAGTAAAATAGAAAATAATAGATATTTGAAAATGTGATATATAAGCATTTTATTCGTTTGTACCTTTATCAACTCTTGAGAGTAGACTTTTAGGACTTATTTTATGTAAAATAAGGTGCTAAATCCACTGGAGAAAACCGCGATGTCCTATCTTTAACCGTTTAGGAGATTGAGTAAAATGGAGAATAATAGATATTTGAAAATGTGATATATAAACATTTTATTTGTTTGTACCTTTATCAACTCTTGAGAGTAGACTTATAGGACTTATTTTATGTAAAATAAGGTGCTAAATCCACTGGAGAAAACCGCGATGTCCTATCTTTAACCGTTTAGGAGATTGAGTAAAATGGAGAATAATAGATATTTAAAAATGTGATATATAAATATTTTATTCAGTTGTCAAAGAATGACGGCTGTCAAAAATGTCAGCTGTCAAAAATGTCAGCTGTCAAAAAATGACAGATGTCAAGAATGACAAATGTCAAGAATGACAAATGTCAAAAATGACAGATGTAAAAATTGACAGATGTCAAAAAATGACAGATGTCAAAAATGACAAATGTCAAGAATGACTGATGTCATGAGTGACAGATGTCAAGAATAACAGATGTCAAAAAATGACAAATGTCAAGATTGACAACTGTCAAAAACTGACAGATGTCAAAAATGACAGCTGTCAAAAAATCATAGATGTCAAGAATGACAGATGTCTAAAAATGACAGTTGTTATATAACTAATTTTATATAAAATGGTATGCTAAATTGACTGATAACCGCGATGTCCTATCTTTAACCTTTTAAGAGATCGAGTAAAATGGAGAAGAGATATTTGAAAATGTGATATATAAACATTTTATTCGTTTGTACCTTTATCAACTCTTGAGAGTAGACTTATAGGACCTATTATATGTAAAATGAGGTGCTTAATCCACTGGTGAAAACCGCGATGTCCTATCTTTAACCGTTTAGGAGATCGAGTGAAATGGAGAATAATAGATATTTGAAAATGTGATATATAAGCATTTTATTCGTTTGTACCTTTATCAACTCTTGAGAGTAGACTTATAGGACTTATTTTATGTAAAATGAGGTGCTAAATCCACTGGTGAAAACCGCGATGTCCTATCTTTAACCGTTTAGGAGATCGAGTAAAATGGAGAATAATAGATATTTGATATTGTGATATATAAACATTTTATACGTTTGTACCTTTATCAACTCTTGAGAGTAGACTTATAAGACTTATTTTATGTAAAATGAGGTGCTAAATCCACTGGTGAAAACCGTGATGTCCTATCTTTAACCGTTAAGGAGATCGAGTAAAATGGAGAATAATAGATATTTGATAATGTGGTATATAAACATTATATTCGTTTGTACCCTTATCAACTCTTGAGAGTAGACATATAGGACTTATTTTATGTAAAATGAGGTGCTAAATCCACTGGTGAAAACCGCGATGTCCTATCTATTACCATTTAGGAGGTCGAGTAAAATAAAGAATAATAGATATTTGAAAATGTGATATATTAACATTTTATTCGTTTGTACCTTGATCAACTCATGAGGGTAGAATTATAGGACCTGTTTTATGTAAAATGAGGTGCTAAATCCACTGGTGAAAACCGCGATGTCCTATCTTTAACCGTTTAGGAGATCGAGTAAAATGGAGAATAATAGATATTTGATAATGTGATATATAAACATTTTATTTGTTTGTACCTTTATCAACTCTTGAGAGTAGACTTATAGGTCTTATTTTATGTAAAATGAGGTACTAAATCCTCTGGAGAAAACCGCGATGTCCTATCTTTAACCGTTTAGGAGATCGAGTAAAATGGATATTAATAGATATTTGAAAATGTGATATATAAACATTTTATTTGTTTGTACCTTTATCAACTCTTGAGAGTAGACTTATAGGACCTATTTTATTTAAAATGAGGTGCTTAATCCACTGGTGAAAACCGCGATGTCCTATCTTTTACCGTTAAGGAGATCGAGTAAAATGGAGAATAATAGATATTTGATAATGAGGTATATAAACATTTTATTCGTTTGTACCCTTATCAACTCTTGAGATATATAACATATAGGACTTATTTTATGTAAAATGAGGTGCTAAATCCACTGGTGAAAACCGCGAAGTCCTATCTTTAACCGTTAAGGAGATCGAGTAAAATGGAGAATAATAGATATTTGATAATGTGGTATATAAACATTTTATTTGTTTGTACCTTTATCAACTCTTGAGAGTAGACTTATAGGTCTTATTTTATGTAAAATGAGGTACTAAATCCTCTGGAGAAAACCGCGATGTCCTATCTTTAACCGTTTAGGAGATCGAGTAAAATGGAGAATAATAGATATTTGATAATGTGGTATATAAACATTTTATTCGTTTGTACCCTTATCAACTCTTGAGATATATAACATATAGGACTTATTTTATGTAAAATGAGGTGCTAAATCCACTGGTAAAAACCGCGAAGTCTTATCTTTAACCGTTAAGGAGATCGAGTAAAATGGAGAATAATAGATATTTGATAAAGTGGTATATAAACATTTTATTTGTTTGTACCTTTATCAACTCTTGAGAGTAGACTTATAGGTCTTATTTTATGTAAAATGAGGTACTAAATCCTCGGGAGAAAACCGCGATGTCCTATCTTTAACCGTTTAGGAGATCGAGTAAAATGGATATTAATAGATATTTGAAAATGTGATATATAAACATTTTATTTGTTTGTACCTTTATCAACTCTTGAGAGTAGACTTATAGGTCCTTTTTCATGTAAAATGAGGTGCTAAATCCACTGGTGAAAACCGCGATGTCCTATCTTTAACCGTTTAGGAGATCGAGTAAAATGGAGAATAATAGATATTTGAAAATGTGATATATAAACATTTTATTTGTTTGTACCTTTATCAACTCTTGAGAGTAGACTTATAGGTCCTTTTTCATGTAAAATGAAGTGCTAAATCCACTGGTGAAAACCGCGATGTCCTATCTTTAACCGTTTAGGAGATTAAGTAAAATGGAGAATAATAGATATTTAAAAATGTGATATATAAATATTTTATTCAGTTGTCAAAGAATGACGGCTGTCAAAAATGTCAGCTGTCAAAAAATGACAGATGTCAAGAATGACAAATGTCAAGAATGACAAATGTCAAAAATGACAGATGTAAAAATTGACAGATGTAAAAAAATGACAGATGTCAAAAATGACAAATGTCAAGAATGACTGATGTCATGAGTGACAGATGTCAAGAATAACAGATGTCAAAAAATGACAAATGTCAAGATTGACAACTGTCAAAAACTGACAGATGTCAAAAATGACAGCTGTCAAAAATTCATAGATGTCAAGAATGACAGATGTCAAAAATGACATTTGTTATATAACTAATTTTATATAAAATGGTATGCTAAATTGACTGATAACCGCGATGTCCTATCTTTAACCTTTTAGGAGATCGAGTAAAATGGAGAAGAAATATTTGAAAATGTGATATATAAACATTTTATTCGTTTGTACCTTTATCAACTCTTGAGAGTAGACTTATAGGACCTATTATAAGTAAAATGAGGTGCTTAATCCACTGGTGAAAACCGCGATGTCCTATCTTTAACCGTTTAGGAGATCGAGTGAAATGGAGAATAATAGATATTTGAAAATGTGATATATAAGCATTTTATTCGTTTGTACCTTTATCAACTCTTGAGAGTAGACTTATAGGACTTATTTTATGTAAAATAAGGTGCTAAATCCACTGGTGAAAACCGCGATGTCCTATCTTTAACCGTTTAGGAGATCGAGTAAAATGGAGAATAATAGATATTTGAAAATGTGATATATAAACATTTTATTCGTTTTTAACTTTATCAACTCTAGAGAGTAGACTTATAGGACTTATTTTATGTAAAATGGGGTGCTTAATCCACTGATGAAAACCGCGATGTCCTATCTTTTACCGTTTAGGAGATCGAGTAAAATGGAGAATAATAGATATTTGATAATGTGGTATATAAACATTTTATTCGTTTGTACCCTTATCAACTCTTGAGAGTAGACATATAGGACTTATTTTATGTAAAATGAGGTGCTAAATCCACTGATGAAAACCGCGATGTCCTATCTTTTACCGTTTAGGAGATCGAGTAAAATGGAGAATAATAGATATTTGATAATGTGGTATATAAACATTTTATTCGTTTGTACCCTTATCAACTCTTGAGAGTAGACATATAGGACTTATTTTATGTAAAATGAGGTGCTAAATCCACTGGTGAAAACCGCGATGTCCTATCTTTAACCGTTTAGGAGATCGAGTAAAATGGAGAATAATAGATATTTGATAATGTGGTATATAAACATTTTATTCGTTTGTACCCTTATCAACTCTTGAGATATATAACATATAGGACTTATTTTATGTAAAATGAGGTGCTAAATCCACTGGTAAAAACCGCGATGTCCTATCTTTAACAGTTTAGGAGATCGAGTAAAATGGAGAATAATAGATATTTGATAATGTGGTATATAAACATTTTATTTGTTTGTACCTTTATCAACTCTTGAGAGTAGACTTATAGGTCTTATTTTATGTAAAATGAGGTACTAAATCCTCTGGAGAAAACCGCGATGTCCTATCTTTAACCGTTTAGGAGATCGAGTAAAATGGATATTAATAGATATTTGAAAATGTGATATATAAACATTTTATTTGTTTGTACCTTTATCAACTCTTGAGAGTAGACTTATAAGACCTATTTTATGTAAAATGAGGTGCTAAATCCACTGGTGAAAACCGCGATGTCCTATCTTGAACCGTTTAGGAGATCGAGTAAAATGGAGAATAATAGATATTTGATAATGTGATATATAAACATTTTATTCGTTTGTACCTTTATCAACTCTTGAGAGAAGACTTATAAGACTTATTTTATGTAAAATGAGGTGATAAATCCACTGGTAAAAACAGCGATGGCCTATCTTTAACCGTTTAGGAGATCGAGTAAAATGGAGAATAATAGATATTTGAAAATGTGATATATAAAAATTTTATTCGTTTTTACCAATATCAACTCTTGAGAGTAGACTTATAGGACTTTTTTATGTAAAATGGGGTGCTTAATCCACTGCTGAAAACCGCGATGTCCTATCTATTACCATTTAGGAGATCGAGTAAAATATAGATTAATAGATATTTGAAAATGTGATATATTAACATTTTATTCGTTTGTACCTTGATCAACTCATGAGGGTAGACTTATAGGACCTGTTTTATGTAAAATGAGGTGCTAAATCCACTGGTGAAATCCGCGATGTCCTATCTTTAACCGTTTAGGAGATCGAGTATAATGGAGAATAATAGATATTTGATAATATGATATATAAACATTTTATTCGTTTGTTCCTTTATCAACTCTTGAGAGTAGACTTATAGGACTTATTTTATGTAAAATGAGGTGCTAAATCCACTGGTGAAAACCGCGATGTCCTATCTTTCACCGTTTAGGAGATCGAGTAAAATGGAGAATAATAGATATTTGAAAATGTAATATATAAACATTTTATTCGTTTGTACCTTTATCAACTCTTGAGAGTAGACTTATAGGACTTATTTTATGTTAAATGAGGTGCTTAATCCACTGGTGAAAACCGCGATGTGCTATCTTGAACCGTTTAGGAGATCGAGTAAAATGGAGAAAAATAGATATTTGAAAATGTGATATATAAACATTTTATTCGTTTGTACCTTTATCAACTCTTGAGAGTAGACTTATAAGACCTATTTTATGTAAAATGAGGTGCTAAATCCACTGGTGAAAACCGCGATGTCCTATCTTGAACCGTTTAAGAGATCGAGTAAAATGGAGAAAAATAGATATTTAAAAATGTGATATATAAACATTTTATTCGTTTGTACCTTGATCAACTCATGAGGGTAGACTTATAGGACCTGTTTTATGTAAAATAAGGTGCTAAATCCACTGGTGAAAACCGCGATGTCCTATCTTTAACCGTTTAGAAGATCGAGTAAAATGGAGAATAATAGATATTTGAAAATGTGATATATAAACATTTTATTCGTTTGTACCTTTATCAACATTTGAGAGTAGACTTATAAGACCTATTTTATGTAAAATGAGGTGCTAAATCCACTGGTAAAAACCGCGATGTCCTATCTTTAACAGTTTAGGAGATCGAGTAAAATGGAGAATAATAGATATTTGAAAATGTGATATATAAACATTTTATTTGTTTGTACCTTTATCAACTTTTGAGAGTAGACTTATAGGACTTATTTTATGTAAAATGAGGTTCTAAATCCACTGGTGAAAACCGCGATGTCCTATCTTTAACCGTTTAGGAGATCGAGTAAAATGGAGAATAATAGGTATTTGTAAATGTGATATATAAACATTTTATTCGTTTGTACCTTGATCAATTTTTGAGGGTAGACTTATAAAACTTATTTTATGTAAAATGAGGTGCTAAATCCACTGGTAAAAACCGCGATGTCCTATCTTTAACCGTTTAGGAGATCAAGTAAAATTGAGAATAATAGATACTTGAAAATGTGATATATAAAAATTTTATTCGTTTGTACCTTTATCAACTCTTGAGAGTAGACTTATAGGACTTATTTTATGTAAAATATAGTGCTAAATCCATTGGTGAAAACCGCGATGTCCTATCTTTAACCGTTTAGGAGATCGAGTAAAATGGAGAATAATAGATATTTGAAAATGTGATATATAAACACTTTATTCGTTTGTACCTTTATCAACTCTTGAGAGTAGACTTATAGGAGTTATTTTATGTAAAATGAGGTGCTAAATCGACTGGTGAAAACCGCGATGTCCTATCTTTAACCGTTTAGGAGATCGAGTAAAATGGATATTAATAGATATTTAAAAATGTGATATATAAACATTTTATTCGTTTGTACCTTTATCAACTCTTGAGAGTAGACTTATAAGACTTATTATATGTAAAATGAGGTGCTAAATCCACTGGTGAAAACCGCGATGTCCTATCTTTTACCGTTTAGGAGATCAAGTAAAATTGAGAATAATAGATACTTGAAAATGTGATATATAAAAATTTTATTCGTTTTTAACTTTATCAACTCTAGAGAGTAGACTTATAGGACTTATTTTATGTAAAATGGGGTGCTTAATCCCCTGATGAAAACCGCGATGTCCTATCTTTTACCGTTTAGGAGATCGAGTAAAATGGAGAATAATAGATATTTGATAATGTGGTATATAAACATTTTATTCGTTTGTACCCTTATCAACTCTTGAGAGTAGACATATAGGACTTATTTTATGTAAAATGAGGTGCTAAATCCACTGGTGAAAACCGCGATGTCCTATCTTTAACCGTTTAGGAGATCGAGTAAAATGGAGAATAATAGATATTTGATAATGTGGTATATAAACATTTTATTTGTTTGTACCTTTATCAACTCTTGAGAGTAGACTTATAGGTCTTATTTTATGTAAAATGAGGTACTAAATCCTCTGGAGAAAACCGCGATGTCCTATCTTTAACCGTTTAGGAGATCGAGTAAAATGGATATTAATAGATATTTGAAAATGTGATATATAAACATTTTATTTGTTTGTACCTTTATCAACTCTTGAGAGTAGACTTATAGGACCTATTTTATGTAAAATGAGGTGCTAAATCCACTGGTGAAAACCGCGATGTCCTATCTTTCACCGTTTAGGAGATCGAGTAAAATGGAGAATAATAGATATTTGAAAATGTAATATATAAACATTTTATTCGTTTGTACCTTTATCAACTCTTAAGAGTAGACTTATAGGACTTATTTTATGTTAAATGAGGTGCTTAATCCACTGGTGAAAACCGCGATGTGCTATCTTGAACCGTTTAGGAGATCGAGTAAAATGGAGAAAAATAGATATTTGAAAATGTGATATATAAACATTTTATTCGTTTGTACCTTTATCAACTCTTGAGAGTAGACTTATAGGACCTATTTTATGTAAAATGAGGTGCTAAATCCACTGGTGAAAACCGCGATGTCCTATCTTGAACCGTTTAAGAGATCGAGTAAAATGGAGAAAAATAGATATTTAAAAATGTGATATATAAACATTTTATTCGTTTGTACCTTTATCAACTCTTAAGAGTAGACTTATAGGACTTATTTTATGTAAAATGAGGTGCTAAATCCACTGGTAAAACCCGCGATGTCCTATCTTTAACCGTTTAGGAGATCGAGTAAAATGGAGAATAATAGATATTTGAAAATGTGATATATAAAAATTTTATTCGTTTTTACCATTATCAACTCTTGAGAGTAGACTTATAGGACTTATTTTATGTAAAATGGGGTGCTTAATCCACTGATGAAAACCGCGATGTCCTATCTATTACCATTTAGGAGATCGAGTAAAATAAAGAATAATAGATATTTGAAAATGTGATATATTAACATTTTATTCGTTTGTACCCTTATCAACTCTTGAGATATATAACATATAGGACTTATTTTATGTAAAATGAGGTGCTAAATCCACTGGTAAAAACCGCGAAGTCTTATCTTTAACCGTTAAGGAGATCGAGTAAAATGGAGAATAATAGATATTTGATAATGTGGTATATAAACATTTTATTTGTTTGTACCTTTATCAACTCTTGAGAGTAGACTTATAGGTCTTATTTTATGTAAAATGAGGTACTAAATCCTCTGGAGAAAACCGCGATGTCCTATCTTTAACCGTTTAGGAGATCGAGTAAAATGGATATTAATAGATATTTGAAAATGTGATATATAAACATTTTATTTGTTTGTACCTTTATCAACTCTTGAGAGTAGACTTATAGGACCTATTTTATGTAAAATGAGGTGCTAAATCCACTGGTGAAAACCGCGATGTCCTATCTTTAACCGTTAAGGAGATCGAGTAAAATGGAAAATAATAGATATTTGAAAATGTGATATATAAACATTTTATTTGTTTGTACCTTTATCAACTCTTGAGAGTAGACTTATAGGACTTATTTTATGTAAAATAAGGTGCTAAATCCACTGGAGAAAACCGCGATGTCCTATCTTTAACCGTTTAGGAGATTAAGTAAAATGGAGAATAATAGATATTTAAAAATGTGATATATAAATATTTTATTCAGTTGTCAAAGAATGACGGCTGTCAAAAATGTCAGCTGTCAAAAAATGACAGATGTCAAGAATGACAAAAGTCAAGAATGACAAATGTCAAAAATGACAGATGTAAAAATTGACAGATGTCAAAAAATGACAGATGTCAAAAATGACAAATGTCAAGAATGACTGATGTCATGAGTGACAGATGTCAAGAATAACAGATGTCAAAAAATGACAAATGTCAAGATTGACAACTGTCAAAAACTGACAGATGTCAAAAATGACAGCTGTCAAAAAATCATAGATGTCAAGAATGACAGATGTCTAAAAATGACAGTTGTTATATAACTAATTTTATATAAAATGGTATGCTAAATTGACTGATAACCGCGATGTCCTATCTTTAACCTTTTAGGAGATCGAGTAAAATGGAGAAGAGATATTTGAAAATGTGATATATAAACATTTTATTCGTTTGTACCTTTATCAACTCTTGAGAGTAGACTTATAGGACCTATTATAAGTAAAATGAGGTGCTTAATCCACTGGTGAAAACCGCGATGTCCTATCTTTAACCGTTTAGGAGATCGAGTGAAATGGAGAATAATAGATATTTGAAAATGTGATATATAAGCATTTTATTCGTTTGTACCTTTATCAACTCTTGAGAGTAGACTTATAGGACTTATTTTATGTAAAATAAGGTGCTAAAAATCCACTGGTGAAAACCGCGATGTCCTATCTTTAACCGTTTAGGAGATCGAGTAAAATGGAGAATAATAGATATTTGAAAATGTGATATATAAACATTTTATTCGTTTTTAACTTTATCAACTCTAGAGAGTAGACTTATAGGACTTATTTTATGTAAAATGGGGTGCTTAATTCACTGATGAAAACCGCGATGTCCTATCTTTTACCGTTTAGGAGATCGAGTAAAATGGAGAATAATAGATATTTGATAATGTGGTATATAAACATTTTATTCGTTTGTACCCTTATCAACTCTTGAGAGTAGACATATAGGACTTATTTTATGTAAAATGAGGTGCTAAATCCACTGGTGAAAACCGCGATGTCCTATCTTTAACCGTTTAGGAGATCGAGTAAAATGGAGAATAATAGATATTTGATAATGTGGTATATAAACATTTTATTTGTTTGTACCTTTATCAACTCTTGAGAGTAGACTTATAGGTCTTATTTTATGTAAAATGAGGTACTAAATCCTCTGGAGAAAACCGCGATGTCCTATCTTTAACCGTTTAGGAGATCGAGTAAAATGGATATTAATAGATATTTGAAAATGTGATATATAAACATTTTATTTGTTTGTACCTTTATCAACTCTTGAGAGTAGACTTATAGGACCTATTTTATGTAAAATGAGGTGCTAAATCCACTGGTGAAAACCGCGATGTCCTATCTTGAACCGTTTAGGAGATCGAGTAAAATGGAGAATAATAGATATTTGATAATGTGATATATAAACATTTTATTCGTATGTACCTTTATCAACTCTTGAGAGAAGACTTATAAGACTTATTTTATGTAAAATGAGGTGCTAAATCCACTGGTATAAACAGCGATGGCCTATCTTTAACCGTTTAGGAGATCGAGTAAAATGGAGAATAATAGATATTTGAAAATGTGATATATAAAAATTTTATTCGTTTTTACCAATATCAACTCTTGAGAGTAGACTTATAGGACTTATTTTATGTAAAATGGGGTGCTTAATCCACTGCTGAAAACCGCGATGTATTATCTATTACCATTTAGGAGATCGAGTAAAATATAGAATAATAGATATTTGAAAATGTGATATATTAACATTTTATTCGTTTGTACCTTGATCAACTCATGAGGGTAGACTTATAGGACCTGTTTTATGTAAAATGAGGTGCTAAATCCACTGGTGAAATCCGCGATGTCCTATCTTTAACCGTTTAGGAGATCGAGTATAATGGAGAATAATAGATATTTGATAATATGATATATAAACATTTTATTCGTTTGTTCCTTTATCAACTCTTGAGAGTAGACTTATAGGACTTATTTTATGTAAAATGAGGTGCTAAATCCACTGGTGAAAACCGCGATGTGCTATCTTGAACCGTTTAGGAGATCGAGTAAAATGGAGAAAAATAGATATTTGAAAATGTGATATATAAACATTTTATTCGTTTGTACCTTTATCAACTCTTGAGAGTAGACTTATAGGACCTATTTTATGTAAAATGAGGTGCTAAATCCACTGGTGAATACCGCGATGTCCTATCTTGAACCGTTTAAGAGATCGAGTAAAATGGAGAAAAATAGATATTTAAAAATGTGATATATAAACATTTTATTCGTTTGTACCTTGATCAACTCATGAGAATAGACTTATGGGACCTGTTTTATGTAAAATGAGGTGCTAAATCCACTGGTGAAAACCGCGATGTCCTATCTTTAACCGTATAGAAGATCGAGTAAAATGGAGAATAATAGATATTTGAAAATGTGATATATAAACATTTTATTCGTTTGTACCTTTATCAACATTTGAGAGTAGACTTATAAGACCTATTTTATGTAAAATGAGGTGCTAAATCCACTGGTAAAATCCGCGATGTTCTATCTTTAACAGTTTAGGAGATCGAGTAAAATGGAGAATAATAGATATTTGAAAATGTGATATATAAACATTTTATTTGTTTGTACCTTTATCAACTTTTGAGAGTAGACTTATAGGACTTATTTTATGTAAATGAGGTTCTAAATCCACTGGTGAAAACCGCGATGTCCTATCTTTAACCGTTTAGGAGATCGAGTAAAATGGAGAATAATAGGTATTTGTAAATGTGATATATAAACATTTTATTCGTTTGTACCTTGATCAATTTTTGAGGGTAGACTTATAAAACTTATTTTATGTAAAATGAGGTGCTAAATCCACTGGTAAAAACCGCGATGTCCTATCTTTAACCGTTTAGGAGATCAAGTAAAATTGAGAATAATAGATACTTGAAAATGTGATATATAAAAATTTTATTCGTTTGTACCTTTATCAACTCTTGAGAGTAGACTTATAGGACTTATTTTATGTAAAATATAGTGCTAAATCCATTGGTGAAAACCGCGATGTCCTATCTTTAACCGTTTAGGAGATCGAGTAAAATGGAGAATAATAGATATTTGAAAATGTGATATATAAACACTTTATTCGTTTGTACCTTTATCAACTCTTGAGAGTAGACTTATAGGACTTATTTTATGTAAAATGAGGTTCTAAATATACTGGTGAAAACCGCGATGTCCTATCTTTAACCGTTTAGGAGATCGAGTAAAATGGAGAATAATAGATATTTGATATTGTGGTATATAAACATTTTATTCGTTTGTACCTTTATCAACTCATGAGGGTAGACTTATGGAAATTATTTTATGTAAAATGAGGTGCTAAATTTACTGGTGAAAACCGCGATGTCCTATCATTAACAGTTTAGGAGATCGAGTAAAATGGAGAATAATAGATATTTGATAATGTGATATATAAACATTTTATTCGTTTGTACCTTTATCAACTCTTGAGAGTAGACTTATAGGACCTATTTTGTGTAAAATGAGGTGCTAAATCCACTGGTGAAAACCGCGATGTGATATCTTTAACCGTTTAGGAGATCGAGTAAAATGGAGAATAATAGATATTTGAAAATGTGATATATAAACATGTTATTCGATTGTACCTTTATCAACTCTTGAGAGTAGACTTATAGGACTTATTTTATGTAAAATGGGGTGCTTAATCCACTGATGAAAACCGCGATGTCCTATCTTTAACCGTTTAGGAGATCGAGTGAAATGGAGAATAATAGATATTTGAAAATGTGGTATATAAACATTTTATTTGTTTGTACCTTTATCAACTCTTGAGAGTAGACTTATAGGTCTTATTTTATGTAAAATGAGGTACTAAATCCTCTGGAGAAAACCGCGATGTCCTATCTTTAACCGTTTAGGAGATCGAGTAAAATGGATATTAATAGATATTTGAAAATGTGATATATAAACATTTTATTTGTTTGTACCTTTATCAACTCTTGAGAGTAGACTTATAGGACCTATTTTATGTAAAATGAGGTGCTAAATCCACTGGTGAAAACTGCGATGTCCTATCTTGAACCGTTTAGGAGATCGAGTAAAATGGAGAATAATAGATATTTGATAATGTGATATATAAACATTTTATTCGTTTGTACCTTTATCAACTCTTGAGAGAAGACTTATAAGACTTATTTTATGTAAAATGAGGTGCTAAATCTACTGGTAAAAACAGCGATGGCCTATCTTTAACCGTTTAGGAGATCGAGTAAAATGGAGAATAATAGATATTTGAAAATGTGATATATAAAAATTTTATTCGTTTTTACCAATATCAACTCTTGAGAGTAGACTTATAGGACTTATTTTATGTAAAATGGGATGCTTAATCCACTGCTGAAAACCGCGATGTCCTATCTATTACCATTTAGGAGATCGAGTAAAATATAGAATAATAGATATTTGAAAATGTGATATATTAACATTTTATTCGTTTGTACCTTGATCAACTCATGAGGGTAGACTTATAGGACCTGTTTTATGTAAAATGAGGTGCTAAATCCACTGGTGAAATCCGCGATGTCCTATCTTTAACCGTTTAGGAGATCGAGTATAATGGAGAATAATAGATATTTGATAATATGATATATAAACATTTTATTCGTTTGTTCCTTTATCAACTCTTGAGAGTAGACTTATAGGACTTATTTTATGTAAAATGAGGTGCTAAATCCACTGGTGAAAACCGCGATGTCCTATCTTTCACCGTTTAGGAGATCGAGTAAAATGGAGAATAATAGATATTTGAAAATGTAATATATAAACATTTTATTCGTTTGTACCTTTATCAACTCTTGAGAGTAGACTTATAAGACTTATTTTATGTTAAATGAGGTGCTTAATCCACTGGTGAAAACCGCGATGTGCTATCTTGAACCGTTTAGGAGATCGAGTAAAATGGAGAAAAATAGATATTTGAAAATGTGATATATAAACATTTTACTCGTTTGTACCTTTATCAACTCTTGAGAGTAGACTTATAGGACCTATTTTATGTAAAATGAGGTGCTAAATCCACTGGTAAAAACCGCGATGTCCTATCTTGAACCGTTTAAGAGATCGAGTAAAATGGAGAAAAATAGATATTTAAAAATGTGATATATAAACATTTTATTCGTTTGTACCTTGATCAACTCATGAGGGTAGACTTATAGGACCTGTTTTATGTAAAATGAGGTGCTAAATCCACTGGTGAAAACCGCGATGTCCTATCTTTAACCGTTTAGAAGATCGAGTAAAATGGAGAATAATAGATATTTGAAAATGTGATATATAAACATTTTATTTGTTTGTACCTTTATCAACTTTTGAGAGTAGACTTATAGGACTTATTTTATGTAAAATGAGGTTCTAAATCCACTGGTGAAAACCGCGATGTCCTATCTTTAACCGTTTAGGAGATCGAGTAAAATGGAGATTAATAGGTATTTGTAAATGTGATATATAAACATTTTATTCGTTTGTACCTTGATCAATTTTTGAGGGTAGACTTATAAAACTTATTTTATGTAAAATGAGGTGCTAAATCCACTGGTAAAAACCGCGATGTCCTATCTTTAACCGTTTAGGAGATCAAGTAAAATTGAGAATAATAGATATTTGAAAATGTGATATATAAAAATTTTATTCGTTTGTACCTTTATCAACTCTTGAGAGTAGACTTATAGGACTTATTTTATGTAAAATATAGTGCTAAATCCATTGGTGAAAACCGCGATGTCCTATCTTTAACCGTTTAGGAGATCGAGTAAAATGGAGAATAATAGATATTTGAAAATGTGATATATAAACACTTTATTCGTTTGTACCTTTATCAACTCTTGAGAGTAGACTTATAGAACTTATTTTATGTAAAATGAGGTTCTAAATCCACTGGTGAAAACCGCGATGTCCTATCTTTAACCGTTTAGGAGATCGAGTAAAATGGAGAATAATAGATATTTGATAATGTGGTATATAAACATTTTATTCGTTTGTACCTTTATCAACTCTTGAGAGTAGACTTATAGGACTTATTTTATGTAAAATGGGGTGCTTAATCCACTGATGAAAACCGCGATGTCCTATCTTTTACCGTTTAGGAGATCGAGTAAAATGGAGAATAATAGATATTTGAAAATGTGATATATTAACATTTTATTCGTTTGTACCTTGATCAACTCATGAGGGTAGACTTATGGGAATTATTTTATGTAAAATGAGGTGCTAAATTTACTGGTGAAAACCGCGATGTCCTATCATTAACAGTTTAGGAGATCGAGTAAAATGGAGAATAATAGATATTTGATAATGTGATATATAAACATTTTATTCGATTGTACCTTTATCAACTCTTGAGAGTAGACTTATAGGACTTATTTTATGTAAAATGAGGTGCTCAATCCACTGGTGAAAATCGCGATGTCCTATCTTTAACCGTTTAGGAGATCGAGTAAAATGGAGAATAATCGATATTTGAAAATGTGATATATAAACACTTTATTCGTTTGTACCTTTATCAACTCTTGAGAGTAGACTTATAGGACCTATTTTATGTAAAATGAGGTGCTCAATCCACTGGTGAAAATCGCGATGTCCTATCTTTAACCGTTTAGGAGATCGAGTAAAATGGAGAATAATCGATATTTGAAAATGTGATATATAAACATTTTATTCGTTTGTATCTTTATCAACTCTTGAGAGTAGACTTATAAGACTTATTTTATGTAAAATGAGGTGCTAAATCAACTGGTGAAAACCGCTATGTCCTATCTTTTACCGTTTAGGAGATCGAGTAAAATAGAAAATAATAGATATTTGAAAATGTGATATATAAACATTTTATTCGTTTGAACCTTTATCAACATTTGAGAGTAGACTTATAGGACCTATTTTATGTAAAATGAGGTGCTAAATCCACTGGTAAAAACCGCGATGTCCTATCTTTAACCGTTTAGGAGATCGAGTAAAATGGAACATAATAGATATTTGAAAATGTGATATATAAACATTTTATTCGTTTGTACCTTTATCAACTCTTGAGAGTAGACTTATAGGACTTATTTTATGTAAAATGAGGTGCTTAATTCACTGGTAAAAACCTCGTTGTCTTATCTTTAACCGTTTAGGAAAACGGGTAAAATGGAGAATAATAGATATTTGAAAATGTGATATATAAACATTTTATGCGTTTGTACCTTTATCAACATTTGAGAGTAGACTTATAGGACCTATTTTATGTAAAATGAGGTGCTAAATCCACTGGTAAAAGCCGCGATGTCCTATCTTTAACAGTTTAGGAGATCGAGTAAAATGGAGAATAATAGATATTTGAAAATGTGATATATAAACATTTTATTCGTTTTTACCTTTATCAACTCTTGAGGGTAGACTTATAGGACCTATTTTATGTAAAATGAGGTGCTAAATCCACTTATGAAAACCGCGATGTGATATCTTTAACCGTTTAGGAGATCGAGTAAAATGGAGAATAATAGATATTTGAAAATGTGATAAATAAACATTTTATTGTTTGTACCTTTATCAACTCTTGAGAGTAGACTTATAGGACCTATTTTATGTAAAATGAGGTTCTAAATCCACTGGTGAAAACCGCGATGTCCTATCTTTAACCGTTTAGGAGATCGAGTAAAATGGAAAACAATAGATATTTGATAATGTGATATATAAATTTTTTATTCGTTTTTACCTTTATCAACTCTTGAGAGTAGACTTATAGGACTTATTTTATGTAAAATGGGGTGCTTAATCCACTGATGAAAACCGCGATATCCTATCTTTTACCGTTTAGGAGATCGAGCAAAATGGAGAATAATAGAAATTTGAAAATGTGATAAATAAACATTTTATTGTTTGTACCTTTATCAACTCTTGAGAGTAGACTTATAGGACCTATTTTATGTAAAATGGGGTGCTTAATCCACTGATGAAAACCGCGATGTCCTATCTTTAACCGTTTAGGAGATCGAGTGAAATGGAGAATAATAGATATTTGAAAATGTGGTATATAAACATTTTATTTGTTTGTACCTTTATCAACTCTTGAGAGTAGACTTATAGGTCTTATTTTATGTAAAATGAGGTACTAAATCCTCTGGAGAAAACCGCGATGTCCTATCTTTAACCGTTTAGGAGATCGAGTAAAATGGATATTAATAGATATTTGAAAATGTGATATATAAACATTTTATTTGTTTGTACCTTTATCAACTCTTGAGAGTAGACTTATAGGACCTATTTTATGTAAAATGAGGTGCTAAATCCACTGGTGAAAACTGCGATGTCCTATCTTGAACCGTTTAGGAGATCGAGTAAAATGGAGAATAATAGATATTTGATAATGTGATATATAAACATTTTATTCGTTTGTACCTTTATCAACTCTTGAGAGAAGACTTATAAGACTTATTTTATGTAAAATGAGGTGCTAAATCTACTGGTAAAAACAGCGATGGCCTATCTTTAACCGTTTAGGAGATCGAGTAAAATGGAGAATAATAGATATTTGAAAATGTGATATATAAAAATTTTATTCGTTTTTACCAATATCAACTCTTGAGAGTAGACTTATAGGACTTATTTTATGTAAAATGGGATGCTTAATCCACTGCTGAAAACCGCGATGTCCTATCTATTACCATTTAGGAGATCGAGTAAAATATAGAATAATAGATATTTGAAAATGTGATATATTAACATTTTATTCGTTTGTACCTTGATCAACTCATGAGGGTAGACTTATAGGACCTGTTTTATGTAAAATGAGGTGCTAAATCCACTGGTGAAATCCGCGATGTCCTATCTTTAACCGTTTAGGAGATCGAGTATAATGGAGAATAATAGATATTTGATAATATGATATATAAACATTTTATTCGTTTGTTCCTTTATCAACTCTTGAGAGTAGACTTATAGGACTTATTTTATGTAAAATGAGGTGCTAAATCCACTGGTGAAAACCGCGATGTCCTATCTTTCACCGTTTAGGAGATCGAGTAAAATGGAGAATAATAGATATTTGAAAATGTAATATATAAACATTTTATTCGTTTGTACCTTTATCAACTCTTGAGAGTAGACTTATAAGACTTATTTTATGTTAAATGAGGTGCTTAATCCACTGGTGAAAACCGCGATGTGCTATCTTGAACCGTTTAGGAGATCGAGTAAAATGGAGAAAAATAGATATTTGAAAATGTGATATATAAACATTTTACTCGTTTGTACCTTTATCAACTCTTGAGAGTAGACTTATAGGACCTATTTTATGTAAAATGAGGTGCTAAATCCACTGGTAAAAACCGCGATGTCCTATCTTGAACCGTTTAAGAGATCGAGTAAAATGGAGAAAAATAGATATTTAAAAATGTGATATATAAACATTTTATTCGTTTGTACCTTGATCAACTCATGAGGGTAGACTTATAGGACCTGTTTTATGTAAAATGAGGTGCTAAATCCACTGGTGAAAACCGCGATGTCCTATCTTTAACCGTTTAGAAGATCGAGTAAAATGGAGAATAATAGATATTTGAAAATGTGATATATAAACATTTTATTTGTTTGTACCTTTATCAACTTTTGAGAGTAGACTTATAGGACTTATTTTATGTAAAATGAGGTTCTAAATCCACTGGTGAAAACCGCGATGTCCTATCTTTAACCGTTTAGGAGATCGAGTAAAATGGAGATTAATAGGTATTTGTAAATGTGATATATAAACATTTTATTCGTTTGTACCTTGATCAATTTTTGAGGGTAGACTTATAAAACTTATTTTATGTAAAATGAGGTGCTAAATCCACTGGTAAAAACCGCGATGTCCTATCTTTAACCGTTTAGGAGATCAAGTAAAATTGAGAATAATAGATATTTGAAAATGTGATATATAAAAATTTTATTCGTTTGTACCTTTATCAACTCTTGAGAGTAGACTTATAGGACTTATTTTATGTAAAATATAGTGCTAAATCCATTGGTGAAAACCGCGATGTCCTATCTTTAACCGTTTAGGAGATCGAGTAAAATGGAGAATAATAGATATTTGAAAATGTGATATATAAACACTTTATTCGTTTGTACCTTTATCAACTCTTGAGAGTAGACTTATAGAACTTATTTTATGTAAAATGAGGTTCTAAATCCACTGGTGAAAACCGCGATGTCCTATCTTTAACCGTTTAGGAGATCGAGTAAAATGGAGAATAATAGATATTTGATAATGTGGTATATAAACATTTTATTCGTTTGTACCTTTATCAACTCTTGAGAGTAGACTTATAGGACTTATTTTATGTAAAATGGGGTGCTTAATCCACTGATGAAAACCGCGATGTCCTATCTTTTACCGTTTAGGAGATCGAGTAAAATGGAGAATAATAGATATTTGAAAATGTGATATATTAACATTTTATTCGTTTGTACCTTGATCAACTCATGAGGGTAGACTTATGGGAATTATTTTATGTAAAATGAGGTGCTAAATTTACTGGTGAAAACCGCGATGTCCTATCATTAACAGTTTAGGAGATCGAGTAAAATGGAGAATAATAGATATTTGATAATGTGATATATAAACATTTTATTCGATTGTACCTTTATCAACTCTTGAGAGTAGACTTATAGGACTTATTTTATGTAAAATGAGGTGCTCAATCCACTGGTGAAAATCGCGATGTCCTATCTTTAACCGTTTAGGAGATCGAGTAAAATGGAGAATAATCGATATTTGAAAATGTGATATATAAACACTTTATTCGTTTGTACCTTTATCAACTCTTGAGAGTAGACTTATAGGACCTATTTTATGTAAAATGAGGTGCTCAATCCACTGGTGAAAATCGCGATGTCCTATCTTTAACCGTTTAGGAGATCGAGTAAAATGGAGAATAATCGATATTTGAAAATGTGATATATAAACATTTTATTCGTTTGTATCTTTATCAACTCTTGAGAGTAGACTTATAAGACTTATTTTATGTAAAATGAGGTGCTAAATCAACTGGTGAAAACCGCTATGTCCTATCTTTTACCGTTTAGGAGATCGAGTAAAATAGAAAATAATAGATATTTGAAAATGTGATATATAAACATTTTATTCGTTTGAACCTTTATCAACATTTGAGAGTAGACTTATAGGACCTATTTTATGTAAAATGAGGTGCTAAATCCACTGGTAAAAACCGCGATGTCCTATCTTTAACCGTTTAGGAGATCGAGTAAAATGGAACATAATAGATATTTGAAAATGTGATATATAAACATTTTATTCGTTTGTACCTTTATCAACTCTTGAGAGTAGACTTATAGGACTTATTTTATGTAAAATGAGGTGCTTAATTCACTGGTAAAAACCTCGTTGTCTTATCTTTAACCGTTTAGGAAAACGGGTAAAATGGAGAATAATAGATATTTGAAAATGTGATATATAAACATTTTATGCGTTTGTACCTTTATCAACATTTGAGAGTAGACTTATAGGACCTATTTTATGTAAAATGAGGTGCTAAATCCACTGGTAAAAGCCGCGATGTCCTATCTTTAACAGTTTAGGAGATCGAGTAAAATGGAGAATAATAGATATTTGAAAATGTGATATATAAACATTTTATTCGTTTTTACCTTTATCAACTCTTGAGGGTAGACTTATAGGACCTATTTTATGTAAAATGAGGTGCTAAATCCACTTATGAAAACCGCGATGTGATATCTTTAACCGTTTAGGAGATCGAGTAAAATGGAGAATAATAGATATTTGAAAATGTGATAAATAAACATTTTATTGTTTGTACCTTTATCAACTCTTGAGAGTAGACTTATAGGACCTATTTTATGTAAAATGAGGTTCTAAATCCACTGGTGAAAACCGCGATGTCCTATCTTTAACCGTTTAGGAGATCGAGTAAAATGGAAAACAATAGATATTTGATAATGTGATATATAAATTTTTTATTCGTTTTTACCTTTATCAACTCTTGAGAGTAGACTTATAGGACTTATTTTATGTAAAATGGGGTGCTTAATCCACTGATGAAAACCGCGATATCCTATCTTTTACCGTTTAGGAGATCGAGCAAAATGGAGAATAATAGAAATTTGAAAATGTGATAAATAAACATTTTATTGTTTGTACCTTTATCAACTCTTGAGAGTAGACTTATAGGACCTATTTTATGTAAAATGAGGTGCTAAATCCACTGGTGAAAACCGCGATGTGATATCTTTAACCGTTTAGGAGATCGAGTAAAATTAAGAAAAATAGATATTTGAAAATGTGATATATAAACATTTTATTCGTTTGTACCTTTATCAACTCTTAAGAGTAGACTTATAGGACTTATTTTATGTAAAATGAGGTGCTAAATCCACTGGTGAAAACCGCGATGTCCTATTTTTAACCGTTTAGGAGATTGAGTAAAATGGAGAATAATAGATATTTGAAAATGTGATATATAAACATTTTATTGTTTGTACCTTTATCAACTCTTAAGAGTAGACTTATAGGACTTATTTTATGTAAAATGAGGAGCTAAATCCACTGGTGAAATCCGCGATGTCCCATCTTGAACCGTTTAGGAGATCGAGTAAAATGGTGAAAAATAAATATTTGAAAATGTGATATATAAACATTTTATTCGTTTTTACCTTTATCAACTCTTGAGAGTAGACTTATAGGACCTATTTTATGTAAAATGAGGTGCTAAATCCACTGGTGAAAACCTCGATGACCTATCTTTAACCGTTTAAAATATCGAGTAAAATGGAGAATAATAGATATTTGAAAATGTGATATATAAACATTTTATTCGTTTGTACCTTTATCAACATTTGAGAGCAGACTTATAGGACCTATTTTATGTAAAATGAGGTGCTAAATCCACTGGTGAAAACCGCGATGTCCTATCTTGAACCGTTTAGGAGATCGAGTAAAATGGAAAATAATAGATATTTTAAAATGTATATATAAACATTTTATTCGTTTGTACCTTGATCAACTCATGAGGGTAGACTTATAGGAATTATTATATGAAAAATGAGGTGCTAAATTTACTATTGAAAACCGCGATGCCCTATCATTAACAGTTTAGGAGATCGAGTAAAATGGAGAATAATAGATATTTGAAAATGTGATATATAAATATTATGTTCGTTTGTACCTTGATCAACTCTTGAGAGTAGACTTATAGGACTTATTTTATGTAAAATGAGGTGCTAAATCTACTGGTGAAAACCGCGATGTCCTATCTTTAACCGTTTAGGAGATCGAGTAAAATGGAGAATAATAGATATTTGAAAATGTGATATATAAACATTTTATTCGTTTGGACCTTTATCAACTCTTGAGAGTAGACTTATAGGACTTATTTTATGTAAAATGAGGTGCTAAATCCACTGGTGAAAACCGCGATGTCCTATCTTGATCCGTTTAGGAGATCGAGTAAAATGGATAAAAATAGTTATTTGAAAATGTGATATATAAACATTTTACTCGTTTGTACCTTTATCAACTCTTGAGAGTAGACTTATAGGACTTATTTTATGTAAAATGAGGTGCTAAATCCACTGGTGAGAACCGCGATGTCCTATCTTGAACCGTTTAGGAGATCGAGTAAAATGGAGAATAATAGATATTTGAAAATGTGATATATAAACATTTTGTTCGTTTGTCCCTTGATCAACTCTTGAGAGTAGTCTTATAGGACTTATTTTATGTAAAATGAGGTGCTAAATCCACTGGTGAAAACCGCGATGTCCTATTTTTAACCGTTTAGGAGATCGAGTAAAATGGAGAATAATAGATATTTGAATATGTGATATATAAACATTTTATTCGTTTGTACCTTTATCAACTCTTAAGAGTAGACTTATAGAACTTATTTTATGTAAAATGAGGTGCTAAATCCACTGGTGAAAACCGCGATGTCCTATCTTGAACCGTTTAGGAGATCGAGTAAAATGGAGAATAATAGATATTTGAAAATGTGATATATAAATATTATGTTCGTTTGTACCTTGATCAACTCTTGAGAGTAGACTTATAGGACTTATTTTATGTAAAATGAGGTGCTAAATCTACTGGTGAAAACCGCGATGTCCTATCTTTAACCGTTTAGGAGATCGAGTAAAATGGAGAATAATAGATATTTGAAAATGTGATATATAAACATTTTATTCGTTTGGATCTTTATCAACTCTTGAGAGTAGACTTATAGGACTTATTTTATGTAAAATGAGGTGCTAAATCCACTGGTGAAAACCGCGATGTCCTATCTTGATCCGTTTAGGAGATCGAGTAAAATGGATAAAAATAGTTATTTGAAAATGTGATATATAAACATTTTACTCGTTTGTACCTTTATCAACTCTTGAGAGTAGACTTATAGGACTTATTTTAAGTAAAATGAGGTGCTAAATCCACTGGTGAAAACCGCGATGTCCTATCTTGATCCGTTTAGGAGATCGAGTAAAATGGATAAAAATAGTTATTTGAAAATGTGATATATAAACATTTTGTTCGTTTGTACCTTGATCAACTCTTGAGAGTAGACTTATTGGACTTATTTTATGTAAAATGAGGTGCTAAATCCACTGGTGAAAACCCCGTTGTCCTATCTTGAACCGTTTAGGAGATCGAGTAAAATGGATATTAATAGATATTTGAAAATGTGATATATAAACATTTTATTCGTTTGTACCTTTATCAACTTCTGAGAGTAGACTAATAGGAGTTATTTTATGTAAAATGAGGTGCTAAATCCACTGGTGAAAACCGCGATGTCCTATCTTTAACCGTTTAGGAGATCGAGTAAAATGGAGAATAATAGATATTTGAAAATGTGATATATAAACATTTTGTTCGTTTGTACCTTTATCAACTCTTGAGAGTAGACTTATAGGACATATTTTATGTAAAATGAGGTGCTACATCCACTGGTGAAAACCGCGATGTCCTATCTTTAACCGTTTAGGAGATCGAGTAAAATGGAGAATAATAGATATTTGAAAATGTGATATATAAACATTTTATTCGTTTGGACCTTTATCAACTCTTGAGAGTAGACTTATAGGACTTATTTTATGTAAAATGAGGTGCTAAATCCACTGGTGAAAACCGCGATGTCCTATCTTGATCCGTTTAGGAGATCGAGTAAAATGGATAAAAATAGTTATTTGAAAATGTGATATATAAACATTTTATTCGTTTGAACCTTTATCAACTCTTGAGAGTAGACTTATAGGACTTATTTTATGTAAAATGAGGTGCTAAATCCACTGGTGAAAACCGCGATGTCCTATCTTGATCCGTTTAGGAGATCGAGTAAAATGGATAAAAATAGTTATTTGAAAATGTGATATATAAACATTTTGTTCGTTTGTACCTTGATCAACTCTTGAGAGTAGACTTATTGGACTTATTTTATGTAAAATGAGGTGCTAAATCCACTGGTGAAAACCCCGTTGTCCTATCTTGAACCGTTTAGGAGATCGAGTAAAATGGATATTAATAGATATTTGAAAATGTGATATATAAACATTTAATTCTTTTATACCATTATCAACTTCTGAGAGTAGACTAATAGGACTTATTATATGTAAAATGAGGTGCTAAATCCACTGGTGAAAACCGCGATGTCCTATCTTTAACCGTTTAGGAGATCGAGTAAAATGGAGAATAATAGATATTTGAAAATGTGATATATAAACATTTTATTCGTTTTTACCTTTATCAACTCTTGAGAGTAGACTTATAGGACTTATTTTATGTAAAATGAGGTGCTAAATCCACTGGTAAAAACCGCGATGTTCTATCTTGATCCGTTTAGGAGATCGAGTAAAATGGATAAAAATAGTTATTTGAAAATGTGATATATAAACATTTTATTCGTTTGTACCTTTATCAACTCTTGAGAGTAGACTTATAGGACTTATTTTATGTAAAATGAGGTGCTAAATCCACTGGTGAAAACCGCGATGTCCCATCTTGATCCGTTTAGGAGATCGAGTGAAATGGATAAAAATAGTTATTTGAAAATGTGATATATAAACATTTTGTTCGTTTGTACCTTGATCAACTCTTGAGAGTAGACTTATAGGACTTATTTTATGTAAAATGAGGTGCTAAATCCACTGGTGAAAACCCCGATGTCCTATCTTGAACCGTTTAGGAGATCGAGTAAAATGGATATTAATAGATATTTGAAAATGTGATATATAAACATTTTATTCGTTTGTACCATTATCAACTTCTGAGAGTAGACTAATAGGACTTATTATATGTAAAATGAGGTGCTAAATCCACTGGTGAAAACCGCGATGTCCTATCTTTAACCGTTTAGGATATCGAGTAAAATGGATATTCTTAGATATTTGAAAATGTGATATATAAACATTTTAATCGTTTGTACCTTTATCAACTCTTGAGAGTAGACTTATAGGAGTTATTTTATGTAAAATGAGGTGCTAAATCCACTGGTAAAAACCGCGATGTCCTATCTTTAACCGTTTAGGAGATCGAGTAAAATGGAGAATAATAGATATTTTATAATGTGATATATAAACATTTTATTCGTTTGTACCTTTATCAACTCTTGAGAGTAGACTTATAGGACCTATTTTATGTAAAATGAGGTGCTAAATCCACTAGTGAAAACCGCGATGTCCAATCTTGAACCGTTTAGGAGATCGAGTAAAATGGAGAAAAATAGATATTTGAAAATGTGATATTTAAACATTTTATTCGTTTTTGCCTTTATCAACTCTTGAGAGTAGACTTATAGGACCTATTTTATGTAAAATGAGGTGCTAAATCCACTGGTGAAAACCTCGATGTCCTATCTTTAATCGTTTAGAAGATCGAGTAAAATGAAGAATAATAGATATTTGAAAATGTGATATATAAACATTTAATTCGTTTGTACCTTTATCAACTTTTGAGAGTAGACTTATAGGACCTATTTTATGTAAAATGAGGTGCTAAATCCACTGGTGAAAACCTCGATGTCCTATCTTTAACTGTTTAGGAGATCGAGTAAAATGGATATTAATAGATATTTGAAAATGTGATATATAAACATTTTAATCGTTTGTACCTTTATCAACTCTTGAGAGTAGACTTATAGGAGTTATTTTATGTAAAATGAGGTGCTAAATCCACTGGTAAAAACCGCGATGTCCTATCTTTAACCGTTTAGGAGATCGAGTAAAATGGAGAATAATAGATATTTTATAATGTGATATATAAACATTTTATTCGTTTGTACCTTTATCAACTCTTGAGAGTAGACTTATAGGACCTATTTTATGTAAAATGAGGTGCTAAATCCACTAGTGAAAACCGCGATGTACAATCTTGAACCGTTTAGGAGATCGAGTAAAATGGAGAAAAATATATATTTGAAAATGTGATATTTAAACATTTTATTCGTTTTTGCCTTTATCAACTCTTGAGAGTAGACTTATAGGACCTATTTTATGTAAAATGAGGTGCTAAATCCACTGGTGAAAACCTCGATGTCCTATCTTTAACTGTTTAGGAGATCGAGTAAAATGGAAAATAATAGATATTTGAAAATGTGATATATAAACATTTTAATCGTTTGTACCTTTATCAACTCTTGAGAGTAGACTTATAGGACTTATTTTATGTAAAATGAGGTGCTAAATCCACTGGTTAAAACCGCCATGTCCTATCTTGATCCGTTTAGGAGATCGAGTAAAATGGATAAAAATAGTTATTTGAAAATGTGATATATAAACATTTTGTTCGTTTGTACCTTGATCAACTCTTGAGAGTAGACTTATAGGACTTATTTTATGTAAAATGAGGTGCTAAATCCACTGGTGAAAACCCCGATGTCCTATCTTGAACCGTTTAGGAGATCGAGTAAAATGGATATTAATAGATATTTGAAAATGTGATATATAAACATTTTATTCGTTTGTACCTCCATCAACTTCTGAGAGTAGACTAATAGGACTTATTATATGTAAAATGAGGTGCTAAATCCACTGGTGAAAACCGCGATGTCCTATTTTTAACCGTTTAGGATATCGAGTAAAATGGATATTAATAAATATTTGAAAATGTGATATATAAACATTTTATTTGTTTGTACCTTTATCAACTCTAAAGAGTAGACTTATAGGACTTATTTTATGTAAAATGAGGTGCTAAATCCACTGGTGAAAACCGCGATGTCCTATTTTTAACCTTTTAGGAGATCGAGTAAAATGGAGAATAATAGATATTTGAATATGTGATATATAAACATTTTGTTCGTTTGTACCTTTATCAACTCTTGAGAGTAGACTTATAGGACATATTTTATGTAAAATGAGGTGCTACATCCACTGGTGAAAACAGCGATGTCCTATCTTGAAACGTTTAGGAGATCGAGTAAAATGGAGAGAATAATAGATATTTGAAAATGTGATATATAAACATTTTATTCGTTTGTACCTTTATCAACTCTAAAGAGTAGACTTATAGGACTTATTTTATGTAAAATGAGGTGCTAAATCCACTGGTGAAAACCGCGATGTCCTATTTTTAACCGTTTAGGAGATCGAGTAAAATGGAGAATAATAGATATTTGAATATGTGATATATAAACATTTTATTCGTTTGTACCTTTATCAACTCTTAAGAGTAGACTTATAGAACTTATTTTATGTAAAATGAGGTGCTAAATCTACTGGTGAAAACCGCGATGTCCTATCTTGAACCCTTTAGGAGATCGAGTAAAATGGAGAATAATAGATATTTGAAAATGTGATATATAAACATTTTGTTCGTTTGTACCTTTATCAACTCTTGAGAGTAGACTTATAGGACTTATTTTATGTAAAATGAGGTGCTAAATCCACTGGTGAAAACCCCGATGTCCTATCTTGAACCGTTTAGGAGATCGAGTAAAATGGAGAATAATAGATATTTGAATATGTGATATATAAACATTTTATTCGTTTGTACATTTATCAACTCTTAAGAGTAGACTTATAGAACTTATTTTATGTAAAATGAGGTGCTAAATCCACTGGTGAAAACCGCGATGTCCTATCTTGAACCGTTTAGGAGATCGAGTAAAATGGAGAATAATAGATATTTGAAAATGTGATATATAAACATTTTGTTCGTTTGTACCTTGATCAACTCTTGAGAGTAGTCTTATAGGACTTATTTTATGTAAAATGAGGTGCTAAATCCACTGGTGAAAACCTTGATGTCCTATCTTGAACCGTTTAGGAGATCGAGTTAAATGTAGAATAATAGATATTTGAAAATGTGATATATAAACATTTGGTCCGTTTGTACCTTTATCAACTCTTGAGAGTAGACTTATAGGACATATTTTATGTAAAATGAGGTGCTAAATCCACTGGTGAAAACCGCGATGTCCTATCTTTAACCGTTTAGGAGATCGAGTAAAATGGAGAATAATAGATATTTTATAATGTGATATATAAACATTTTATTCGTTTGTACCTTTATCAACTCTTGAGAGTAGACTTATAGGACATATTTTATGTAAAATGAGGTGCTAAATCGACTGGTGAAATCCACGATGTCCTATCTTTAACCGTTTAGGAGATAGAGTAAAATGGAGAATAATAGATATTTGAAAATGTGATATATAAACATTTTATTCGTTTGTACCTTTATCAACTCTTGAGAGTAGACTTATAGGACTTATTTTATGAAAAATGAGGTGCTAAATCCACTGGTGAAAACCTTGATGTCCTATCTTGAACCGTTTAGGAGATCGAGTTAAATGTAGAATAATAGATATTTGAAAATGTGATATATAAACATTTGGTTCGTTTGTACCTTGATCAACTCTTGAGAGTAGACTTATAGGACTTATTTTATGTAAAATGAGGTGCTAAATCCACTGGTGAAAACCTTGATGTCCTATCTTGAACCGTTTAGGAGATCGAGTTAAATGTAGAATAATAGATATTTGAAAATGTGATATATAAACATTTGGTTCGTTTGTACCTTTATCAACTCTTGAGAGTAGACTTATAGGACATATTTTATGTAAAATGAGGTGCTACATCCACTGGTGAAAACCGCGATGTCCTATCTTTAACCGTTTAGGAGATCGAGTAAAATGGAGAATAATAGATATTTGAAAATGTGATATATAAACATTTGGTTCGTTTGTACCTTTATCAACTCTTGAGAGTAGACTTATAGGACATATTTTATGTAAAATGAGGTGCTACATCCACTGGTGAAAACCGCGATGTCCTATCTTTAACCGTTTAGAAGATCGAGTAAAATGGAGAATAATAGATATTTTATAATGTGATATATAAACATTTTATTCGTTTGTACCTTTATCAACTCTTGAGAGTAGACTTATAAGACTTATTTTAAGTAAAATGAGGTGCTAAATCCACTGGTGAAAACCGCGATGTCCTATCTTTAACCGTTTAGGAGATCGAGTAAAATGGAGAATAATAGATATTTGAAAATGTGATATATAAACATTTTATTCGTTTGTACCTTTATCAACTCTTGAGAGTAGACTTATAGGACATATTTTATGTAAAATGAGGTGCTAAATCGACTGGTGAAATCCGCGATGTCCTATCTTTAACCGTTTAGGAGATCGAGTAAAATGGAGAATAATAGATATTTGAAAATGTGATATATAAACATTTTATTCGTTTGTACCTTTATCAACTCTAAAGAGTAGACTTATAGGACTTATTTTATGTAAAATGAGGTGCTAAATCCACTGGTGAAAACCGCGATGTCCTATTTTTAACCTTTTAGGAGATCGAGTAAAATGGAGAATAATAGATATTTGAATATGTGATATATAAACATTTTGTTCGTTTGTACCTTTATCAACTCTTGAGAGTAGACTTATAGGACTTATTTTATGTAAAATGAGGTGCTAAATCCACTGGTGAAAACCTTGATGTCCTATCTTGATCCGTTTAGGAGATCGAGTTAAATGTACAATAATAGATATTTGAAAATGTGATATATAAACATTTGGTTCGTTTGTACCTTTATCAACTCTTGAGAGTAGACTTATAGGACATATTTTATGTAAAATGAGGTGCTAAATCCACTGGTGAAAACCGCGATGTCCTATCTTTAACCGTTTAGGAGATCGAGTAAAATGGAGAATAATAGATATTTTATAATGTGATATATAAACATTTTATTCGTTTGTACCTTTATCAACTCTTGAGAGTAGACTTATAAGACTTATTTTAAGTAAAATGAGGTGCTAAATCCACTGGTGAAAACCGCGATGTCCTATCTTTAACCGTTTAGGAGATCGAGTAAAATGGAGAATAATAGATATTTGAAAATGTGATATATAAACATTTTATTCGTTTGTACCTTTATCAACTCTTGAGAGTAGACTTATAGGACATATTTTATGTAAAATGAGGTGCTAAATCGACTGGTGAAATCCGCGATGTCCTATCTTTAACCGTTTAGGAGATAGAGTAAAATGGAGAATAATAGATATTTGAAAATGTGATATATAAACATTTTATTCGTTTGTACCTTTATCAACTCTTGAGAGTAGACTTATAGGACTTATTTTATGTAAAATGAGGTGCTAAATCCACTGGTGAAAACCTTGATGTCCTATCTTGAACCGTTTAGGAGATCGAGTTAAATGTAGAATAATAGATATTTGAAAATGTGATATATAAACATTTGGTTCGTTTGTACCATTATCAACTCTTGAGAGTAGACTTATAGGACATATTTTATGTAAAATGAGGTGCTACATCCACTAGTGAAAACCGCGATGTCCTATCTTTAACCGTTTAGGAGATCGAGTAAAATGGAGAATAATAGATATTTGAAAATGTGATATATAAACATTTGGTTCGTTTGTACCTTTATCAACTCTTGAGAGTAGACTTATAGGACATATTTTAAGTAAAATGAGGTGCTAAATCCACTGGTGAAAACCGCGATGTCCTATCTTTAACCGTTTAGGAGATCGAGTAAAATGGAGAATAATAGATATTTGAAAATGTGATATATAAACATTTTATTCGTTTGTACCTTTATCAACTCTTGAGAGTAGACTTATAGGACATATTTTATGTAAAATGAGGTGCTAAATCGACTGGTAAAATCCGCGATGTCCTATCTTTAACCGTTTAGGAGATCGAGTAAAATGGAGAATAATAGATATTTGAAAATGTGATATATAAACATTTTATTCGTTTGTACCTTTATCAACTCTAAAGAGTAGACTTATAGGACTTATTTTATGTAAAATGAGGTGCTAAATCCACTGGTGAAAACCGCGATGTCCTATTTTTAACCTTTTAGGAGATCGAGTAAAATGGAGAATAATAGATATTTGAATATGTGATATATAAACATTTTGTTCGTTTGTACCTTTATCAACTCTTGAGAGTAGACTTATATTACATATTTTATGTAAAATGAGGTGCTACATCCACTGGTGAAAACAGCGATGTCCTATCTTGAACCGTTTAGGAGATCGAGTAAAATGGAGAAAAATAGATATTTGAAAATGTGATATATAAACATTTTATTCGTTTTTACCTTTATCAACTCTTGAAAGTAGACTTATAGGACCTATTTTATGTAAAATGAGGTGCTAACTCCACTGGTGAAAACCGCGATGTCCTATCTTGAACCGTTTAGGAGATCGAGTAAAATGGAGAAAAATAGATATTTGAAAATGTGATATATAAACATTTTATTTGTTTTTACCTTTATCAACTCTTGAGAGTAGACTTATAGGACTTATTTTATGTAAAATGAGGTGCTAAATCCACTGGTGAAAACCGCGATGTCCTATTTTTAACCTTTTAGGAGATCGAGTAAAATGGAGAATAATAGATATTTGAATATGTGATATATAAACATTTTGTTCGTTTGTACCTTTATCAACTCTTGAGAGTAGACTTATAGGACTTATTTTATGTAAAATGAGGTGCTAAATCCACTGGTGAAAACCTTGATGTCCTATCTTGAACCGTTTAGGAGATCGAGTTAAATGTACAATAATAGATATTTGAAAATGTGATATATAAACATTTGGTTCGTTTGTACCTTTATCAACTCTTGAGAGTAGACTTATAGGACATATTTTATGTAAAATGAGGTGCTAAATCCACTGGTGAAAACCGCGATGTCCTATCTTTAACCGTTTAGGAGATCGAGTAAAATGGAGAATAATAGATATTTTATAATGTGATATATAAACATTTTATTCGTTTGTACCTTTATCAACTCTTGAGAGTAGACTTATAAGACTTATTTTAAGTAAAATGAGGTGCTAAATCCACTGGTGAAAACCGCGATGTCCTATCTTTAACCGTTTAGGAGATCGAGTAAAATGGAGAATAATAGATATTTGAAAATGTGATATATAAACATTTTATTCGTTTGTACCTTTATCAACTCTTGAGAGTAGACTTATAGGACATATTTTATGTAAAATGAGGTGCTAAATCGACTGGTAAAATCCGCGATGTCCTATCTTTAACCGTTTAGGAGATCGAGTAAAATGGAGAATAATAGATATTTGAAAATGTGATATATAAACATTTTATTCGTTTGTACCTTTATCAACTCTAAAGAGTAGACTTATAGGACTTATTTTATGTAAAATGAGGTGCTAAATCCACTGGTGAAAACCGCGATGTCCTATTTTTAACCTTTTAGGAGATCGAGTAAAATGGAGAATAATAGATATTTGAATATGTGATATATAAACATTTTGTTCGTTTGTACCTTTATCAACTCTTGAGAGTAGACTTATATTACATATTTTATGTAAAATGAGGTGCTACATCCACTGGTGAAAACAGCGATGTCCTATCTTGAACCGTTTAGGAGATCGAGTAAAATGGAGAAAAATAGATATTTGAAAATGTGATATATAAACATTTTATTCGTTTTTACCTTTATCAACTCTTGAAAGTAGACTTATAGGACCTATTTTATGTAAAATGAGGTGCTAAATCCACTGGTGAAAACCGCGATGTCCTATCTTTAACCGTTTAGGAGATCGAGTAAAATGGAGAATAATAGATATTTTATAATGTGATATATAAACATTTTATTCGTTTGTACCTTTATCAACTCTTGAGAGTAGACTTATAAGACTTATTTTAAGTAAAATGAGGTGCTAAATCCACTGGTGAAAACCGCGATGTCCTATCTTTAACCGTTTAGGAGATCGAGTAAAATGGAGAATAATAGATATTTGAAAATGTGATATATAAACATTTTATTCGTTTGTACCTTTATCAACTCTTGAGAGTAGACTTATAGGACATATTTTATGTAAAATGAGGTGCTAAATCGACTGGTAAAATCCGCGATGTCCTATCTTTAACCGTTTAGGAGATCGAGTAAAATGGAGAATAATAGATATTTGAAAATGTGATATATAAACATTTTATTCGTTTGTACCTTTATCAACTCTAAAGAGTAGACTTATAGGACTTATTTTATGTAAAATGAGGTGCTAAATCCACTGGTGAAAACCGCGATGTCCTATTTTTAACCTTTTAGGAGATCGAGTAAAATGGAGAATAATAGATATTTGAATATGTGATATATAAACATTTTGTTCGTTTGTACCTTTATCAACTCTTGAGAGTAGACTTATATTACATATTTTATGTAAAATGAGGTGCTACATCCACTGGTGAAAACAGCGATGTCCTATCTTGAACCGTTTAGGAGATCGAGTAAAATGGAGAAAAATAGATATTTGAAAATGTGATATATAAACATTTTATTCGTTTTTACCTTTATCAACTCTTGAAAGTAGACTTATAGGACCTATTTTATGTAAAATGAGGTGCTAACTCCACTGGTGAAAACCGCGATGTCCTATCTTGAACCGTTTAGGAGATCGAGTAAAATGGAGAAAAATAGATATTTGAAAATGTGATATATAAACATTTTATTTGTTTTTACCTTTATCAACTCTTGAGAGTAGACTTATAGGACTTATTTTATGTAAAATGAGGTGCTAATTCCACTGGTAAAATCCGCGATGTCCTATCTTTAACCGTTTAGGAGATCGAGTAAAATGGAAAATAATAGATATTTGAAAATGTGATATATAAACATTTTATTCGTTTGTACCTTTATCAACTCTAAAGAGTAGACTTATAGGACTTATTTTATGTAAAATGAGGTGCTAAATCCACTGGTGAAAACAGCGATGTCCTATTTTTAACCGTTTAGGAGATCGAGTAAAATGGAGAATAATAGATATTTGAATATGTGATATATAAACATTTTATTCGTTTGCACCTTTATCAACTCTTAAGAGTAGACTTATAGAACCTTTTTTATGTAAAATGAGGTGCTAAATCCACTGGTGAAAACCGCGATGTCCTATCTTGAACCGTTTAGGAGATCGAGTAAAATGGAGAATAATAGATTGTTGAAAATGTGATATATAAACATTTTGTTCGTTTGTACCTTTATCAACTCTTGAGAGTAGACTTATAGGACTTATTTTATGTAAAATGAGGTGCTAAATCCACTGGTGAAAACCGCGATGTCCTATCTTTAACCGTTTAGGAGATCGAGTAAAATGGAGAATAATAGATATTTTATAATGTGATATATAAACATTTCATTCGTTTGTACCTTTACCAACTCTTGAGAGTAGACTTATAAGACTTATTTTAAGTAAAATGAGGTGCTAAATCCACTGGTGAAAACCGCGATGTCCTACCTTTAACCGTTTAGGAGATCGAGTAAAATGTAGAATCATAGATATTTTATAATGTGATATATAAACATTTTATTCGTTTTTACCTTTATCAACTCTTGAAAGTAGACTTATAGGACCTATTTGATGTAAAATGAGGTTCTAAATTCACTGGTGAAAACCGCGATGTCCTATCTTGAACCGTTTAGGAGATCGAGTAAAATGGAGAATAATAGATATTTGAAAATGTGATATATAAACATTTTATTCGTTTTTACCTTTATCAACTCTTGAGAGTAGACTTATAGGACTTATTTTATGTAAAATGAGGTGCTAAATCCACTGGTTAAAACCGCGATGTCCTATCTTGATCCGTTTAGGAGATCGAGTAAAATGGATAAAAATAGTTATTTGAAAATGTGATATATAAACATTTTATTCGTTTGTACCTTTATCAACTCTTGAGAGTAGACTTATAAGACTTATTTTATGTAAAATGAGGTGCTAAATCTACTGGTGAAAACCACGATGTCCTATCTTTAACCGTTTAATAGATCGAGTAAAATGGAGAATAATAGATATTTGAAAATGTGATATATAAACATTTTATTCGTTTTTACATTTATCAACTCTTGAGAGTAGACTTATAGGACTTATTTTATGTAAAATGAGATGCTAAATCCACTGGTTAAAACCGCGATGTCCTATCTTGATCCGTTTAGGAGATCGAGTAAAATGGATAAAAATAGTTATTTGAAAATGTGATATTTAAACATTTTATTCTTTTGTACCTTTATCAACTCTTGAGAGTAGACTTATAGGACCTATTTTATGTAAAATGAGGTGCTAAATCCACTAGTGAAAACCGCGATGTCCTATCTTTAACTGTTTAGGAGATCGAGTAAAATGGAGAATAATAGATATTTGAAAATGTGATATATAAACATTTTATTCGTTTGTACCTTTATCAACTTTTGAGAGTAGACTTATAGGACCTTTTTTTATGTAAAATGAGGTGCTAAATCTACTGGTGAAAACCGCGATGTCCTATCTTTAACCGTTTAGGAGATCGAGTAAAATGGAGAATAATAGATATTTGAAAATGTGATATATAAACATTTTATTCGTTTTTACCTTTATCAACTCTTGAGAGTAGACTTATAGGACTTATTTTATGTAAAATGAGGTGCTAAATCCACTGGTTAAAACCGCCATGTCCTATCTTGATCCGTTTAGGAGATCGAGTAAAATGGATAAAAATAGTTATTTGAAAATGTGATATATAAACATTTTGTTCGTTTGTACCTTGATCAACTCTTGAGAGTAGACTTATAGGACTTATTTTATGTAAAATGAGGTGCTAAATCCACTGGTAAAAACCCCGATGTCCTATCTTGAACCGTTTAGGAGATCGAGTAAAATGGATATTAATAGATATTTGAAAATGTGATATATAAACATTTTATTCGTTTGTACCTCTATCAACTTCTGAGAGTAGACTAATAGGACTTATTATATGTAAAATGAGGTGCTAAATCCACTGGTGAAAACCGCGATGTCCTATTTTTAACCGTTTAGGATATCGAGTAAAATGGATATTAATAAATATTTGAAAATGTGATATATAAACATTTTATTCGTTTGTACCTTTATCAACTCTAAAGAGTAGACTTATAGGACTCATTTTATGTAAAATGAGGTGCTAAATCCACTGGTGAAAACCGCGATGTCCTATTTTTAACCTTTTAGGAGATCGAGTAAAATGGAGAATAATAGATATTTGAATATGTGATATATAAACATTTTGTTCGTTTGTACCTTTATCAACTCTTGAGAGTAGACTTATAGGACATATTTTATGTAAAATGAGGTGCTACATCCACTGGTGAAAACAGCGATGTCCTATCTTGAAACGTTTAGGAGATCGAGTTAAATGGAGAGAATAATAGATATTTGAAAATGTGATATATAAACATTTTATTCGTTTGTACCTTTATCAACTCTAAAGAGTAGACTTATAGGACTTATTTTATGTAAAATGAGGTGCTAAATCCACTGGTGAAAACCGCGATGTCCTATTTTTAACCGTTTAGGAGATCGAGTAAAATGGAGAATAATAGATATTTGAATATGTGATATATAAACATTTTATTCGTTTGTACCTTTATCAACTCTTAAGAGTAGACTTATAGGACTTATTTTATGTAAAATGAGGTGCTAAATCCACTGGTGAAAACAGCGATGTCCTATTTTTAACCGTTTAGGAGATCGAGTAAAATGGAAAATAATAGATATTTGAAAATGTGATATATAAACATTTTATTCGTTTGCACCTTTATCAACTCTTAAGAGTAGACTTATAGAACCTTTTTTATGTAAAATGAGGTGCTAAATCCACTGGTGAAAACCGCGATGTCCTATCTTGAACCGTTTAGGAGATCGAGTAAAATGGAGAATAATAGATATTTGAAAATGTGATATATAAACATTTTGTTCGTTTGTACGTTTATCAACTCTTGAGAGTAGACTTATAGGACTTATTTTATGTAAAATGAGGTGCTAAATCCACTGGTGAAAACCGCGATGTCCTATCTTTAACCGTTTAGGAGATCGAGTAAAATGGAGAATAATAGATATTTTATAATGTGATATATAAACATTTTATTCGTTTGTACCTTTACCAACTCTTGGGAGTAGACTTATAAGACTTATTTTAAGTAAAATGAGGTGCTAAATCCACTGGTTAAAACCGCGATGTCCTATCTTGATCCGTTTAGGAGATCGAGTAAAATGGAGAAAAATAGATATTTGAAAATGTGATATATAAACATTTTATTCGTTTTTACCTTTATCAACTCTTGAAAGTAGACTAATAGGAACTATTTTATGTAAAATGAGGTGCTAAATTCACTGGTGAAAACCGCGATGTCCTATCTTGAACCGTTTAGGAGATCGAGTAAAATGGAGAATAATAGATATTTGAAAATGTGATATATAAATATTTTATTCGTTTTTAAATTTATCAACTCTTGAGAGTAGACTTATAGGACTTATTTTATGTAAAATGAGATGCTAAATCCACTGGTTAAAACCGCGATGTCCTATCTTGATCCGTTTAGGAGATCGAGTAAAATGGATAAAAATAGTTATTTGAAAATGTGATATATAAACATTTTATTCGTTTTTACCTTTATCAACTCTTGAAAGTAGACTTATAGGACCTATTTGATGTAAAATGAGGTTCTAAATTCACTGGTGAAAACCGCGATGTCCTATCTTGAACCGTTTAGGAGATCGAGTAAAATGGAGAATAATAGATATTTGAAAATGTGATATATAAACATTTTATTCGTTTTCACCTTTATCAACTCTTGAGAGTAGACTTATAGGACTTATTTTATGTAAAATGAGGTGCTAAATCCACTGGTTAAAACCGCGATGTCCTATCTTGATCCGTTTAGGAGATCGAGTAAAATGGATAAAAATAGTTATTTGAAAATGTGATATATAAACATTTTATTCGTTTGTACCTTTATCAACTCTTGAGAGTAGACTTATAAGACTTATTTTATGTAAAATGAGGTGCTAAATCTACTGGTGAAAACCGCGATGTCCTATCTTTAACCGTTTAGGAGATCGAGTAAAATGGAGAATAATAGATATTTGAAAATGTGATATATAAACATTTTATTCGTTTTTACATTTATCAACTCTTGAGAGTAGACTTATAGGACTTATTTTATGTAAAATGAGATGCTAAATCCACTGGTTAAAACCGCGATGTCCTATCTTGATCCGTTTAGGAGATCGAGTAAAATGGATAAAAATAGTTATTTGAAAATGTGATATATAAACATTTTATTCTTTTGTACCTTTATCAACTCTTGAGAGTAGACTTATAGGACCTATTTTATGTAAAATGAGGTGCTAAATCCACTAGTGAAAACCGCGATGTCCTATCTTTAACTGTTTAGGAGATCGAGTAAAATGGAGAATAATAGATATTTGAAAATGTGATATATAAACATTTTATTCGTTTGTACCTTTATCAACTTTTGAGAGTAGACTTATAGGACCTATTTTATGTAAAATGAGGTGCTAAATCTACTGGTGAAAACCGCGATGTCCTATCTTTAACCGTTTAGGAGATCGAGTAAAATGGAGAATAATAGATATTTGAAAATGTGATATATAAACATTTTATTCGTTTTTACCTTTATCAACTCTTGAGAGTAGACTTATAGGACTTATTTTATGTAAAATGAGGTGCTAAATCCACTGGTTAAAACCGCCATGTCCTATCTTGATCCGTTTAGGAGATCGAGTAAAATGGATAAAAATAGTTATTTGAAAATGTGATATATAAACATTTTGTTCGTTTGTACCTTGATCAACTCTTGAGAGTAGACTTATAGGACTTATTTTATGTAAAATGAGGTGCTTAATCCACTGGTGAAAACCGCGATGTGATATCTGTAACCGTTTAGGAGATCGAGTAAAATGGATATTAATAGATATTTGAAAATGTGATATATAAACATTTTATTCGTTTGTACCTCTATCAACTTCTGAGAGTAGACTAATAGGACTTATTATATGTAAAATGAGGTGCTAAATCCACTGGTGAAAACCGCGATGTCCTATTTTTAACCGTTTAGGATATCGAGTAAAATGGATATTAATAAATATTTGAAAATGTGATATATAAACATTTTATTCGTTTGTACCTTTATCAACTCTAAAGAGTAGACTTATAGGACTTATTTTATGTAAAATGAGGTGCTAAATCCACTGGTGAAAACCGCGATGTCCTATTTTTAACCTTTTAGGAGATCGTGTAAAATGGAGAATAATAGATATTTGAATATGTGATATATAAACATTTTGTTCGTTTGTACCTTTATCAACTCTTGAGAGTAGACTTATAGGACATATTTTATGTAAAATGAGGTGCTACATCCACTGGTGAAAACAGCGATGTCCTATCTTGAAACGTTTAGGAGATCGAGTTAAATGGAGAGAATAATAGATATTTGAAAATGTGATATATAAACATTTTATTCGTTTGTACCTTTATCAACTCTAAAGAGTAGACTTATAGGACTTATTTTATGTAAAATGAGGTGCTAAATCCACTGGTGAAAACCGCGATGTCCTATTTTTAACCGTTTAGGAGATCGAGTAAAATGGAGAATAATAGATATTTGAATATGTGATATATAAACATTTTATTCGTTTGTACCTTTATCAACTCTTAAGAGTAGACTTATAGAACTTATTTTATGTAAAATGAGGTGCTAAATCTACTGGTGAAAACCGCGATGTCCTATCTTGAACCGTTTAGGAGATCGAGTAAAATGGAGAATAATAGATATTTGAAAATGTGATATATAAACATTTTGTTCGTTTGTACCTTTATCAACTTTTGAGAGTAGACTTATAGGACTTATTTTATGTAAAATGAGGTGCTAAATCCACTGGTGAAAACCCCGATGTCCTATCTTGAACCGTTTAGGAGATCGAGTAAAATGGAGAATAATAGATATTTGAATATGTGATATATAAACATTTTATTCGTTTGTACCTTTATCAACTCTTAAGAGTAGACTTATAGAACTTATTTTATGTAAAATGAGGTGCGTAATCCACTGGTGAAAACCGCGATGTCCTATCTTGAACCGTTTAGGAGATCGAGTAAAATGGAGAATAATAGATATTTGAAAATGTGATATATAAACATTTTGTTCGTTTGTACCTTGATCAACTCTTGAGAGTAGACTTATAGGACTTATTTCATGTAAAATGAGGTGCTAAATCCACTGGTGAAAACCTTGATGTCCTATCTTGAACCGTTTAGGAGATCGAGTTAAATGTAGAATAATAGATATTTGAAAATGTGATATATAAACATTTGGTTCGTTTGTACCTTTATCAACTCTTGAGAGTAGACTTATAGGACATATTTTATGTAAAATGAGGTGCTAAATCCACTGGTGAAAACCGCGATGTCCTATCTTTAACCGTTTAGGAGATCGAGTAAAATGGAGAATAATTGATATTTTATAATGTGATATATAAACATTTTATTCGTTTGTACCTTTATCAACTCTTGAGAGTAGACTTATAAGACTTATTTTAAGTAAAATGAGGTGCTAAATCCACTGGTGAAAACCGCGATGTCCTATCTTTAACCGTTTAGGAGATCGAGTAAAATGGAGAATAATAGATATTTGAAAATGTGATATATAAACATTTTATTCGTTTGTACCTTTATCAACTCTTGAGAGTAGACTTATAGGACATATTTTATGTAAAATGAGGTGCTAAATCGACTGGTAAAATCCGCGATGTCCTATCTTTAACCGTTTAGGAGATAGAGTAAAATGGAGAATAATAGATATTTGAAAATGTGATATATAAACATTTTATTCGTTTGTACCTTTATCAACTCTCGAGAGTAGACTTATAGGACATATTTTATGTAAAATGAGGTGCTACATCCACTGGTGAAAACCGCGATGTCCTATCTTTAACCGTTTAGGAGATCGAGTAAAATGGAGAATAATAGATATTTTATAATGTGATACATAAACATTTTATTCGTTTGTACCTTTATCAACTCTTGAGAGTAGACTTATAAGACTTATTTTAAGTAAAATGAGGTGCTAAATCCACTGGTGAAAACCGCGATGTTCTATCTTTAACCGTTTAGGAGATCGAGTAAAATGGAGAATAATAGATATTTGAAAATGTGATATATAAACATTTTATTCGTTTGTACCTTTATCAACTCTTGAGAGTAGACTTATAGGACATATTTTATGTATAATGAGGTGCTAAATCGACTGGTGAAATCCGCGATGTCCTATCTTTAACCGTTTAGGAGATCGAGTAAAATGGAGAATAATAGATATTTGAAAATGTGATATATAAACATTTTATTCGTTTGTACCTTTATCAACTCTAAAGAGTAGACTTATAGGACTTATTTTATGTAAAATGAGGTGCTAAATCCACTGGTGAAAACCGCGATGTCCTATTTTAAACCTTTTAGGAGATCGAGTAAAATGGAGAATAATAGATATTTGAATATGTGATATATAAACATTTTGTTCGTTTGTACCTTTATCAACTCTTGAGAGTAGACTTATATTACATATTTTATGTAAAATTAGGTGCTACATCCACTGGTGAAAACAGCGATGTCCTATCTTGAATCGTTTAGGAGATCGAGTAAAATGGAGAAAAATAGATATTTGAAAATGTGATATATAAACATTTTGTTCGTTTGTACCTTTATCAACTCTTGAGAGTAGACTTATATTACATATTTTATGTAAAATGAGGTGCTACATCCACTGGTGAAAACAGCGATGTCCTATCTTGAACCGTTTAGGAGATCGAGTAAAATGGAGAAAAATAGATATTTGAAAATGTGATATATAAACATTTTATTCGTTTTTACCTTTATCAACTCTTGAAAGTAGACTTATAGGACCTATTTTATGTAAAATGAGGTGCTAACTCCACTGGTGAAAACCGCGATGTCCTATCTTGAACCGTTTAGGAGATCGAGTAAAATGGAGAAAAATAGATATTTGAAAATGTGATATATAAACATTTTATTTGTTTTTACCTTTATCAACTCTTGAGAGTAGACTTAGAGGACTTATTTTATGTAAAATGAGGTGCTACATCCACTGGTGAAAACAGCGATGTCCTATCTTGAACCGTTTAGGAGATCGAGTAAAATGGAGAAAAATAGATATTTGAAAATGTGATATATAAACATTTTATTCGTTTTTACCTTTATCAACTCTTGAAAGTAGACTTATAGGACTTATTTTATGTAAAATGAGGTGCTAACTCCACTGGTGAAAACCGCGATGTCCTATCTTGAACCGTTTAGGAGATAGAGTAAAATGGAGAATAATAGATATTTGAAAATGTGATATATAAACATTTTATTCGTTTGTACCTTTATCAACTCTCGAGAGTAGACTTATAGGACTTATTTTATGTAAAATGAGGTGCTAAATCCACTGGTGAAAACCTTGATGTCCTATCTTGAACCGTTTAGGAGATCGAGTTAAATGTAGAATAATAGATATTTGAAAATGTGATATATAAACATTTGGTTCGTTTGTACCTTGATCAACTCTTGAGAGTAGACTTATAGGACTTATTTTATGTAAAATGAGGTGCTAAATCCACTGGTGAAAACCGCGATGTCCTATTTTTAACCGTTTAGGAGATCGAGTAAAATGGAGAATAATAGATATTTGAATATGTGATATATAAACATTTTATTCGTTTGCACCTTTATCAACTCTTAAGAGCAGACTTATAGAACCTTTTTTATGTAAAATGAGGTGCTAAATCCACTGGTGAAAACCGCGATGTCCTATCTTGAACCGTTTAGGAGATCGAGTAAAATGGAGAATAATAGAAATTTGAAAATGTGATATATAAACATTTTATTCGTTTTTACCTTTATCAACTCTTGAGACTAGACTTATAGGACATATTTTATGTAAAATGAGGTGCTACATCCACTGGTGAAAACCCCGATGTCCTATCTTGAACCGTTTAGGAGATCGAGTAAAATGGATAAAAATAGTTATTTGAAAATGTGATATATAAACATTTTATTCGTTTGTACCTTTATCAACTCTTGAGAGTAGACTTATAGGACCTATTTTATGTAAAATGAGGTGCTAAATCCACTAGTGAAAACCGCGATGTCCTATCTTGAACCGTTTAGGAGATCGAGTTAAATGTAGAATAATAGATATTTGAAAATGTGATATATAAACATTTGGTTCGTTTGTACCTTGATCAACTCTTGAGAGTAGACTTATAGGACTTATTTTATGTAAAATGAGGTGCTAAATCCACTGGTGAAAACCTTGATGTCCTATCTTGAACCGTTTAGGAGATCGAGTTAAATGTAGAATAATAGATATTTGAAAATGTGATATATAAACATTTGGTTCGTTTGTACCTTGTTCAACTCTTGAGAGTAGACTTATAAGACTTATTTTAAGTAAAATGAGGTGCTAAATCCACTGGTGAAAACCGCGATGTCCTATCTTTAACCGTTTAGGAGATCGAGTAAAATGGAGAATAATAGATATTTGAAAATGTGATATATAAACATTTTATTCGTTTGTACCTTTATCAACTCTTGACAGTAGACTTATAGGACATATTTTATGTAAAATGAGGTGCTAAATCGACTGGTGAAATCCGCGATGTCCTATCTTTAACCGTTTAGGAGATCGAGTAAAATGGAGAATAATAGATATTTGAAAATGTGATATATAAACATTTTATTCGTTTGTACCTTTATCAACTCTAAAGAGTAGACTTATAGGACTTGTTTTATGTAAAATGAGGTGCTACATCCACTGGTGAAAAGCCCGATGTCCTATATTGAACCGTTTAGGAGATCGAGTAAAATGGAGAATAATAGATATTTGAAAATGTGATATATAAACATTTTGTTCGTTGGTACCTTGATCAACTCTTGAGAGTAGACTTATAGGACTTATTTTATGTAAAATGAGGTGCTAAATTCACTGGTGAAAACCCCGATGTCCTATCTTGAACCGTTTAGGAGATCGAGTAAAATGTAGAATAATAGATATTTGAAAATGTGATATATAAACATTTTGTTCGTTTGTACCTTGATCAACTCTTGAGAGTAGACTTATAGGACTTATTTTTTGTAAAATGAGGTGCTAAATCCACTGGTGAAAACCCCGATGTCCTATCTTGAACCGTTTAGGAGATCGAGTAAAATGGAGAAAAATAGGTATTTGAAAATGTGATATATAAACATTTTATTCGTTTTTACCTTTATCAACTCTTGAAAGTAGACTTATAGGACCTATTTTATGTAAAATGAGGTGCTAAATTCACTGGTGAAAACCGCGATGTCCTATCTTGAACCGTTTAGGAGATCGAGTAAAATGGAGAATAATAGATATTTGAAAATGTGATATATAAACATTTTATTCGTTTTTACCTTTATCAACTCTTGAGAGTAGACTTATAGGACTTATTTTATGTAAAATGAGATGCTAAATCCACTGGTTAAAACCGCGATGTCCTATCTTGATCCGTTTAGGAGATCGAGTAAAATGGATAAAAATAGTTATTTGAAAACGTGATATATAAACATTTTATTCGTTTTTACCTTTATCAACTCTTGAAAGTAGACTTATAGGACCTATTTTATGTAAAATGAGGTGCTAAATTCACTGGTGAAAACCGCGATGTCCTATCTTGAACCGTTTAGGAGATCGAGTAAAATGGAGAATAATAGATATTTGAAAATGTGATATATAAACATTTTATTCGTTTTTACCTTTATCAACTCTTGAGAGTAGACTTATAGGACTTATTTTATGTAAAATGAGGTGCTAAATCCACTGGTTAAAATCGCGATGTCCTATCTTGATCCGATTAGGAGATCGAGTAAAATGGATAAAAATAGTTATTTGAAAATATGATATATAAACATTTTATTCGTTTGTACCTTTATCAACTCTTGAGAGTAGACTTATAAGACTTATTTCATGTAAAATAAGGTGCTAAATCCACTGGTGAAAACCCCGATGTCCAATCTTAAACCGTTTAGGAGATCGAGTAAAATGGAGAATAATAGATATTTGAAAATGTGATATATAAACATTTTATTCGTTTGTACCTTTATCAACTCTTGAGAGTAGACTTATAAGACTTATTTCATGTAAAATGAGGTGCTAAATCCACTGGTGAAAACCCCGATGTCCAATCTTAAACCGTTTAGGAGATCGAGTAAAATGGAGAATAATAGATATTTGAAAATGTGATATATAAACATTTTATTCGTTTGTACCTTTATCAACTCTTGAGAGTAGACTTATAAGACTTATTTCATGTAAAATGAGGTGCTAAATCCACTGGTGAAAACCCCGATGTCCAATCTTAAACCGTTTAGGAGATCGAGTAAAATGGAGAATAATAGATATTTGAAAATGTGATATATAAACATTTTATTCGTTTTTACCTTTATCAACTCTTGAAAGTAGACTTATAGGACCTATTTTATGTAAAATGAGGTGCTAAATTCACTGGTGAAAACCGCGATGTCCTATCTTGAACCGTTTAGGAGATCGAGTAAAATGGAGAATAATAGATATTTGAAAATGTGATATATAAACATTTTATTCGTTTGTACCATTATCAACTTTTGAGAGTAGACTAATAGGACTTATTATATGTAAAATGAGGTGCTAAATCCACTGGTGAAAACCGCGATGTCCTATCTTTAACCGTTTAGGATATCGAGTAAAATGGATATTAATAGATATTTGAAAATGTGATATATAAACATTTTATTCGTTTGTACCCTTATCAACTCTTGAGAGTAGACTTAAAGGAGTTATTTTATGTAAAATGAGGTGCTAAATCCACTGGTGAAAACCGCGATGTCCTATCTTTAACCGTTTAGGAGATCGAGTAAAATGGAGAATAATAGATATTTGAAAATGTGATATATAAACATTTTATTCGTTTGTACCTTTATCAACTCTTGAGAGTAGACTTATAGGAGTTATTTTATGTAAAATGAGGTGCTAAATCCACTGGTGAAATCCGTGATGTCCTATCTTTAACCGTTTAGGAGATCGAGTAAAATGGAGAATAATAGATATTTGAAAATGTGATATATAAACATTTTGTTCGTTTGTACCTTTATCAACCCTTAAGAGTAGACTTATAGGACATATTTTATGTAAGATGAGGTGCTACATCCACTGGTGAAAACCCCGATGTCCTATCTTGAACCGTTTAGGAGATCGAGTAAAATGGAGAATAATAGATATTTGAAAATGTGATATATAAACATTTTGTTCGTTTGTCCCTTGATCAACTCTTGAGAGTAGCCTTATAGGACTTATTTTATGTAAAATGAGGTGCTAAATCCACTGGTGAAAACCGCGATGTCCTATTTTTAACCGTTTAGGAGATCGAGTAAAATGGAGAATAATAGATATTTGAATATGTGATATATAAACATTTTATTCGTTTGCACCTTTATCAACTCTTAAGAGCAGACTTATAGAACCTTTTTTATGTAAAATGAGGTGCTAAATCCACTGGTGAAAACCGCGATGTCCTATCTTGAACCGTTTAGGAGATCGAGTAAAATGGAGAATAATAGAAATTTGAAAATGTGATATATAAACATTTTATTCGTTTTTACCTTTATCAACTCTTGAGACTAGACTTATAGGACATATTTTATGTAAAATGAGGTGCTACATCCACTGGTGAAAACCCCGATGTCCTATCTTGAACCGTTTAGGAGATCGAGTAAAATGGATAAAAATAGTTATTTGAAAATGTGATATATAAACATTTTATTCGTTTGTACCTTTATCAACTCTTGAGAGTAGACTTATAGGACCTATTTTATGTAAAATGAGGTGCTAAATCCACTAGTGAAAACCGCGATGTCCTATCTTGAACCGTTTAGGAGATCGAGTTAAATGTAGAATAATAGATATTTGAAAATGTGATATATAAACATTTGGTTCGTTTGTACCTTGATCAACTCTTGAGAGTAGACTTATAGGACTTATTTTATGTAAAATGAGGTGCTAAATCCACTGGTGAAAACCTTGATGTCCTATCTTGAACCGTTTAGGAGATCGAGTTAAATGTAGAATAATAGATATTTGAAAATGTGATATATAAACATTTGGTTCGTTTGTACCTTGTTCAACTCTTGAGAGTAGACTTATAAGACTTATTTTAAGTAAAATGAGGTGCTAAATCCACTGGTGAAAACCGCGATGTCCTATCTTTAACCGTTTAGGAGATCGAGTAAAATGGAGAATAATAGATATTTGAAAATGTGATATATAAACATTTTATTCGTTTGTACCTTTATCAACTCTTGACAGTAGACTTATAGGACATATTTTATGTAAAATGAGGTGCTAAATCGACTGGTGAAATCCGCGATGTCCTATCTTTAACCGTTTAGGAGATCGAGTAAAATGGAGAATAATAGATATTTGAAAATGTGATATATAAACATTTTATTCGTTTGTACCTTTATCAACTCTAAAGAGTAGACTTATAGGACTTGTTTTATGTAAAATGAGGTGCTACATCCACTGGTGAAAAGCCCGATGTCCTATATTGAACCGTTTAGGAGATCGAGTAAAATGGAGAATAATAGATATTTGAAAATGTGATATATAAACATTTTGTTCGTTGGTACCTTGATCAACTCTTGAGAGTAGACTTATAGGACTTATTTTATGTAAAATGAGGTGCTAAATTCACTGGTGAAAACCCCGATGTCCTATCTTGAACCGTTTAGGAGATCGAGTAAAATGTAGAATAATAGATATTTGAAAATGTGATATATAAACATTTTGTTCGTTTGTACCTTGATCAACTCTTGAGAGTAGACTTATAGGACTTATTTTTTGTAAAATGAGGTGCTAAATCCACTGGTGAAAACCCCGATGTCCTATCTTGAACCGTTTAGGAGATCGAGTAAAATGGAGAAAAATAGGTATTTGAAAATGTGATATATAAACATTTTATTCGTTTTTACCTTTATCAACTCTTGAAAGTAGACTTATAGGACCTATTTTATGTAAAATGAGGTGCTAAATTCACTGGTGAAAACCGCGATGTCCTATCTTGAACCGTTTAGGAGATCGAGTAAAATGGAGAATAATAGATATTTGAAAATGTGATATATAAACATTTTATTCGTTTTTACCTTTATCAACTCTTGAGAGTAGACTTATAGGACTTATTTTATGTAAAATGAGATGCTAAATCCACTGGTTAAAACCGCGATGTCCTATCTTGATCCGTTTAGGAGATCGAGTAAAATGGATAAAAATAGTTATTTGAAAACGTGATATATAAACATTTTATTCGTTTTTACCTTTATCAACTCTTGAAAGTAGACTTATAGGACCTATTTTATGTAAAATGAGGTGCTAAATTCACTGGTGAAAACCGCGATGTCCTATCTTGAACCGTTTAGGAGATCGAGTAAAATGGAGAATAATAGATATTTGAAAATGTGATATATAAACATTTTATTCGTTTTTACCTTTATCAACTCTTGAGAGTAGACTTATAGGACTTATTTTATGTAAAATGAGGTGCTAAATCCACTGGTTAAAATCGCGATGTCCTATCTTGATCCGATTAGGAGATCGAGTAAAATGGATAAAAATAGTTATTTGAAAATATGATATATAAACATTTTATTCGTTTGTACCTTTATCAACTCTTGAGAGTAGACTTATAAGACTTATTTCATGTAAAATAAGGTGCTAAATCCACTGGTGAAAACCCCGATGTCCAATCTTAAACCGTTTAGGAGATCGAGTAAAATGGAGAATAATAGATATTTGAAAATGTGATATATAAACATTTTATTCGTTTGTACCTTTATCAACTCTTGAGAGTAGACTTATAAGACTTATTTCATGTAAAATGAGGTGCTAAATCCACTGGTGAAAACCCCGATGTCCAATCTTAAACCGTTTAGGAGATCGAGTAAAATGGAGAATAATAGATATTTGAAAATGTGATATATAAACATTTTATTCGTTTGTACCTTTATCAACTCTTGAGAGTAGACTTATAAGACTTATTTCATGTAAAATGAGGTGCTAAATCCACTGGTGAAAACCCCGATGTCCAATCTTAAACCGTTTAGGAGATCGAGTAAAATGGAGAATAATAGATATTTGAAAATGTGATATATAAACATTTTATTCGTTTTTACCTTTATCAACTCTTGAAAGTAGACTTATAGGACCTATTTTATGTAAAATGAGGTGCTAAATTCACTGGTGAAAACCGCGATGTCCTATCTTGAACCGTTTAGGAGATCGAGTAAAATGGAGAATAATAGATATTTGAAAATGTGATATATAAACATTTTATTCGTTTGTACCATTATCAACTTTTGAGAGTAGACTAATAGGACTTATTATATGTAAAATGAGGTGCTAAATCCACTGGTGAAAACCGCGATGTCCTATCTTTAACCGTTTAGGATATCGAGTAAAATGGATATTAATAGATATTTGAAAATGTGATATATAAACATTTTATTCGTTTGTACCCTTATCAACTCTTGAGAGTAGACTTAAAGGAGTTATTTTATGTAAAATGAGGTGCTAAATCCACTGGTGAAAACCGCGATGTCCTATCTTTAACCGTTTAGGAGATCGAGTAAAATGGAGAATAATAGATATTTGAAAATGTGATATATAAACATTTTATTCGTTTGTACCTTTATCAACTCTTGAGAGTAGACTTATAGGAGTTATTTTATGTAAAATGAGGTGCTAAATCCACTAGTGAAAACCGCGATGTCCTATCTTTAACCGTTTAGGAGATCGAGTAAAATGGAGAATAATAGATATTTTATAATGTGATATATAAACAATTTATTCGTTTGTACCTTTATCAACTCTTGAGAGTAGACTTATAAGACTTATTTTAAGTAAAATGAGGTGCTAAATCCACTGGTGAAAACCGCGATGTCCTATCTTCAACCGTTTAGGAGATCGAGTAAAATGGAGAATAATAGATATTTGAAAATGTGATATATAAACATTTTATTCGTTTGTACCTTTATCAACTCTTGAGAGTAGACTTATAGGACTTATTTTATGTAAAATGAGGTGCTAAATCCACTGGTGAAATCCGTGATGTCCTATCTTTAACCGTTTAGGAGATCGAGTAAAATGGAGAATAATAGATATTTGAAAATGTGATATATAAACATTTTATTCGTTTGTACCTTTATCAACTCTAAAGAGTAGACTTATAGGACTTATTTTATGTAAAATGAGTTGCTAAATCCACTGGTGAAAACCGCGATGACCTATTTTTAACCGTTTAGGAGATCGAGTAAAATGGAGAATAATAGATATTTGAATATGTGATATATAAACATTTTATACGTTTGTACCTTTATCAACTCTTAAGAGTAGACTTATAGAACTTATTTTATGTAAAATGTAAATCCACTGGTGAAAACCGCGATGTCCTATCTTGAACCGTTTAGGAGATCGAGTAAAATGGAGAATAATAGATATTTGAAAATGTGATATATAAACATTTTGTTCGTTTGTACCTTTATCAACCCTTAAGAGTAGACTTATAGGACATATTTTATGTAAGATGAGGTGCTACATCCACTGGTGAAAACCCCGATGTCCTATCTTGAACCGTTTAGGAGATCGAGTAAAATGGAGAATAATAGATATTTGAAAATGTGATATATAAACATTTTGTTCGTTTGTCCCTTGATCAACTCTTGAGAGTAGCCTTATAGGACTTATTTTATGTAAAATGAGGTGCTAAATCCACTGGTGAAAACCGCGATGTCCTATTTTTAACCGTTTAGGAGATCGAGTAAAATGGAGAATAATAGATATTTGAATATGTGATATATAAACATTTTATTCGTTTGTACCTTTATCAACTCTTAAGAGTAGACTTATAGAACTTATTTTATGTAAAATGAGGTGCTAAATCCACTGGTGAAAACCGCGATGTCCTATCTTGAACCATTTAGGAGATCGAGTAAAATGGAGAATAATAGATATTTGAAAATGTGATATATAAACATTTTGTTCGTTTGTACCTTTATCAACTCTTGAGAGTAGACTTATAGGACTTATTTTATGTAAAATGAGGTGCTAAATCCACTGGTGAAAACCGCGATGTCCTATCTTGATCCGTTTAGGAGATCGAGTAAAATGGATAAAAATAGTTATTTGAAAATGTGATATTTAAACATTTTATTCGTTTGTACCTTTATCAACTCTTGAGAGTAGACTTATAAAACTTATTTCATGTAAAATGAGGTGCTAAATCCACTGGTGAAAACCCCGATGTCCAATCTTAAACCGTTTAGGAGATCGAGTAAAATGGAGAATAATAGATATTTGAAAATGTGATATATAAACATTTTATTCGTTTTTACCTTTATCAACTCTTGAAAGTAGACTTATAGGACCTATTTTATGTAAAATGAGGTGCTAAATTCACTGGTGAAAACCGCGATGTCCTATCTTGAACCGTTTAGGAGATCGAGTAAAATGGAGAATAATAGATATTTGAAAATGTGATATATAAACATTTTATTCGTTTGTACCATTATCAACTTTTGAGAGTAGACTAATAGGACTTATTATATGTAAAATGAGGTGCTAAATCCACTGGTGAAAACCGCGATGTCCTATCTTTAACCGTTTAGGATATCGAGTAAAATGGATATTAATAGATATTTGAAAATGTGATATATAAACATTTTATTCGTTTGTACCCTTATCAACTCTTGAGAGTAGACTTATAGGAGTTATTTTATGTAAAATGAGGTGCTAAATCCACTGGTGAAAACCGCGATGTCCTATCTTTATCCGTTTAGGAGATCGAGTAAAATGGAGAATAATAGATATTTGAAAATGTGATATATAAACATTTTATTCGTTTGTACCTTTATCAACTCTTGAGAGTAGACTTATAGGAGTTATTTTATGTAAAATGAGGTGCTAAATCCACTAGTAAAAACCGCGATGTCCTATCTTTAACCGTTTAGGAGATCGAGTAAAATGGAGAATAATAGATATTTTATAATGTGATATATAAACAATTTATTCGTTTGTACCTTTATCAACTCTTGAGAGTAGACTTATAAGACTTATTTTAAGTAAAATGAGGTGCTAAATCCACTGGTGAAAACCGCGATGTCCTATCTTCAACCGTTTAGGAGATCGAGTAAAATGGAGAGAAATAGATATTTGAAAATGTGATATATAAACATTTTATTCGTTTGTACCTTTATCAACTCTTGAGAGTAGACTTATAGGACTTATTTTATGTAAAATGAGGTGCTAAATCCACTGGTGAAATCCGTGATGTCCTATCTTTAACCGTTTAGGAGATCGAGTAAAATGGAGAATAATAGATATTTGAAAATGTGATATATAAACATTTTATTCGTTTGTACCTTTATCAACTCTAAAGAGTAGACTTATAGGACTTATTTTATGTAAAATGAGTTGCTAAATCCACTGGTGAAAACCGCGATGACCTATTTTTAACCGTTTAGGAGATCGAGTAAAATGGAGAATAATAGATATTTGAATATGTGATATATAAACATTTTATACGTTTGTACCTTTATCAACTCTTAAGAGTAGACTTATAGAACTTATTTTATGTAAAATGTAAATCCACTGGTGAAAACCGCGATGTCCTATTTTTAACCGTTTAGGAGATCGAGTAAAATGGAGAATAATAGATATTTGAATATGTGATATATAAACATTTTATTCGTTTGTACCTTTATCAACTCTTAAGAGTAGACTTATAGAACTTATTTTATGTAAAATGAGGTGCCAAATCCACTGGTGAAAACCGCGATGTCCTATCTTGAACCGTTTAGGAGATCGAGTAAAATGGAGAATAATAGATATTTGAAAATGTGATATATAAACATTTTGTTCGTTTGAACCTTGATCAACTCTTGAGAGTAGACTTATAAGACTTATTTTATGTAAAATGAGGTGCTAAATCCACTGGTGAAAACCCCGATGTCCAATCTTGAACCGTTTAGGAGATCGAGTAAAATGTAGAATAATATATATTTGAAAATGTGATATATAAACATTTTGTTCGTTTGTACCTTTATCAACTCTTGAGAGTAGACTTATAGGACATATTTTATGTAAAAAGAGGTGCTACATCCACTGGTGAAAACCGCGATGTCCAATCTTGAACCGTTTAGGAGATCGAGTAAAATGTAGAATAATAGATATTTGAAAATGTGATATATAAACATTTTATTCGTTTTTACCTTTATCAACTCTTGAGAGTAGACTTATAAGACTTATTTTATGTAAAATGAGGTGCTAAATCCACTGGTGAAAACCGCGATGTCCAATCTTGAACCGTTTAGGAGATCGAGTAAAATGTAGAATAATAGATATTTGAAAATGTGATATATAAACATTTTGTTCGTTTGTACCTTTATCAACTCTTGAGAGTTGACTTATAGGACCTATTTTATGTAAAATGAGGTGCTAAATTCCCTGGTGAAAGCCGCGATGTCCTATCTTTAACCGTTTAGGAGATCGAGTAAAATGGAGAATAATAGATATTTTATAACGTGATATATAAACATTTTATTCGTTTGTACCTTTATCAACTCTTGCGAGTAGACTTATTAGACTTATTTTAAGTAAAATGAGGTGCTAAATCCACTGGTGAAAACCGCGATGTCCTATCTTTAACCGTTTAGGAGATCGAGTAAAATGGAGAATAATAGATATTTTAAGATATTTTATAATGTGATATATAAACATTTTATTCGTTTGTACCTTTATCAACTCTTGCGAGTAGACTTATTAGACTTATTTTAAGTAAAATGAGGTGCTAAATCCACTGGTGAAAACCGCGATGTCCTATCTTGAACCGTATAGGAGATCGAGTAAAATGGAGAATAATAGATATTTGAAAATGTGATATATAAACATTTTGTTCGTTTGAACCTTGATCAACTCTTGAGAGTAGACTTATAAGACTTATTTTATGTAAAATGAGGTGCTAAATCCACTGGTGAAAACCCCGATGTCCAATCTTGAACCGTTTAGGAGATCGAGTAAAATGTAGAATAATATATATTTGAAAATGAGATATATAAACATTTTGTTCGTTTGTACCTTTATCAACTCTTGAGAGTAGACTTATAGGACATATTTTATGTAAAAAGAGGTGCTACATCCACTGGTGAAAACAGCGATGTCCTATCTTTAACCGTTTAGGAGATCGAGTAAAATGGAGAAAAATAGATATTTGAAAATGTGATATATAAACATTTTATTCGTTTTTACCTTTATCAACTCTTGAAAGTAGACTTATAGGACCTATTTTATGTAAAATGAGGTGCTAATTTCACTGGTGAAAACCGCGATGTCCTATCTTTAACCGTTTAGGAGATCGAGTAAAATGGAGAATAATAGATATTTGATAATGTGATATATAAACATTTTATTCGTTTGTACCTTTATCAACTCTTGAGAGTAGACTTATAAGACTTATTTCATGTAAAATGAGGTGCTAAATGTACTGGTGAACACCGCCATGTCCTATCTTTAACCGTTTAGGAGATCGAGTAAAATGGAGAATAATAGATATTTGAAAATGTGATATATTAACATTTTATTCGTTTTTACCTTTATCAACTCTTGAGAGTAGACTTATAGGACTTATTTTATGTAAAATGAGGTGCTTAATCCACTGGTGAAATCCGCGATGTCCTATCTTGAACCGTTTAGGAGATCGAGTAAAATGGAGAATAATAGATATTTGAAAATGTGATATATAAACATTTTATTCGTTTTTACCTTTATCAACTCTTGAGAGTAGACTTATAAGACTTATTTTATGTAAAATGAGGTGCTAAATCCACTGGTGAAAACCGCGATGTCCAATCTTGAACCGTTTAGGAGATCGAGTAAAATGTAGAATAATAGATATTTGAAAATGTGATATATAAACATTTTGTTCGTTTGTACCTTTATCAACTCTTGAGAGTTGACTTATAGGACCTATTTTATGTAAAATGAGGTGCTAAATTCCCTGGTGAAAGCCGCGATGTCCTATCTTTAACCGTTTAGGAGATCGAGTAAAATGGAGAATAATAGATATTTTATAATGTGATATATAAACATTTTATTCGTTTGTACCTTTATCAACTCTTCCGAGTAGACTTATTAGACTTATTTTAAGTAAAATGAGGTGCTAAATCCACTGGTGAAAACCGCGATGTCCTATCTTTAACCTTTTAGGAGATCGAGTAAAATGTAGAATAATATATATTTGAAAATGTGATATATAAACATTTTGTTCGTTTGTAAATTTATCAACTCTTGAGAGTAGACTTATAGGACATATTTTATGTAAAAATAAGTGCTACATCCACTGGTGAAAACAGCGATGTCCTATTTTTAACATTTTAGGAGATCGAGTAAAATGTAGAATAATATATATTTGAAAATGTGATATATAAACATTTTGTTCGTTTGTAAATTTATCAACTCTTGAGAGTAGACTTATAGGCCATATTTTATGTAAAAATAAGTGCTACATCCACTGGTGAAAACAGCGATGTCCTATCTTTAACCGTTTAGGAGATCGAGTAAAATGGAGAAAAATAGATATTTGAAAATGTGATATATAAACATTTTATTCGTTTTTACCTTTATCAACTCTTGAAAGTAGACTTATAGGACCTATTTTATGTAAAATGAGGTGCTTAATCCACTGGTGAAATCCGCGATGTCCTATCTTGAACCGTTTAGGAGATCGAGTAAAATGGAGAATAATAGATATTTGAAAATGTGATATATAAACATTTTATTCGTTTTTACCTTTATCAACTCTTGAGAGTAGACTTATAAGACTTATTTTATGTAAAATGAGGTGCTAAATCCACTGGTGAAAACCGCGATGTCCAATCTTGAACCGTTTAGGAGATCGAGTAAAATGTAGAATAATAGATATTTGAAAATGTGATATATAAACATTTTGTTCGTTTGTACCTTTATCAACTCTTGAGAGTTGACTTATAGGACCTATTTTATGTAAAATGAGGTGCTAAATTCCCTGGTGAAAGCCGCGATGTCCTATCTTTAACCGTTTAGGAGATCGAGTAAAATGGAGAATAATAGATATTTTATAATGTGATATATAAACATTTTATTCGTTTGTACCTTTATCAACTCTTCCGAGTAGACTTATTAGACTTATTTTAAGTAAAATGAGGTGCTAAATCCACTGGTGAAAACCGCGATGTCCTATCTTTAACCTTTTAGGAGATCGAGTAAAATGTAGAATAATATATATTTGAAAATGTGATATATAAACATTTTGTTCGTTTGTAAATTTATCAACTCTTGAGAGTAGACTTATAGGACATATTTTATGTAAAAATAAGTGCTACATCCACTGGTGAAAACAGCGATGTCCTATTTTTAACATTTTAGGAGATCGAGTAAAATGTAGAATAATATATATTTGAAAATGTGATATATAAACATTTTGTTCGTTTGTAAATTTATCAACTCTTGAGAGTAGACTTATAGGCCATATTTTATGTAAAAATAAGTGCTACATCCACTGGTGAAAACAGCGATGTCCTATCTTTAACCGTTTAGGAGATCGAGTAAAATGGAGAAAAATAGATATTTGAAAATGTGATATATAAACATTTTATTCGTTTTTACCTTTATCAACTCTTGAAAGTAGACTTATAGGACCTATTTTATGTAAAATGAGGTGCTAAATTCACTGGTGAAAACCGCGATGTCCTATCTTTAACCGTTTAGGAGATTGAGTAAAATGGAGAATAATAGATATTTGATAATGTGATATATAAACATTTTATTCGTTTGTACCTTTATCAACTCTTGAGAGTAGACTTATAAAACTTATTTCATGTAAAATGAGGTGCTAAATGTACTGGTGAAAACCGCGATGTCCTATCTTTAACCGTTTAGGAGATCGAGTAAAATGGAGAATAATAGATATTTGAAAATGTGATATATTAACATTTTATTCGTTTGTACCTTTATCAACTGTTGAGAGTAGACCTATAGGACCTATTTTATGTAAAATGAGGTGCTAAATCCACTGGTGAAAACCGCGATGTCCTATCTTGAACCGTTTAGGAGATCGAGTTAAATGTAGAATAATAGATATTTGAAAATGTGATATATAAACATTTTGTTCGTTTGTACCTTGATCAACTCTTGAGAGTAGACTTATAGGACTTATTTTATGTAAAATGAGGTGCTAAATCCACTGGTGGAAACCGCGATGTCCTATCTTTAACCGTTTAGGAGATCGAGTAAAATGGAGAATAATAGATATTTGAAAATGTGATATATTAACATTTTATTCGTTTTTACCTTTATCAACTCTTGAGAGTAGACTTATAGGACTTATTTTATGTAAAATGAGGTGCTAAATCCACTGGTGAAAACCGCAATGTCCTATCTTGGACCGTTTAGGAGATCGAGTAAAATGGAGAATAATAGATATTTAAAAATGTGATATATAAACATTTTGTTCGTTTGTACCTTGATCAACTCTTGAGAGTAGACTTATAGGACTTATTTTATGTAAAATGAGGTGCTAAATCCACTGGTGAAAACCCCGATGTCCTATCTTGAACCGTTTAGGAGATCGAGTTAAATGTAGAATAATAGATATTTGAAAATGTGATATATAAACATTTTGTTCGTTTGTACCTTTATCAACTTTTGAGAGTAGACTTATAGGACTTATTTTATGTAAAATGAGGTGCTAAATCCACTGGTGAAAACCGCGATGTCCTATCTTGATCCGTTTAGGAGATCGAGTAAAATGGATAAAAATAGTTATTTGAAAATGTGATATTTAAACATTTTGTTCGTTTGTACCTTGATCAACTCTTGAGAGTAGACTTATAGGACTTATTTTATGTAAAATGAGGTGCTAAATCCACTGGTGAAAACCCCGATGTCCTATCTTGAACCGTTTAGGAGATCGAGTAAAATGGATATTAATAGATATTTGAAAATGTGATATATAAACATTTTATTCGTTTGTACCTTTATCAACTTCTGAGAGTAGACTAATAGGACTTATTATATGTAAAATGAGGTGCTAAATCCACTGGTGAAAACCGCGATGTCCTATCTTTAACCGTTTAGGATGTCGAGTAAAATGGATATTAATAGATATTTGAAAATGTGATATATAAACATTTTAATCGTTTGTACCTTTATCAACTCTTGAGAGTAGACTTATAAGACTTATTTTATGTAAAATGAGGTGCTAAATCCACTGGTGAAAACCCCGATGTCCAATCTTGAACCGTTTAGGAGATCGAGTAAAATGTAGAATAATAGATATTTGAAAATGTGATATATAAACATTTTGTTCGTTTGTACCTTTATCAACTCTTGAGAGTTGACTTATAGGACCTATTTTATGTAAAATGAGGTGCTAAATTCCCTGGTGAAAGCCGCGATGTCCTATCTTTAACCGTTTAGGAGATCGAGTAAAATGGAGAATAATAGATATTTTATAATGTGATATATAAACATTTTATTCGTTTGTACCTTTATCAACTCTTGCGAGTAGACTTATAGGACATATTTTATGTAAAATGAGGTGCTACATCCACTGGTGGAAACAGCGATGTCCTATCTTTAACCGTTTAGGAGATCGAGTAAAATGGAGAAAAATAGATATTTGAAAATGTGATATATAAACATTTTATTCGTTTTTACCTTTATCAACTCTTGAAAGTAGACTTATAGGACCTATTTTATGTAAAATGAGGTGCTAATTTCACTGGTGAAAACCGCGATGTCCTATCTTTAACCGTTTAGGAGATCGAGTAAAATGGAGAATAATAGATATTTGATAATGTGATATATAAACATTTTATTCGTTTGTACCTTTATCAACTCTTGAGAGTAGACTTATAAGACTTATTTCATGTAAAATGAGGTGCTAAATGTACTGGTGAAAACCGCGATGTCCTATCTTTAACCGTTTAGGAGATCGAGTAAAATGGAGAATAATAGATATTTGAAAATGTGATATATAAACATTTTATTCGTTTTTACCTTTATCAACTCTTGAGAGTAGACTTATAGGACTTATTTTATGTAAAATGAGGTGCTAAATCCACTGGTGAAATCCGCGATGTCCTATCTTGAACCGTTTAGGAGATCGAGTAAAATGGAGAATAATAGATATTTGAAAATGTGATATATAAACATTTTATTCGTTTTTACCTTTATCAACTCTTGAGAGTAGACTTATAAGACTTATTTTATGTAAAATGAGGTGCTAAATCCACTGGTGAAAACCGCGATGTCCAATCTTGAACCGTTTAGGAGATCGAGTAAAATGTAGAATAATAGATATTTGAAAATGTGATATATAAACATTTTGTTCGTTTGTACCTTTATCAACTCTTGAGAGTTGACTTATAGGACCTATTTTATGTAAAATGAGGTGCTAAATTCCCTGGTGAAAGCCGCGATGTCCTATCTTTAACCGTTTAGGAGATCGAGTAAAATGGAGAATAATAGATATTTTATAACGTGATATATAAACATTTTATTCGTTTGTACCTTTATCAACTCTTGCGAGTAGACTTATTAGACTTATTTTAAGTAAAATGAGGTGCTAAATCCACTGGTGAAAACCGCGATGTCCTATCTTTAACCGTTTAGGAGATCGAGTAAAATGGAGAATAATAGATATTTTAAGATATTTTATAATGTGATATATAAACATTTTATTCGTTTGTACCTTTATCAACTCTTGCGAGTAGACTTATTAGACTTATTTTAAGTAAAATGAGGTGCTAAATCCACTGGTGAAAACCGCGATGTCCTATCTTGAACCGTTTAGGAGATCGAGTAAAATGGAGAATAATAGATATTTGAAAATGTGATATATAAACATTTTGTTCGTTTGAACCTTGATCAACTCTTGAGAGTAGACTTATAAGACTTATTTTATGTAAAATGAGGTGCTAAATCCACTGGTGAAAACCCCGATGTCCAATCTTGAACCGTTTAGGAGATCGAGTAAAATGTAGAATAATATATATTTGAAAATGAGATATATAAACATTTTGTTCGTTTGTACCTTTATCAACTCTTGAGAGTAGACTTATAGGACATATTTTATGTAAAAAGAGGTGCTACATCCACTGGTGAAAACAGCGATGTCCTATCTTTAACCGTTTAGGAGATCGAGTAAAATGGAGAAAAATAGATATTTGAAAATGTGATATATAAACATTTTATTCGTTTTTACCTTTATCAACTCTTGAAAGTAGACTTATAGGACCTATTTTATGTAAAATGAGGTGCTAATTTCACTGGTGAAAACCGCGATGTCCTATCTTTAACCGTTTAGGAGATAGAGTAAAATGGAGAATAATAGATATTTGATAATGTGATATATAAACATTTTATTCGTTTGTACCTTTATCAACTCTTGAGAGTAGACTTATAAGACTTATTTCATGTAAAATGAGGTGCTAAATGTACTGGTGAAAACCGCGATGTCCTATCTTTAACCGTTTAGGAGATCGAGTAAAATGGAGAATAATAGATATTTGAAAATGTGATATATTAACATTTTATTCGTTTTTACCTTTATCAACTCTTGAGAGTAGACTTATAGGACTTATTTTATGTAAAATGAGGTGCTAAATCCACTGGTGAAATCCGCGATGTCCTATCTTGAACCGTTTAGGAGATCGAGTAAAATGGAGAATAATAGATATTTGAAAATGTGATATATAAACATTTTATTCGTTTTTACCTTTATCAACTCTTGAGAGTAGACTTATAAGACTTATTTTATGTAAAATGAGGTGCTAAATCCACTGGTGAAAACCGCGATGTCCAATCTTGAACCGTTTAGGAGATCGAGTAAAATGTAGAATAATAGATATTTGAAAATGTGATATATAAACATTTTGTTCGTTTGTACCTTTATCAACTCTTGAGAGTTGACTTATAGGACCTATTTTATGTAAAATGAGGTGCTAAATTCCCTGGTGAAAGCCGCAATGTCCTATCTTTAACCGTTTAGGAGATCGAGTAAAATGGAGAATAATAGATATTTTATAATGTGATATATAAACATTTTATTCGTTTGTACCTTTATCAACTCTTGCGAGTAGACTTATTAGACTTATTTTAATTAAAATGAGGTGCTAAATCCACTGGTGAAAACCGCGATGTCCTATCTTTAACCGTTTAGGAGATCGAGTAAAATGGAGAATAATAGATATTTGAAAATGTGATATATAAACATTTTATTCGTTTGTAGCTTTATCAACTCTTGAGAGTAGACTTATAGGACTTATTTTATGTAAAATGAGGTGCTAAATCCACTGGTGAAATCCGCGATGTTTTATCTTTAACCGTTTAGGAGATCGAGTAAAATGGAAAATAATAGATATTTGAAAATGTGATATATAAACATTTTATTCGTTTGTACCTTTATCAACTTCTGAGAGTAGACTAATAGGACTTATTATATGTAAAATGAGGTGCTAAATCCACTGGTGAAAACCGCGATGTCCTATCTTTAACCGTTTAGGATATCGAGTAAAATGGATATTAATAGATATTTGAAAATGTGATATATAAACATTTTATTCGTTTGTACCTTTATCAACACTTAAGAGTAGACTTATAGAACTTATTTTATGTAAAATGAGGTGCTTAATAGACTGGTGAAAACCGCGATGTCCTATCTTGAACCGTTTAGGAGATCGAGTAAAATGGAGAATAATAGATATTTGAAAATGTGATATATAAACATTTTATACGTTTTTACCTTTATCAACTCTTGAGAGTAGACTTATAAGACTTATTTTATGTAAAATGAGGTGCTAAATCCACTGGTGAAAACCGCGATGTCCAATCTTGAACCGTTTAGGAGATCGAGTAAAATGTAGAATAATAGATATTTGAAAATGTGATATATAAACATTTTGTTCGTTTGTACCTTTATCAACTCTTGAGAGTTGACTTATAGGACCTATTTTATGTAAAATGAGGTGCTAAATTCCCTGGTGAAAGCCGCGATGTCCTATCTTTAACCGTTTAGGAGATCGAGTAAAATGGAGAATAATAGATATTTTATAATGTGATATATAAACATTTTATTCGTTTGTACCTTTATCAACTCTTGCGAGTAGACTTATTAGACTTATTTTAAGTAAAATGAGGTGCTAAATCCACTGGTGAAAACCGCGATGTCCTATCTTTAACCTTTTAGGAGATCGAGTAAAATGTAGAATAATATATATTTGAAAATGTGATATATAAACATTTTGTTCGTTTGTAAATTTATCAACTCTTGAGAGTAGACTTATAGGACATATTTTATGTAAAAATAAGTGCTACATCCACTGGTGAAAACAGCGATGTCCTATTTTTAACCTTTTAGGAGATCGAGTAAAATGTAGAATAATATATATTTGAAAATGTGATATATAAACATTTTGTTCGTTTGTAAATTTATCAACTCTTGAGAGTAGACTTATAGGCCATATTTTATGTAAAAATAAGTGCTACATCCACTGGTGAAAACAGCGATGTCCTATCTTTAACCGTTTAGGAGATCGAGTAAAATGGAGAAAAATAGATATTTGAAAATGTGATATATAAACATTTTATTCGTTTTTACCTTTATCAACTCTTGAAAGTAGACTTATAGGACCTATTTTATGTAAAATGAGGTGCTAAATTCACTGGTGAAAACCGCGATGTCCTATCTTTAACCGTTTAGGAGATTGAGTAAAATGGAGAATAATAGATATTTGATAATGTGATATATAAACATTTTATTCGTTTGTACCTTTATCAACTCTTGAGAGTAGACTTATAAAACTTATTTCATGTAAAATGAGGTGCTAAATGTACTGGTGAAAACCGCGATGTCCTATCTTTAACCGTTTAGGAGATCGAGTAAAATGGAGAATAATAGATATTTGAAAATGTGATATATTAACATTTTATTCGTTTGTACCTTTATCAACTGTTGAGAGTAGACCTATAGGACCTATTTTATGTAAAATGAGGTGCTAAATCCACTGGTGAAAACCGCGATGTCCTATCTTGAACCGTTTAGGAGATCGAGTTAAATGTAGAATAATAGATATTTGAAAATGTGATATATAAACATTTTGTTCGTTTGTACCTTTATCAACTCTTGAGAGTAGACTTATAGGACTTATTTTATGTAAAATGAGGTGCTAAATCCACTGGTGGAAACCGCGATGTCCTATCTTTAACCGTTTAGGAGATCGAGTAAAATGGAGAATAATAGATATTTGAAAACGTGATATATTAACATTTTATTCGTTTTTACCTTTATCAACTCTTGAGAGTAGACTTATAGGACTTATTTTATGTAAAATGAGGTGCTAAATCCACTGGTGAAAACCGCAATGTCCTATCTTGGACCGTTTAGGAGATCGAGTAAAATGGAGAATAATAGATATTTGAAAATGTGATATATAAACATTTTGTTCGTTTGTACCTTGATCAACTCTTGAGAGTAGACTTATAGGACTTATTTTATGTAAAATGAGGTGCTAAATCCACTGGTGAAAACCCCGATGTCCTATCTTGAACCGTTTAGGAGATCGAGTTAAATGTAGAATAATAGATATTTGAAAATGTGATATATAAACATTTTGTTCGTTTGTACCTTTATCAACTCTTGAGAGTAGACTTATAGGACTTATTTTATGTAAAATGAGGTGCTAAATCCACTGGTGAAAACCGCGATGTCCTATCTTGATCCGTTTAGGAGATCGAGTAAAATGGATAAAAATAGTTATTTGAAAATGTGATATTTAAACATTTTGTTCGTTTGTACCTTGATCAACTCTTGAGAGTAGACTTATAGGACTTATTTTATGTAAAATGAGGTGCTAAATCCACTGGTGAAAACCCCGATGTCCTATCTTGAACCGTTTAGGAGATCGAGTAAAATGGATATTAATAGATATTTGAAAATGTGATATATAAACATTTTATTCGTTTGTACCTTTATCAACTTCTGAGAGTAGACTAATAGGACTTATTATATGTAAAATGAGGTGCTAAATCCACTGGTGAAAACCGCGATGTCCTATCTTTAACCGTTTAGGATGTCGAGTAAAATGGATATTAATAGATATTTGAAAATGTGATATATAAACATTTTAATCGTTTGTACCTTTATCAACTCTTGAGAGTAGACTTATAAGACTTATTTTATGTAAAATGAGGTGCTAAATCCACTGGTGAAAACCCCGATGTCCAATCTTGAACCGTTTAGGAGATCGAGTAAAATGTAGAATAATAGATATTTGAAAATGTGATATATAAACATTTTGTTCGTTTGTACCTTTATCAACTCTTGAGAGTAGACTTATAAAACTTATTTCATGTAAAATGAGGTGCTAAATGTACTGGTGAAAACCGCGATGTCCTATCTTTAACCGTTTAGGAGATCGAGTAAAATGGAGAATAATAGATATTTGAAAATGTGATATATTAACATTTTATTCGTTTGTACCTTTATCAACTGTTGAGAGTAGACTTATAGGACCTATTTTATGTAAAATGAGGTGCTAAATCCACTGGTGAAAACCGCGATGTCCTATCTTGAACCGTTTAGGAGATCGAGTTAAATGTAGAATAATAGATATTTGAAAATGTGATATATAAACATTTTGTTCGTTTGTACCTTTATCAACTCTTGAGAGTAGACTTATAGGACTTATTTTATGTAAAATGAGGTGCTAAATCCACTGGTGGAAACCGCGATGTCCTATCTTTAACCGTTTAGGAGATCGAGTAAAATGGAGAATAATAGATATTTGAAAATGTGATATATTAACATTTTATTCGTTTTTACCTTTATCAACTCTTGAGAGTAGACTTATAGGACTTATTTTATGTAAAATGAGGTGCTAAATCCACTGGTGAAAACCGCGATGTCCTATCTTTAACCTTTTAGGAGATCGAGTAAAATGTAGAATAATATATATTTGAAAATGTGATATATAAACATTTTGTTCGTTTGTACCTTGATCAACTCTGGAGAGTAGACTTATAGGACTTATTTTATGTAAAATGAGGTGCTAAATCCACTGGTGAAAACCCCGATGTCCTATCTTGAACCGTTTAGGAGATCGAGTTAAATGTAGAATAATAGATATTTGAAAATGTGATATATAAACATTTTGTTCGTTTGTACCTTTATCAACTCTTGAGAGTAGACTTATAGGACTTATTTTATGTAAAATGAGGTGCTAAATCCACTGGTGAAAACCGCGATGTCCTATCTTGATCCGTTTAGGAGATCGAGTAAAATGGATAAAAATAGTTATTTGAAAATGTGATATTTAAACATTTTGTTCGTTTGTACCTTGATCAACTCTTGAGAGTAGACTTATAGGACTTATTTTATGTAAAATGAGGTGCTAAATCCACTGGTGAAAACCGCAATGTCCTATCTTGGACCGTTTAGGAGATCGAGTAAAATGGAGAATAATAGATATTTGAAAATGTGATATATAAACATTTTGTTCGTTTGTACCTTGATCAACTCTTGAGAGTAGACTTATAGGACTTATTTTATGTAAAATGAGGTGCTAAATCCACTGGTGAAAACCCCGATGTCCTATCTTGAACCGTTTAGGAGATCGAGTTAAATGTAGAATAATAGATATTTGAAAATGTGATATTTAAACATTTTGTTCGTTTGTACCTTGATCAACTCTTGAGAGTAGACTTATAGGACTTATTTTATGTAAAATGAGGTGCTAAATCCACTGGTGAAAACCCCGATGTCCTATCTTGAACCGTTTAGGAGATCGAGTAAAATGGATATTAATAGATATTTGAAAATGTGATATATAAACATTTTATTCGTTTGTACCTTTATCAACTTCTGAGAGTAGACTAATAGGACTTGTTATATGTAAAATGAGGTGCTAAATCCACTGGTGAAAACCGCGATGTCCTATCTTTAACCGTTTAGGATGTCGAGTAAAATGGATATTAATAGATATTTGAAAATGTGATATATAAACATTTTGTTCGTTTGTACCTTTATCAACTCTTGAGAGTTGACTTATAGGACCTATTTTATGTAAAATGAGGTGCTAAATTCCCTGGTGAAAGCCGCGATGTCCTATCTTTAACCGTTTAGGAGATCGAGTAAAATGGAGAATAATAGATATTTTATAATGTGATATATAAACATTTTATTCGTTTGTACCTTTATCAACTCTTGCGAGTAGACTTATAGGACATATTTTATGTAAAATGAGGTGCTACATCCACTGGTGAAAACAGCGATGTCCTATATTTAACCGTTTAGGAGATCGAGTAAAATGGAGAAAAATAGATATTTGAAAATGTGATATATAAACATTTTATTCGTTTGTACCTTTATCAACTCTTGAGAGTAGACTTATAAGACTTATTTCATGTAAAATGAGGTGCTAAATGTACTGGTGAAAACCGCGATGTCCTATCTTTAACCGTTTAGGAGATCGAGTAAAATGGAGAATAATAGATATTTGAAAATGTGATATATTAACATTTTATTCGTTTTTACCTTTATCAACTCTTGAGAGTAGACTTATAGGACTTATTTTATGTAAAATGAGGTGCTAAATCCACTGGTGAAAACCGCAATGTCCTATCTTGGACCGTTTAGGAGATCGAGTAAAATGGAGAATAATAGATATTTGAAAATGTGATATATAAACATTTTGTTCGTTTGTACCTTGATCAACTCTTGAGAGTAGACTTATAGGACTTATTTTATGTAAAATGAGGTGCTAAATCCACTGGTGAAAACCCCGATGTCCTATCTTGAACCGTTTAGGAGATCGAGTTAAATGTAGAATAATAGATATTTGAAAATGTGATATTTAAACATTTTGTTCGTTTGTACCTTGATCAACTCTTGAGAGTAGACTTATAGGACTTATTTGATGTAAAATGAGGTGCTAAATCCACTGGTGAAAACCCCGATGTCCTATCTTGAACCGTTTAGGAGATCGAGTTAAATGTAGAATAATAGATATTTGAAAATGTGATATATAAACATTTTGTTCGTTTGTACCTTTATCAACTCTTGAGAGTAGACTTATAGGACTTATTTTATGTAAAATGAGGTGCTAAATCCACTGGTGAAAACCGCGATGTCCTATCTTGATCCGTTTAGGAGATCGAGTAAAATGGATAAAAATAGTTATTTGAAAATGTGATATTTAAACATTTTGTTCGTTTGTACCTTGATCAACTCTTGAGAGTAGACTTATAGGACTTATTTTATGTAAAATGAGGTGCTAAATCCACTGGTGAAAACCCCGATGTCCTATCTTGAACCGTTTAGGAGATCGAGTAAAATGGATATTAATAGATATTTGAAAATGTGATATATAAACATTTTATTCGTTTGTACCTTTATCAACTTCTGAGAGTAGACTAATAGGACTTATTATATGTAAAATGAGGTGCTAAATCCACTGGTGAAAACCGCGATGTCCTATCTTTAACCGTTTAGGATGTCGAGTAAAATGGATATTAATAGATATTTGAAAATGTGATATATAAACATTTTAATCGTTTGTACCTTTATCAACTCTTGAGAGTAGACTTATAAGACTTATTTTATGTAAAATGAGGTGCTAAATCCACTGGTGAAAACCCCGATGTCCAATCTTGAACCGTTTAGGAGATCGAGTAAAATGTAGAATAATAGATATTTGAAAATGTGATATATAAACATTTTGTTCGTTTGTACCTTTATCAACTCTTGAGAGTTGACTTATAGGACCTATTTTATGTAAAATGAGGTGCTAAATTCCCTGGTGAAAGCCGCGATGTCCTATCTTTAACCGTTTAGGAGATCGAGTAAAATGGAGAATAATAGATATTTTATAATGTGATATATAAACATTTTATTCGTTTGTACCTTTATCAACTCTTGCGAGTAGACTTATAGGACATATTTTATGTAAAATGAGGTGCTACATCCACTGGTGAAAACAGCGATGTCCTATATTTAACCGTTTAGGAGATCGAGTAAAATGGAGAAAAATAGATATTTGAAAATGTGATATATAAACATTTTATTCGTTTGTACCTTTATCAACTCTTGAGAGTAGACTTATAAGACTTATTTCATGTAAAATGAGGTGCTAAATGTACTGGTGAAAACCGCGATGTCCTATCTTTAACCGTTTAGGAGATCGAGTAAAATGGAGAATAATAGATATTTGAAAATGTGATATATTAACATTTTATTCGTTTTTACCTTTATCAACTCTTGAGAGTAGACTTATAGGACTTATTTTATGTAAAATGAGGTGCTAAATCCACTGGTGAAAACCGCAATGTCCTATCTTGGACCGTTTAGGAGATCGAGTAAAATGGAGAATAATAGATATTTGAAAATGTGATATATAAACATTTTGTTCGTTTGTACCTTGATCAACTCTTGAGAGTAGACTTATAGGACTTATTTTATGTAAAATGAGGTGCTAAATCCACTGGTGAAAACCCCGATGTCCTATCTTGAACCGTTTAGGAGATCGAGTTAAATGTAGAATAATAGATATTTGAAAATGTGATATTTAAACATTTTGTTCGTTTGTACCTTGATCAACTCTTGAGAGTAGACTTATAGGACTTATTTTATGTAAAATGAGGTGCTAAATCCACTGGTGAAAACCCCGATGTCCTATCTTGAACCGTTTAGGAGATCGAGTAAAATGGATATTAATAGATATTTGAAAATGTGATATATAAACATTTTATTCGTTTGTACCTTTATCAACTTCTGAGAGTAGACTAATAGGACTTGTTATATGTAAAATGAGGTGCTAAATCCACTGGTGAAAACCGCGATGTCCTATCTTTAACCGTTTAGGATGTCGAGTAAAATGGATATTAATAGATATTTGAAAATGTGATATATAAACATTTTGTTCGTTTGTACCTTTATCAACTCTTGAGAGTTGACTTATAGGACCTATTTTATGTAAAATGAGGTGCTAAATTCCCTGGTGAAAGCCGCGATGTCCTATCTTTAACCGTTTAGGAGATCGAGTAAAATGGAGAATAATAGATATTTTATAATGTGATATATAAACATTTTATTCGTTTGTACCTTTATCAACTCTTGCGAGTAGACTTATAGGACATATTTTATGTAAAATGAGGTGCTACATCCACTGGTGAAAACAGCGATGTCCTATATTTAACCGTTTAGGAGATCGAGTAAAATGGAGAAAAATAGATATTTGAAAATGTGATATATAAACATTTTATTCGTTTGTACCTTTATCAACTCTTGAGAGTAGACTTATAAGACTTATTTCATGTAAAATGAGGTGCTAAATGTACTGGTGAAAACCGCGATGTCCTATCTTTAACCGTTTAGGAGATCGAGTAAAATGGAGAATAATAGATATTTGAAAATGTGATATATTAACATTTTATTCGTTTTTACCTTTATCAACTCTTGAGAGTAGACTTATAGGACTTATTTTATGTAAAATGAGGTGCTAAATCCACTGGTGAAAACCGCAATGTCCTATCTTGGACCGTTTAGGAGATCGAGTAAAATGGAGAATAATAGATATTTGAAAATGTGATATATAAACATTTTGTTCGTTTGTACCTTGATCAACTCTTGAGAGTAGACTTATAGGACTTATTTTATGTAAAATGAGGTGCTAAATCCACTGGTGAAAACCCCGATGTCCTATCTTGAACCGTTTAGGAGATCGAGTTAAATGTAGAATAATAGATATTTGAAAATGTGATATTTAAACATTTTGTTCGTTTGTACTTTGATCAACTCTTGAGAGTAGACTTATAGGACTTATTTGATGTAAAATGAGGTGCTAAATCCACTGGTGAAAACCCCGATGTCCTATCTTGAACCGTTTAGGAGATCGAGTAAAATGGATATTAATAGATATTTGAAAATGTGATATATAAACATTTTATTCGTTTGTACCTTTATCAACTTCTGAGAGTAGACTAATAGGACTTGTTATATGTAAAATGAGGTGCTAAATCCACTGGTGAAAACCGCGATGTCCTATCTTTAACCGTTTAGGATGTCGAGTAAAATGGATATTAATAGATATTTGAAAATGTGATATATAAACATTTTAATCGTTTGTACCTTTATCAACTCTTGAGAGTTGTCTTATAAGACTTATTTTATGTAAAATGAGGTGCTACATCCACTGGTGAAAACAGCGATGTCCTATCTTTAACCGTTTAGGAGATCGAGTAAAATGGAGAAAAATAGATATTTGAAAATGTGATATATAAACATTTTATTCGTTTGTACCTTTATCAACTCTTGAGAGTAGACTTATAAGACTTATTTCATGTAAAATGAGGTGCTAAATGTACTGGTGAAAACCGCGATGTCCTATCTTAAACCGTTTAGGAGATCGAGTAAAATGGAGAATAATAGATATTTGAAAATGTGATATATTAACATTTTATTCGTTTTTACCTTTATCAACTCTTGAGAGTAGACTTATAGGACTTATTTTATGTAAAATGAGGTGCTAAATCCACTGGTGAAAACCGCAATGTCCTATCTTGGACCGTTTAGGAGATCGAGTAAAATGGAGAATAATAGATATTTGAAAATGTGATATATAAACATTTTGTTCGTTTGTACCTTGATCAACTCTTGAGAGTAGACTTATAGGACATATTTTATGTAAAATGAGGTGCTAAATCCACTGGTGAAAACCCCGATGTCCTATCTTGAACCGTTTAGGAGATCGAGTTAAATGTAGAATAATAGATATATGAAAATGTGATATATAAACATTTTGTTCGTTTGTACCTTTATCAACTCTTGAGAGTAGACTTATAGGACTTATTTTATGTAAAATGAGGTGCTAAATCCACTGGTGAAAACCGCGATGTCCTATCTTGATCCGTTTAGGAGATCAAGTAAATTGGATAAAAATAGTTATTTGAAAATGTGATATTTAAACATTTTGTTCGTTTGTACCTTGATCAACTCTTGAGAGTAGACTTATAGGACTTATTTTATGTAAAATGAGGTGCTAAATCCACTGGTGAAAACCCCGATGTCCTATCTTGAACCGTTTAGGAGATCGAGTAAAATGGATATTAATAGATATTTGAAAATGTGATATATAAACATTTTATTCGTTTGTACCTTTATCAACTTCTGAGAGTAGACTAATAGGACTTATTATATGTAAAATGAGGTGCTAAATCCACTGGTGAAAACCGCGATGTCCTATCTTTAACCGTTTAGGATGTCGTGTAAAATGGATATTAATAGATATTTGAAAATGTGATATATAAACATTTTGTTCGTTTGTACCTTTATCAACTCTTGAGAGTTGACTTATAGGACCTATTTTATGTAAAATGAGGTGCTAAATTCCCTGGTGAAAGCCGCGATGTCCTATCTTTAACCGTTTAGGAGATCGAGTAAAATGGAGAATAATAGATATTTTATAATGTGATATATAAACATTTTATTCGTTTGTACCTTTATCAACTCTTGCGAGTAGACTTATAAGACTTATTTTAAGTAAAATGAGGTGCTAAATCCACTGGTGAAAACCGCGATGTCCTATCTTTAACCGTTTGGGAGATCGAGTAAAATGGAGAATAATAGATATTTGAAAATGTGATATATAAACATTTTATTCGTTTGTACCTTTATCAACTCTTGAGAGTAAACTTATAAGACTTATTTTAAGTAAAATGAGGTGCTAAATCCACTGGTGAAAACCCCGATGTCCTATCTTGAGCCGTTTAGGAGATCGAGTTAAATGTAGAATAATAGATATTTGAAAATGTGATATATAAACATTTTGTTCGTTTGTACCTTTATCAACTCTTGAGAGTAGACTTATAGGACTTATTTTATGTAAAATGAGGTGCTAAATCCACTGGTGGAAACCGCGATGTCCTATCTTTAACCGTTTAGGAGATCGAGTAAAATGGAGAATAATAGATATTTGATAATGTGATATATAAACATTTTATTCGTTTGTACCTTTATCAACTCTTGAGAGTAGATTTATAAGACTTATATTATGTAAAATGAGGTGCTAAATGTACTGGTGAAAACCGCGATGTCCTCTCTTTAACCGTTTAGGAGATCGAGTAAAATGGAGAATAATAGATATTTGAAAATGTGATATATTAACATTTTATTCGTTTGTACCTTTATCAACTCTTGAGAGTAGACTTATAGGACTTATTTTATGTAAAATGAGGTGCTAAATCCACTGGTGAAAACCGCGATGTCCTATCTTGATCCGTTTAGGAGATCGAGTAAAATGGATAAAAATAGTTATTTGAAAATGTGATATTTAAACATTTTGTTCGTTTGTACCTTGATCAACTCTTGAGAGTAGACTTATAGGACTTATTTTATGTAAAATGAGGTGCTAAATCCACTGGTGAAAACCCCGATGTCCTATCTTGAACCGTTTAGGAGATCGAGTTAAATGTAGAATAATAGATATTTGAAAATGTGATATATAAACATTTTGTTCGTTTGTACCTTTATCAACTCTTGAGAGTAGACTTATAGGACTTATTTAATGTAAAATGAGGTGCTTAATCCACTGGTGAAAACCGCAATGTCCTATCTTGGACCGTTTAGGAGATCGAGTTAAATGTAGAATAATAGATATTTGAAAATGTGATATATTAACATTTTATTCGTTTTTACCTTTATCAACTCTTGAGAGTAGACTTATAGGACTTATTTTATGTAAAATGAGGTGCTAAATCCACTGGTGAAAACCCCGATGTCCTATCTTGATCCGTTTAGGAGATCGAGTAAATTGGAGAAAAATAGTTATTTGAAAATGTGATATATAAACATTTTATTCGTTTGTACCTTTATCAACTCTTGAGAGTAGACTTATAGGACATATTTTATGTAAAATGAGGTGCTAAATCCACTGGTGAAAACCGCGATGTCCTATCTTGATCCGTTTAGGAGATCGAGTAAAATGGATAAAAATAGTTATTTGAAAATGTGATATTTAAACATTTTGTTCGTTTGTACCTTGATCAACTCTTGAGAGTAGACTTATAGGACTTATTTTATGTAAAATGAGGTGCTAAATCCACTGGTGAAAACCCCGATGTCCTATCTTGAACCGTTTAGGAGATCGAGTAAAATGGATATTAATAGATATTTGAAAATGTGATATATAAACATTTTATTCGTTTGTACCTTTATCAACTTCTGAGAGTAGACTAATAGGACTTTTTATATGTAAAATGAGGTGCTAAATCCACTGGTGAAAACCGCGATGTCCTATCTTTAACCGTTTAGGATGTCGAGTAAAATGGATATTAATAGATATTTGAAAATGTGATATATAAACATTTTAATCGTTTGTACCTTTATCAACTCTTGAGAGTTGACTTATAAGACTTATTTTATGTAAAATGAGGTGCTAAATCCACTGGTGAAAACCCCGATGTCCAATCTTGAACCGTTTAGGAGATCGAGTAAAATGTAGAATAATAGATATTTGAAAATGTGATATATAAACATTTTGTTCGTTTGTACCTTTATCAACTCTTGCGAGTAGACTTATAGGACATATTTTATGTAAAATGAGGTGCTACATCCACTGGTGAAAACAGCGATGTCCTATCTTTAACCGTTTAGGAGATCGAGTAAAATGGAGAAAAATAGATATTTGAAAATGTGATATATAAACATTTTATTCGTTTGTACCTTTATCAACTCTTGAGAGTAGACTTATAAGACTTATTTCATGTAAAATGAGGTGCTAAATGTACTGGTGAAAACCGCGATGTCCTATCTTTAACCGTTTAGGAGATCGAGTAAAATGGAGAAAAATAGATATTTGAAAATGTGATATATAAACATTTTGTTCGTTTGTACCTTGATCAACTCTTGAGAGTAGACTTATAGGACTTATTTTATGTAAAATGAGGTGCTAAATCCACTGGTGAAAACCCCGATGTCCTATCTTGAACCGTTTAGGAGATCGAGTTAAATGTAGAATAATAGATATTTGAAAATGTGATATATAAACATTTTGTTCGTTTGTACCTTTATCAACTCTTGAGAGTAGACTTATAGGACTTATTTTATGTAAAATGAGGTGCTAAGTCCACTGGTGGAAACCGCGATGTCCTATCTTGATCCGTTTAGGAGATCGAGTAAAATGGAGAAAAATAGTTATTTGAAAATGTGATATATAAACATTTTATTCGTTTGTATCTTTATCAACTCTTGAGAGTAGACTTATAGGACTTATTTTATGTAAAATGAGGTGCTAAATCCACTGGTGAAAACCGCGATGTCCTATCTTGATCCGTTTAGGAGATCGAGTAAAATGGATAAAAATAGTTATTTGAAAATGTGATATTTAAACATTTTGTTCGTTTGTACCTTGATCAACTCTTGAGAGTTGACTTATAGGACCTATTTTATGTAAAATGAGGTGCTAAATTCCCTGGTGAAAGCCGCGATGTCCTATCTTTAACCGTTTAGGAGATCGAGTAAAATGGAGAATAATAGATATTTTATAATGTGATATATAAACATTTTATTCGTTTGTACCTTTATCAACTCTTGCGAGTAGACTTATAAGACTTATTTTAAGTAAAATGAGTTGCTAAATCCACTGGTGAAAACCGCGATGTCCTATCTTTAACCGTTTGGGAGATCGAGTAAAATGGAGAATAATAGATATTTGAAAATGTGATATATAAACATTTTATTCGTTTGTACCTTTATCAACTCTTGAGAGTAGACTTATAAGACTTATTTTAAGTAAAATGAGGTGCTAAATCCACTGGTGAATACCGCGATGTCCTATCTTTAACCGTTTAGGAGATCGAGTAAAATGGAGAATAATAGATATTTGATAATGTGATATATAAACATTTTATTCGTTTGTACCTTTATCAACTCTTGAGAGTAGACTTATAAGACTTATTTTAAGAAAATAAGGTGCTTAATCCACTGGTGAAAACCGCGATGTCCTATCTTGAACCGTTTAGGAGATCGAGTAAAATGGAGAATAATAGATATTTGAAAATGTGATATATAAACATTTTGTTCGTTTGTACCTTGATCAACTCTTGAGAGTAGACTTATAGGACTTATTTTATGTAAAATGAGGTGCTAAATCCACTGGTGAAAACCCCGATGTCCAATCTTGAACCGTTTAGGAGATCGAGTAAAATGTAGAATAATAGATATTTGAAAATGTGATATATAAACATTTTGTTCGTTTGTACCTTTATCAACTCTTGAGAGTAGGCTTATATGACATATTTTATGTAAAATGAGGTGCTACATCCACTGGTGAAAACAGCGATGTCCTATCTTGAACCGTTTAGGAGATCGAGTAAAATGGAGAAAAATAGATATTTGAAAATGTGATATATAAACATTTTATTCGTTTTTACCTTTATCAACTCTTGAAAGTAGACTTATAGGACCTATTTTATGTAAAATGAGGTGCTAAATTCACTGGTGAAAACCGCGATGTCCTATCTTTAAGCGTTTAGGAGATCGAGTAAAATGGAGAATAATAGATATTTGATAATGTGATATATAAACATTTTATTCGTTTGTACCTTTATCAACTCTTGAGAGTAGACTTATAGGACCTATTTTATGTAAAATGAGGTGCTAAATCCACTGGTGAAAACCGCGATGTCCTATCTTTAACCGTTTAGGAGATCGAGTAAAATGGAAAATAATAGATATTTGAAAATGTGATATATAAACATTTTAATTGTTTTTACCTTTATCAACTCTTGAGAGTAGACTTATAGGACCTATTTTATGTAAAATGAGGTGCTAAATTCACTGGTGAAAGCCGCGATGTCCTATCTTTAACCGTTTAGGAGATCGAGTAAAATGGAGAATAATAGATATTTGATAATGTGATATATAAACATTTTATTCGTTTGTACCTTTATCAACTCTTGAGAGTAGACTTATAAGACTTATTTCATGTAAAATGAGGTGCTAAATCTACTGGTGAAAACCGCGATGTCCTATCTTTAACCGTTTAAGAGATCGAGTAAAATGGAGAATAATAGATATTTGAAAATGTGATATATAAACATTTTATTCGTTTGTACCTTTATCAACTCTTGAGAGCAGACTTTTAGGACTTATTTTATGTAAAATAAGGTGCTAAATCCACTGGTAAAAACAGCGATGTCCTATCTTTAACCGTTTGAGAGATCGAGTAAAATTGATAATAACAGATATTTGAAAATGTGATATATAAACATTTTATTCGTTTGTAACTTTATCAACTCTTGAGAGTTGACTTATAGGAGTTATTTTATGTAAAATGAGGTGCTAAACCCACTGGTGAAAACCGCGATGTCCTATCTTTAACCGTTTAGGAGATCGAGTAAAATGGAGAATAATAGATATTTGATAATGTGATATATAAACATTTTATTCGTTTGTACCTTTATCAACTCTTGGGAGTAGACTTATAAGACTTATTTTAAGAAAATGAGGTGCTTAATCCACTGGTGAAAACCGCGATGTCCTATCTTGAACCGTTTAGGGATCGAGTAAAATGGAGAATAATAGATATTTGAAAATGTGATATATAAACATTTTATTCGTTTTTACCTTTATCAACTCTTGAGAGTAGACTTATAGGACTTATTTTATGTAAAATGAGGTGCTAAATCCACTGGTAAAAACAGCGATGTCCTATCTTTAACCGTTTAAGAGATCGAGTAAAATTGATCATAACAGATATTTGAAAATGTGATATATAAACATTTTATTCGTTTGTAACTTTATCAACTCTTGAGAGTTGACTTATAGGAGTTATTTTATGTAAAATGAGGTGCTAAATCCACTGGTAAAAACAGCGATGTCCTATCTTTAACCGTTTAAGAGATCGAGTAAAATTGATCATAACAGATATTTGAAAATGTGATATATAAACATTTTATTCGTTTGTAACTTTATCAACTCTTGAGAGTTGACTTATAGGAGTTATTTTATGTAAAATGAGGTGCTAAACCCACTGGTGAAAACCGCGATGTCCTATCTTGAACCGTTTAGGGATCGAGTAAAATGGAGAATAATAGATATTTGAAAATGTGATATATAAACATTTTATTCGTTTGTACCTTTATCAACTCTTGAGAGTAGACTTATAAGACTTATTTCATGTAAAATGAGGTGCTAAATGTAATGGTGAAAACCGCGATGTCCTATCTTGAACCGTTTAGGAGATCGAGTAAAATGGAGAAAAATATATATTTGAAAATGTGATATATAAACATTTTATTCGTTTTTACCTTTCTCAACTCTTCAGAGTAGACTTATAGGACCTACTTTATGTAAAATGAGGTGCTAAATCCACTGGTGAAAACCGCGATGTCCTATCTTGAACCGTTTAGGAGATCGAGTAAAATGGAGAAAAATATATATTTGAAAATGTGATATATAAACATTTTATTCGTTTTTACCTTTATCAACTCTTGAGAGTAGACTTATAGGACCTATTTTATGTAAAATGAGGTGCTAAATCCACTGGTGAAAACCTCGATGTCCTATCTTTAACCGTTAAGGAGATCGAGTAAAATGGAGAATAATAGATATTTGAAAATGTGATATATAAACATTTTATTCGTTTGTACCTTTATCAACTTTTGAGAGTAGACTTATAGGACCTATTTTATGTAAAATGAGGTGCTAAATCCACTGGTGAAAACCGCGATGTATTATCTTTAACCGTTTAGGAGATTGGGTAAAATGGAGAATAATAGAAATTTGAAAATGTGATATATAAACATTTTATTCGTTTTTACCTTTATCAGCTCTTGAGAGTAGACTTATAGGACCTATTTTATGTAAAATGAAGTGCTAAATCCACTGGTGAAAACCGCGATGTCCTATCTTTAACCGTTTAGGAGATCGAGTAAAATGGAAAATAAGAGATATTTGAAAATGTGATATATAAACATTTTATTCGTTTTTACCTTTATCAACTCTTGAGAGTAGACTTATAGGACCTATTTTATGTAAAATGAGGTGCTAAATTCACTGGTGAAAGCCGCGATGTCCTATCTTTAACCGTTTAGGAGATCGAGTAAAATGGAGAATAATAGATATTTGATAATGTGATATATAAACATTTTATTCGTTTGTACCTTTACCAACTCTTGAGAGTAGACTTATAAGACTTATTTCATGTAAAATGAAATGCTAAATCTACTGGTGAAAACCGCGATGTCCTATCTTGAACCGTTTAGGAGATCGAGTAAAATGGAGAATAATAGATATTTGAAAATGTGGTATATAAACATTTTATTCGTTTGTACCTTTATCAACTTTTGAGAGTAGGCTTATAGGACCTATTTTATGTAAAATGAGGTGCTAAATCCACTGGTGAAAACCTCGAGGTCCTATCTTTAACCGTTAAGGAGATCGAGTAAAATGGAGAATAATAGATATTTGAAAATGTGATATATAAACATTTTATTCGTTTTTACCTTTATCAACTCTTGAGAGTAGACTTATAGGACCTATTTTATGTAAAATGAGGTGCTAAATCCACTGGTGAAAACCTCGATGTCCTATCTTTAACCGTTTAGAAGATCGAGTAAAATGGAGAATAATAGATATTTGAAAATGTGGTATATAAACATTTTATTCGTTTGTACCTTTATCAACTTTTAAGAGTAGACTTATAGGACCTATTTTATGTAAAATGAGGTGCTAAATCCACTGGTGAAAACCTCGATGTCCTATCTTTAACCGTTAAGGAGATCGAGTAAAATGGAGAATAATAGATATTTGAAAATGTGATATATAAACATTTTATTCGTTTGTACCTTTATCAACTTTTGAGAGTAGACTTATAGGACCTATTTTATGTAAAATGAGGTGCTAAATCCACTGGTGAAAACCGCGATGTCCTATCTTTAACCGTTTAGGAGATTGAGTAAAATGGAGAATAATAGAAATTTGAAAATGTGATATATAAACATTTTATTCGTTTTTACCTTTATCAACTCTTGAGAGTAGACTTATAGGACCTATTTTATGTTAAATGAGGTGCTAAATCCACTGGTGAAAACCGCGATGTCCTATCTTTAACCGTTTAGGAGATCGAGTAAAATGGAAAATAATAGATATTTGAAAATGTGATATATAATCATTTTATTCGTTTTTACCTTTATCAACTCTTGAAAGTAGACTTATAGGACCTATTTTATGTAAAATGAGGTGCTAAATTCACTGGTGAAAACCGCGATGTCCTATCTTTAACCGTTTAGGAGATCAAGTAAAATGGAGAATAATAGATATCTGATAATGTGATATATAAACATTTTATTCGTTTGTACCTTTATCAACTCTTGAAAGTAGACTTATAGGTCCTATTTTATGTAAAATGAGGTGCTAAATTCACTGGTGAAAACCGCGATGTCCTATCTTTAACCGTTTAGGAGATCAAGTAAAATGGAGAATAATAGATATCTGATAATGTGATATATAGACATTTTATTCGTTTGTACCTTTATCAACTCTTAAGAGTAAACTTATAAGACTTGTTTCATGTAAAATGAGGTGCTAAATGTTCTGGTGAAAACCGCGATGTCCTATCTTTAACCGTTTAGGAGATCGAGTAAAATGGAGAATAATAGATATTTGAAAATGTGACATATAAACATTTTATTCGTTTTTACCTTTATCAACTCTTGAGAGTAGACTTATAGGACTTATTTTATGTAAAATGAGGTGCTAAATCCACTGGTAAAAACAGCGATGTCCTATCTTTAACCGTTTAAGAAATCGAGTAAAATTGATCATAACAGATATTTGAAAATGTGATATATAAACATTTTATTCGTTTGTAACTTTATCAACTCTTGAGAGTTGACTTATAGGAGTTATTTTATGTAAAATGAGGTGCTTAACCCACTGGTGAAAACCGCGATGCCCTATCTTTAACCGTTTAGGAGATCGAGTAAAATGGAGAATAATAGATATTTGATAATGTGATATATAAACATCTTATTCGTTTGTACCTTCATCATCTCTTGAGAGTAGACTTATAAGACTTATTTTAAGAAAATGAGGTGCTTAATCCACTGGTGAAAACCGCGATGTCCTATCTTGAACCGTTTAGGAGATCGAGTAAAATGTAGAATAATAGATATTTGAAAATGTGATATATAAACATTTTGTTCGTTTGTACCTTTATCAACTCTTGAGAGTAGACTTATAGGACATATTTTATGTAAAATGAGGTGCTACATCCACAGGTGAAAACCCCGATGTCCAATCTTGAACCGTTTAGGAGATCGAGTAAAATGTAGAATAATAGATATTTGAAAATGTGATATATAAACATTTTATTCGTTTGTACCTTTATCAACTCTTGAGAGTAGACTTATAAGACTTATTTTAATGAGGTGCTAAATCCACTGGTGAAATCCGCGATGTCCTATCTTGAACCGTTTAGGAGATCAAGTAAAATGTAGAATAATAGATATTTGAAAATGTGATATATAAACATTTTGTTCGTTTGTACCTTTATCAACTCTTGAGAGTAGACTTATAGGACGTATTTTATGTAAAATGAGGTGCTACTTCCACTGGTGAAAACAGCGATGTCCTATCTTTAACCGTTTAGGAGATCGAGTAAAATGGAGAAAAATAGATATTTGAAAATGTGATATATAAACATTTTATTCGATTTTACCTTTATCAACTCTTGAAAGTAGACTTATAGGACCTATTTTATGTAAAATGAGGTGCTAAATTCACTGGTGAAAACCACGATGTCCTATCTTTAACCGTTTAGGAGATCGAGTAAAATGGAGAATAATAGATATTTGATAATGTGATATATAAACATTTTATTCGTTTGTACCTTTATCAACTCTTGAGAGTAGACTTATTTCATGTAAAATGAGGTGCTAAATGTACTGGTGAAAACCGCGATGTCCTATCTATAACCGTTTAGGAGATCGAGTAAAATGGAGAATAATAGATATTTGAAAATGTGATATATTAACATTTTATTCGTTTTTACCTTTATCAACTCTTAAGAGTAGACTTATAGAACTTATTTTATGTAAAATGAGGTGCTAAATCCACTAGTGAAAACCGCGATGTCCTATCTTGAACCGTTTAGGAGATCGAGTAAAATGGATAAAAATAGTTATTTGAAAATGTGATATATAAACATTTTATTCGTTTGTACCTTTATCAACTCTTGAGAGTAGACTTATAGGACCTTATTTATGTAAAATGAGGTGCTAAATCCACTGGTGAAAACCTCGATGTCCTATCATTAACCGTTTAGAAGATCGAGTAAAATGGAGAATAATAGATATTTGAAAATGTGGCATATAAACATTTTATTCGTTTGTACCTTTATCAACTTTTGAGAGTAGACTTATAGGACCTATTTTATGTAAAATGAGGTGCTAAATCCACTGGTGAAAACCTCGATGTCCTATCTTTAACCGTTAAGGAGATCGAGTAAAATGGAGAATAATAGATATTTGAAAATGTGATATATAAACATTTTGTTCGTTTGTACCTTTATCAACTCTTGAGAGTAGACTTATAGGACGTATTTTATGTAAAATGAGGTGCTACTTCCACTGGTGAAAACAGCGATGTCCTATCTTTAACCGTTTAGGAGATCGAGTAAAATGGAGAAAAATAGATATTTGAAAATGTGATATATAAACATTTTATTCGATTTTACCTTTATCAACTCTTGAAAGTAGACTTATAGGACCTATTTTATGTAAAATGAGGTGCTAAATTCACTGGTGAAAACCGCGATGTCCTATCTTTAACCGTTTAGGAGATCGAGTAAAATGGAGAATAATAGATATTTGATAATGTGATATATAAACATTTTATTCGTTTGTACCTTTATCAACTCTTAAGAGTAAACTTATAAGACTTGTTTCATGTAAAATGAGGTGCTAAATGTTCTGGTGAAAACCGCGATGTCCTATCTTTAACCGTTTAGGAGATCGAGTAAAATGGAGAATAATAGATATTTGAAAATGTGACATATAAACATTTTATTCGTTTTTACCTTTATCAACTCTTGAGAGTAGACTTATAGGACTTATTTTATGTAAAATGAGGTGCTAAATCCACTGGTAAAAACAGCGATGTCCTATCTTTAACCGTTTAAGAAATCGAGTAAAATTGATCATAACAGATATTTGAAAATGTGATATATAAACATTTTATTCGTTTGTAACTTTATCAACTCTTGAGAGTTGACTTATAGGAGTTATTTTATGTAAAATGAGGTGCTAAACCCACTGGTGAAAACCGCGATGCCCTATCTTTAACCGTTTAGGAGATCGAGTAAAATGGAGAATAATAGATATTTGATAATGTGATATATAAACATCTTATTCGTTTGTACCTTCATCATCTCTTGAGAGTAGACTTATAAGACTTATTTTAAGAAAATGAGGTGCTTAATCCACTGGTGAAAACCGCGATGTCCTATCTTGAACCGTTTAGGAGATCGAGTAAAATGTAGAATAATAGATATTTGAAAATGTGATATATAAACATTTTGTTCGTTTGTACCTTTATCAACTCTTGAGAGTAGACTTATAGGACATATTTTATGTAAAATGAGGTGCTACATCCACAGGTGAAAACCCCGATGTCCAATCTTGAACCGTTTAGGAGATCGAGTAAAATGTAGAATAATAGATATTTGAAAATGTGATATATAAACATTTTATTCGTTTGTACCTTTATCAACTCTTGAGAGTAGACTTATAAGACTTATTTTAATGAGGTGCTAAATCCACTGGTGAAATCCGCGATGTCCTATCTTGAACCGTTTAGGAGATCAAGTAAAATGTAGAATAATAGATATTTGAAAATGTGATATATAAACATTTTGTTCGTTTGTACCTTTATCAACTCTTGAGAGTAGACTTATAGGACGTATTTTATGTAAAATGAGGTGCTACTTCCACTGGTGAAAACAGCGATGTCCTATCTTTAACCGTTTAGGAGATCGAGTAAAATGGAGAAAAATAGATATTTGAAAATGTGATATATAAACATTTTATTCGATTTTACCTTTATCAACTCTTGAAAGTAGACTTATAGGACCTATTTTATGTAAAATGAGGTGCTAAATTCACTGGTGAAAACCACGATGTCCTATCTTTAACCGTTTAGGAGATCGAGTAAAATGGAGAATAATAGATATTTGATAATGTGATATATAAACATTTTATTCGTTTGTACCTTTATCAACTCTTGAGAGTAGACTTATTTCATGTAAAATGAGGTGCTAAATGTACTGGTGAAAACCGCGATGTCCTATCTATAACCGTTTAGGAGATCGAGTAAAATGGAGAATAATAGATATTTGAAAATGTGATATATTAACATTTTATTCGTTTTTACCTTTATCAACTCTTAAGAGTAGACTTATAGAACTTATTTTATGTAAAATGAGGTGCTAAATCCACTAGTGAAAACCGCGATGTCCTATCTTGAACCGTTTAGGAGATCGAGTAAAATGGATAAAAATAGTTATTTGAAAATGTGATATATAAACATTTTATTCGTTTGTACCTTTATCAACTCTTGAGAGTAGACTTATAGGACCTTATTTATGTAAAATGAGGTGCTAAATCCACTGGTGAAAACCTCGATGTCCTATCATTAACCGTTTAGAAGATCGAGTAAAATGGAGAATAATAGATATTTGAAAATGTGGCATATAAACATTTTATTCGTTTGTACCTTTATCAACTTTTGAGAGTAGACTTATAGGACCTATTTTATGTAAAATGAGGTGCTAAATCCACTGGTGAAAACCTCGATGTCCTATCTTTAACCGTTAAGGAGATCGAGTAAAATGGAGAATAATAGATATTTGAAAATGTGATATATAAACATTTTGTTCGTTTGTACCTTTATCAACTCTTGAGAGTAGACTTATAGGACGTATTTTATGTAAAATGAGGTGCTACTTCCACTGGTGAAAACAGCGATGTCCTATCTTTAACCGTTTAGGAGATCGAGTAAAATGGAGAAAAATAGATATTTGAAAATGTGATATATAAACATTTTATTAGATTTTACCTTTATCAACTCTTGAAAGTAGACTTATAGGACCTATTTTATGTAAAATGAGGTGCAAAATTCACTGGTGAAAACCGCGATGTCCTATCTTTAACCGTTTAGGAGATCGAGTAAAATGGAGAATAATAGATATTTGATAATGTGATATATAAACATTTTATTCGTTTGTACCTTTATCAACTCTTGAGAGTAGACTTATTTCATGTAAAATGAGGTGCTAAATGTACTGGTGAAAACCGCGATGTCCTATCTATAACCGTTTAGGAGATCGAGTAAAATGGAGAATAATAGATATTTGAAAATGTGATATATTAACATTTTATTCGTTTGTACCTTTATCAACTTTTGAGAGTAGACTTATAGGACCTATTTTATGTAAAATGAGGTGCTAAATCCACTGGTGAAAACCGCGATGTCCTATCTTTAACCGTTTAGGAGATCGAGTAAAATGGAGAATAATAGAAATTTGAAAATGTGATATATAAACATTTTATTCGTTTTTACCTTTATCAACTCTTGAGAGTAGACTTATAGGACCTATTTTATGTAAAATGAGGTGCTAAATCCACTGGTGAAAACCGCGATGTCCTATCTTTAACCGTTTAGGAGATCGAGTAAAATGGAGAATAATAGATATTTGAAAATGTGATATATAAACATTTTATTAGTTTTTACCTTTATCAACTCTTGAGAGTAGACTTATAGGACCTATTTTATGTAAAATAAGGTGCTAAATTCACTGGTGAAAGCCGCGATGTCGTATCTTTAACCGTTTAGGAGATCGAGTAAAATGGAGAATAATAGATATTTGAAAATGTGATATATAAACATTTTATTCGTTTTTACCTTTATCAACTCTTGAGAGTAGACTTATAGGACCTATTTTATGTAAAATAAGGTGCTAAATTCACTGGTGAAAGCCGCGATGTCGTATCTTTAACCGTTTAGGAGATCGAGTAAAATGGAGAATAATAGATATTTGATAATGTGATATATAAACATTTTATTCGTTTTTACCTTTATCAACTCTTGAGAGTAGACTTATAAGACTTATTTTATGTAAAATGAGGTGCTAAATCCACTGGTGAAAACCGCGATGTCCTATCTTGAACCGTTTAGGAGATCGAGTAAAATGGATAAAAATAGATATTTGAAAATGTGATATATAAACATTTTATTCGTTTGTACCTTTATCAACTCTTGAGAGCAGACTTATAGGACTTATTTTATGTAAAATAAGGTGCTAAATCCACTGGTAAAAACAGCGATGTCCTATCTTTAACCGTTTAAGAGATCGAGTAAAATTGATAATAACAGATATTTGAAAATGTGATATATAAACATTTTATTCGTTTTTACCTTTATCAACTCTTGAGAGTAGACTTATAGGACCTATTTTATGTAAAATAAGGTGCTAAATTCACTGGTGAAAGCCGCGATGTCGTATCTTTAACCGTTTAGGAGATCGAGTAAAATGGAGAATAATAGATATTTGATAATGTGATATTTAAACATTTTATTCGTTTGTACCTTTATCAACTTTTGAGAGTTGACTTATAGGACCTATTTTATGTAAAATGAGGTGCTAAATCCACTGGTGAAAACCGCGATGTCCTATCTTTAACCGTTTAGGAGATCGAGTAAAATGGATAAAAATAGTTATTTGAGAATGTGATATATAAACATTTTATTCGTTTGTACCTTTATCAACTCTTGAGAGTAGACTTATAGGACCTTATTTATGTAAAATGAGGTGCTAAATCCACTGGTGAAAACCTCGATGTCCTATCATTAACCGTTTAGAAGATCGAGTAAAATGGAGAATAATAGATATTTGAAAATGTGGCATATAAACATTTTATTCGTTTGTACCTTTATCAACTTTTGAGAGTAGACTTATAGGACCTATTTTATGTAAAATGAGGTGCTAAATCCACTGGTGAAAACCTCGATGTCCTATCTTTAACCGTTAAGGAGATCGAGTAAAATGGAGAATAATAGATATTTGAAAATGTGATATATAAACATTTTGTTCGTTTGTACCTTTATCAACTCTTGAGAGTAGACTTATAGGACGTATTTTATGTAAAATGAGGTGCTACTTCCACTGGTGAAAACAGCGATGTCCTATCTTTAACCGTTTAGGAGATCGAGTAAAATGGAGAAAAATAGATATTTGAAAATGTGATATATAAACATTTTATTCGATTTTACCTTTATCAACTCTTGAAAGTAGACTTATAGGACCTATTTTATGTAAAATGAGGTGCTAAATTCACTGGTGAAAACCGCGATGTCCTATCTTTAACCGTTTAGGAGATCGAGTAAAATGGAGAATAATAGATATTTGATAATGTGATATATAAACATTTTATTCGTTTGTACCTTTATCAACTCTTGAGAGTAGACTTATTTCATGTAAAATGAGGTGCTAAATGTACTGGTGAAAACCGCGATGTCCTATCTATAACCGTTTAGGAGATCGAGTAAAATGGAGAATAATAGATATTTGAAAATGTGATATATTAACATTTTATTCGTTTGTACCTTTATCAACTTTTAAGAGTAGTCTTATAGGACCTATTTTATGTAAAATGAGGTGCTAAATCCACTGGTGAAAACCGCGATGTCCTATCTTTAACCGTTTAGGAGATCGAGTAAAATGGAGAATAATAGAAATTTGAAAATGTGATATATAAACATTTTATTCGTTTTTACCTTTATCAACTCTTGAGAGTAGACTTATAGGACCTATTTTATGTAAAATGAGGTGCTAAATTCACTGGTGAAAACCTCGATGTCCTATCTTTAACCGTTTAGAAGATCGAGTAAAATGGAGAATAATAGATATTTGAAAATGTGGCATATAAACATTTTATTCGTTTGTACCTTTATCAACTTTTGAGAGTAGACTTATGGGACCTATTTTATGTAAAATAAGGTGCTAAATCCACTGGTGAAAACCTCGATGTCCTATCTTTAACCGTTAAGGAGATCGAGTAAAATGGAGAATAATAGATATTTGAAAATGTGATATATAAACATTTTATTCGTTTGTACCTTTATCAACTTTTGAGAGTAGACTTATAGGACCTATTTTATGTAAAATGAGGTGCTAAATCCACTGGTGAAAACCGCGATGTCCTATCTTTAACCGTTTAGGAGATCGAGTAAAATGGAGAATAATAGAAATTTGAAAATGTGATATATAAACATTTTATTCGTTTTTACCTTTATCAACTCTTGAGAGTAGACTTATAGGACCTATTTTATGTAAAATGAGGTGCTAAATCCACTGGTGAAAACCGCGATGTCCTATCTTTAACCGTTTAGGAGATCGAGTAAAATGGAGAATAATAGATATTTGAAAATGTGATATATAAACATTTTATTAGTTTTTACCTTTATCAACTCTTGAGAGTAGACTTATAGGACCTATTTTATGTAAAATAAGGTGCTAAATTCACTGGTGAAAGCCGCGATGTCGTATCTTTAACCGTTTAGGAGATCGAGTAAAATGGAGAATAATAGAAATTTGAAAATGTGATATATAAACATTTTATTCGTTTTTACCTTTATCAACTCTTGAGAGTAGACTTATAGGACCTATTTTATGTAAAATGAGGTGCTAAATTCACTGGTGAAAACCTCGATGTCCTATCTTTAACCGTTTAGAAAATCGAGTAAAATGGAGAATAATAGATATTTGAAAATGTGGCATATAAACATTTTATTCGTTTGTACCTTTATCAACTTTTGAGAGTAGACTTATGGGACCTATTTTATGTAAAATAAGGTGCTAAATCCACTGGTGAAAACCTCGATGTCCTATCTTTAACCGTTAAGGAGATCGAGTAAAATGGAGAATAATAGATATTTGAAAATGTGATATATAAACATTTTATTCGTTTGTACCTTTATCAACTTTTGAGAGTAGACTTATAGGACCTATTTTATGTAAAATGAGGTGCTAAATCCACTGGTGAAAACCGCGATGTCCTATCTTTAACCGTTTAGGAGATCGAGTAAAATGGAGAATAATAGAAATTTGAAAATGTGATATATAAACATTTTATTCGTTTTTACCTTTATCAACTCTTGAGAGTAGACTTATAGGACCTATTTTATGTAAAATGAGGTGCTAAATCCACTGGTGAAAACCGCGATGTCCTATCTTTAACCGTTTAGGAGATCGAGTAAAATGGAGAATAATAGAAATTTGAAAATGTGATATATAAACATTTTATTCGTTTTTACCTTTATCAACTCTTGAGAGTAGACTTATAGGACCTATTTTATGTAAAATGAGGTGCTAAATTCACTGGTGAAAACCTCGATGTCCTATCTTTAACCGTTAAGGAGATCGAGTAAAATGGAGAATAATAGATATTTGAAAATGTGATATATAAACATTTTATTCGTTTGTACCTTTATCAACTTTTGAGAGTAGACTTATAGGACCTATTTTATGTAAAATGAGGTGCTAAATCCACTGGTGAAAACCGCGATGTCCTATCTTTAACCGTTTAGGAGATCGAGTAAAATGGAGAATAATAGAAATTTGAAAATGTGATATATAAACATTTTATTCGTTTTTACCTTTATCAACTCTTGAGAGTAGACTTATAGGACCTATTTTATGTAAAATGAGGTGCTAAATCCACTGGTGAAAACCGCGATGTCCTATCTTTAACCGTTTAGGAGATCGAGTAAAATGGAGAATAATAGATATTTGAAAATGTGATATATAAACATTTTATTAGTTTTTACCTTTATCAACTCTTGAGAGTAGACTTATAGGACCTATTTTATGTAAAATAAGGTGCTAAATTCACTGGTGAAAGCCGCGATGTCGTATCTTTAACCGTTTAGGAGATCGAGTAAAATGGAGAATAATAGAAATTTGAAAATGTGATATATAAACATTTTATTCGTTTTTACCTTTATCAACTCTTGAGAGTAGACTTATAGGACCTATTTTATGTAAAATGAGGTGCTAAATTCACTGGTGAAAACCTCGATGTCCTATCTTTAACCGTTTAGAAGATCGAGTAAAATGGAGAATAATAGATATTTGAAAATGTGGCATATAAACATTTTATTCGTTTGTACCTTTATCAACTTTTGAGAGTAGACTTATGGGACCTATTTTATGTAAAATAAGGTGCTAAATCCACTGGTGAAAACCTCGATGTCCTATCTTTAACCGTTAAGGAGATCGAGTAAAATGGAGAATAATAGATATTTGAAAATGTGATATATAAACATTTTATTCGTTTGTACCTTTATCAACTTTTGAGAGTAGACTTATAGGACCTATTTTATGTAAAATGAGGTGCTAAATCCACTGGTGAAAACCGCGATGTCCTATCTTTAACCGTTTAGGAGATCGAGTAAAATGGAGAATAATAGAAATTTGAAAATGTGATATATAAACATTTTATTCGTTTTTACCTTTATCAACTCTTGAGAGTAGACTTATAGGACCTATTTTATGTAAAATGAGGTGCTAAATCCACTGGTGAAAACCGCGATGTCCTATCTTTAACCGTTTAGGAGATCGAGTAAAATGGAGAATAATAGATATTTGAAAATGTGATATATAAACATTTTATTAGTTTTTACCTTTATCAACTCTTGAGAGTAGACTTATAGGACCTATTTTATGTAAAATAAGGTGCTAAATTCACTGGTGAAAGCCGCGATGTCGTATCTTTAACCGTTTAGGAGATCGAGTAAAATGGATAAAAATAGATATTTGAAAATGTGATATATAAACATTTTATTCGTTTGTACCTTTATCAACTCTTGAGAGTAGACTTATAGGACTTATTTTATGTAAAATGAGGTGCTAAATTCCCTGGTGAAAGCCGCGATGTCCTATCTTTAACCGTTTAGGAGATCGAGTAAAATGGAGAATAATAGATATTTTATAATGTGATATATAAACATTTTATTCGTTTGTACCTTTATCAACTCTTGCGAGTAGACTTATAGGACATATTTTATGTAAAATGAGGTGCTACATCCACTGGTGAAAACAGCGATGTCCTATATTTAACCGTTTAGGAGATCGAGTAAAATGGAGAATAATAGATATTTGAAAATGTGATATATAAACATTTTATTCGTTTTTACCTTTATCAACTCTTGAGAGTAGACTTATAGGACCTATTTTATGTAAAATAAGGTGCTAAATTCACTGGTGAAAGCCGCGATGTCGTATCTTTAACCGTTTAGGAGATCGAGTAAAATGGAGAATAATAGATATTTGATAATGTGATATATAAACATTTTATTCGTTTTTACCTTTATCAACTTTTGAGAGTAGACTTATAAGACTTATTTTATGTAAAATGAGGTGCTAAATCCACTGGTGAAAACCGCGATGTCCTATCTTGAACCGTTTAGGAGATCGAGTAAAATGGATAAAAATAGATATTTGAAAATGTGATATATAAACATTTTATTCGTTTGTACCTTTATCAACTCTTGAGAGCAGACTTATAGGACTTATTTTATGTAAAATAAGGTGCTAAATCCACTGGTAAAAACAGCGATGTCCTATCTTTAACCGTTTAAGAGATCGAGTAAAATTGATAATAACAGATATTTGAAAATGTGATATATAAACATTTTATTCGTTTTTACCTTTATCAACTCTTGAGAGTAGACTTATAGGACCTATTTTATGTAAAATAAGGTGCTAAATTCACTGGTGAAAGCCGCGATGTCGTATCTTTAACCGTTTAGGAGATCGAGTAAAATGGAGAATAATAGATATTTGATAATGTGATATTTAAACATTTTATTCGTTTGTACCTTTATCAACTTTTGAGAGTTGACTTATAGGACCTATTTTATGTAAAATGAGGTGCTAAATCCACTGGTGAAAACCGCGATGTCCTATCTTTAACCGTTTAGGAGATCGAGTAAAATGGATAAAAATAGTTATTTGAGAATGTGATATATAAACATTTTATTCGTTTGTACCTTTATCAACTCTTGAGAGTAGACTTATAGGACCTTATTTATGTAAAATGAGGTGCTAAATCCACTGGTGAAAACCTCGATGTCCTATCATTAACCGTTTAGAAGATCGAGTAAAATGGAGAATAATAGATATTTGAAAATGTGGCATATAAACATTTTATTCGTTTGTACCTTTATCAACTTTTGAGAGTAGACTTATAGGACCTATTTTATGTAAAATGAGGTGCTAAATCCACTGGTGAAAACCTCGATGTCCTATCTTTAACCGTTAAGGAGATCGAGTAAAATGGAGAATAATAGATATTTGAAAATGTGATATATAAACATTTTGTTCGTTTGTACCTTTATCAACTCTTGAGAGTAGACTTATAGGACGTATTTTATGTAAAATGAGGTGCTACTTCCACTGGTGAAAACAGCGATGTCCTATCTTTAACCGTTTAGGAGATCGAGTAAAATGGAGAAAAATAGATATTTGAAAATGTGATATATAAACATTTTATTCGATTTTACCTTTATCAACTCTTGAAAGTAGACTTATAGGACCTATTTTATGTAAAATGAGGTGCTAAATTCACTGGTGAAAACCGCGATGTCCTATCTTTAACCGTTTAGGAGATCGAGTAAAATGGAGAATAATAGATATTTGATAATGTGATATATAAACATTTTATTCGTTTGTACCTTTATCAACTCTTGAGAGTAGACTTATTTCATGTAAAATGAGGTGCTAAATGTACTGGTGAAAACCGCGATGTCCTATCTATAACCGTTTAGGAGATCGAGTAAAATGGAGAATAATAGATATTTGAAAATGTGATATATTAACATTTTATTCGTTTGTACCTTTATCAACTTTTAAGAGTAGACTTATAGGACCTATTTTATGTAAAATGAGGTGCTAAATCCACTGGTGAAAACCGCGATGTCCTATCTTTAACCGTTTAGGAGATCGAGTAAAATGGAGAATAATAGAAATTTGAAAATGTGATATATAAACATTTTATTCGTTTTTACCTTTATCAACTCTTGAGAGTAGACTTATAGGACCTATTTTATGTAAAATGAGGTGCTAAATTCACTGGTGAAAACCTCGATGTCCTATCTTTAACCGTTTAGAAGATCGAGTAAAATGGAGAATAATAGATATTTGAAAATGTGGCATATAAACATTTTATTCGTTTGTACCTTTATCAACTTTTGAGAGTAGACTTATGGGACCTATTTTATGTAAAATAAGGTGCTAAATCCACTGGTGAAAACCTCGATGTCCTATCTTTAACCGTTAAGGAGATCGAGTAAAATGGAGAATAATAGATATTTGAAAATGTGATATATAAACATTTTATTCGTTTGTACCTTTATCAACTTTTGAGAGTAGACTTATAGGACCTATTTTATGTAAAATGAGGTGCTAAATCCACTGGTGAAAACCGCGATGTCCTATCTTTAACCGTTTAGGAGATCGAGTAAAATGGAGAATAATAGAAATTTGAAAATGTGATATATAAACATTTTATTCGTTTTTACCTTTATCAACTCTTGAGAGTAGACTTATAGGACCTATTTTATGTAAAATGAGGTGCTAAATCCACTGGTGAAAACCGCGATGTCCTATCTTTAACCGTTTAGGAGATCGAGTAAAATGGAGAATAATAGATATTTGAAAATGTGATATATAAACATTTTATTAGTTTTTACCTTTATCAACTCTTGAGAGTAGACTTATAGGACCTATTTTATGTAAAATAAGGTGCTAAATTCACTGGTGAAAGCCGCGATGTCGTATCTTTAACCGTTTAGGAGATCGAGTAAAATGGAGAATAATAGAAATTTGAAAATGTGATATATAAACATTTTATTCGTTTTTACCTTTATCAACTCTTGAGAGTAGACTTATAGGACCTATTTTATGTAAAATGAGGTGCTAAATTCACTGGTGAAAACCTCGATGTCCTATCTTTAACCGTTTAGAAGATCGAGTAAAATGGAGAATAATAGATATTTGAAAATGTGGCATATAAACATTTTATTCGTTTGTACCTTTATCAACTTTTGAGAGTAGACTTATGGGACCTATTTTATGTAAAATAAGGTGCTAAATCCACTGGTGAAAACCTCGATGTCCTATCTTTAACCGTTAAGGAGATCGAGTAAAATGGAGAATAATAGATATTTGAAAATGTGATATATAAACATTTTATTCGTTTGTACCTTTATCAACTTTTGAGAGTAGACTTATAGGACCTATTTTATGTAAAATGAGGTGCTAAATCCACTGGTGAAAACCGCGATGTCCTATCTTTAACCGTTTAGGAGATCGAGTAAAATGGAGAATAATAGAAATTTGAAAATGTGATATATAAACATTTTATTCGTTTTTACCTTTATCAACTCTTGAGAGTAGACTTATAGGACCTATTTTATGTAAAATGAGGTGCTAAATCCACTGGTGAAAACCGCGATGTCCTATCTTTAACCGTTTAGGAGATCGAGTAAAATGGAGAATAATAGATATTTGAAAATGTGATATATAAACATTTTATTAGTTTTTACCTTTATCAACTCTTGAGAGTAGACTTATAGGACCTATTTTATGTAAAATAAGGTGCTAAATTCACTGGTGAAAGCCGCGATGTCGTATCTTTAACCGTTTAGGAGATCGAGTAAAATGGATAAAAATAGATATTTGAAAATGTGATATATAAACATTTTATTCGTTTGTACCTTTATCAACTCTTGAGAGCAGACTTATAGGACTTATTTAATGTAAAATAAGGTGCTAAATCCACTGGTAAAAACAGCGATGTCCTATCTTTAACCGTTTAAGAGATCGAGTAAAATTGATAATAACAGATATTTGAAAATGTGATATATAAACATTTTATTCGTTTTTACCTTTATCAACTCTTGAGAGTAGACTTATAGGACCTATTTTATGTAAAATAAGGTGCTAAATTCACTGGTGAAAGCCGCGATGTCGTATCTTTAACCGTTTAGGAGATCGAGTAAAATGGAGAATAATAGATATTTGATAATGTGATATTTAAACATTTTATTCGTTTGTACCTTTATCAACTTTTGAGAGTTGACTTATAGGACCTATTTTATGTAAAATGAGGTGCTAAATCCACTGGTGAAAACCGCGATGTCCTATCTTTAACCGTTTAGGAGATCGAGTAAAATGGATAAAAATAGTTATTTGAAAATGTGATATATAAACATTTTATTCGTTTGTACCTTTATCAACCCTTGAGAGTAGACTTATAGGACCTTATTTATGTAAAATGAGGTGCTAAATCCACTGGTGAAAACCTCGATGTCCTATCATTAACCGTTTAGAAGATCGAGTAAAATGGAGAATAATAGATATTTGAAAATGTGGCATATAAACATTTTATTCGTTTGTACCTTTATCAACTTTTGAGAGTAGACTTATAGGACCTATTTTATGTAAAATGAGGTGCTAAATCCACTGGTGAAAACCTCGATGTCCTATCTTTAACCGTTAAGGAGATCGAGTAAAATGGAGAATAATAGATATTTGAAAATGTGATATATAAACATTTTGTTCGTTTGTACCTTTATCAACTCTTGAGAGTAGACTTATAGGACGTATTTTATGTAAAATGAGGTGCTACTTCCACTGGTGAAAACAGCGATGTCCTATCTTTAACCGTTTAGGAGATCGAGTAAAATGGAGAAAAATAGATATTTGAAAATGTGATATATAAACATTTTATTCGATTTTACCTTTATCAACTCTTGAAAGTAGACTTATAGGACCTATTTTATGTAAAATGAGGTGCTAAATTCACTGGTGAAAACCGCGATGTCCTATCTTTAACCGTTTAGGAGATCGAGTAAAATGGAGAATAATAGATATTTGATAATGTGATATATAAACATTTTATTCGTTTGTACCTTTATCAACTCTTGAGAGTAGACTTATTTCATGTAAAATGAGGTGCTAAATGTACTGGTGAAAACCGCGATGTCCTATCTATAACCGTTTAGGAGATCGAGTAAAATGGAGAATAATAGATATTTGAAAATGTGATATATTAACATTTTATTCGTTTGTACCTTTATCAACTTTTGAGAGTAGACTTATAGGACCTATTTTATGTAAAATGAGGTGCTAAATCCACTGGTGAAAACCGCGATGTCCTATCTTTAACCGTTTAGGAGATCGAGTAAAATGGAGAATAATAGAAATTTGAAAATGTGATATATAAACATTTTATTCGTTTTTACCTTTATCAACTCTTGAGAGTAGACTTATAGGACCTATTTTATGTAAAATGAGGTGCTAAATTCACTGGTGAAAACCTCGATGTCCTATCTTTAACCGTTTAGAAGATCGAGTAAAATGGAGAATAATAGATATTTGAAAATGTGGCATATAAACATTTTATTCGTTTGTACCTTTATCAACTTTTGAGAGTAGACTTATGAACCTATTTTATGTAAAATAAGGTGCTAAATCCACTGGTGAAAACCTCGATGTCCTATCTTTAACCGTTAAGGAGATCGAGTAAAATGGAGAATAATAGATATTTGAAAATGTGATATATAAACATTTTATTCGTTTGTACCTTTATCAACTTTTGAGAGTAGACTTATAGGACCTATTTTATGTAAAATGAGGTGCTAAATATACTGGTGAAAACCGCGATGTCCTATCTTTAACCGTTTAGGAGATCGAGTAAAATGGAGAATAATAGAAATTTGAAAATGTGATATATAAACATTTTATTCGTTTTTACCTTTATCAACTCTTGAGAGTAGACTTATAGGACCTATTTTATGTAAAATGAGGTGCTAAATCCACTGGTGAAAACCGCGATGTCCTATCTTTAACCGTTTAGGAGATCGAGTAAAATGGAGAATAATAGATATTTGAAAATGTGATATATAAACATTTTACTAGTTTTTACCTTTATAAACTCTTGAGAGTAGACTTATAGGACCTATTTTATGTAAAATAAGGTGCTAAATTCACTGGTGAAAGCCGCGATGTCGTATCTTTAACCGTTTAGGAGATCGAGTAAAATGGAGAATAATAGATATTTGAAAATGTGATATATAAACATTTTATTCGTTTTTACCTTTATCAACTCTTGAGAGTAGACTTATAGGACCTATTTTATGTAAAATAAGGTGCTAAATTCACTGGTGAAAGCCGCGATGTCGTATCTTTAACCGTTTAGGAGATCGAGTAAAATGGAGAATAATAGATATTTGATAATGTGATATATAAACATTTTATTCGTTTTTACCTTTATCAACTCTTGAGAGTAGACTTATAAGACTTATTTTATGTAAAATGAGGTGCTAAATCCACTGGTGAAAACCGCGATGTCCTATCTTGAACCGTTTAGGAGATCGAGTAAAATGGATAAAAATAGATATTTGAAAATGTGATATATAAACATTTTATTCGTTTGTACCTTTATCAACTCTTGAGAGCAGACTTATAGGACTTATTTTATGTAAAATAAGGTGCTAAATCCACTGGTAAAAACAGCGATGTCCTATCTTTAACCGTTTAAGAGATCGAGTAAAATTGATAATAACAGATATTTGAAAATGTGATATATAAACATTTTATTCGTTTTTACCTTTATCAACTCTTGAGAGTAGACTTATAGGACCTATTTTATGTAAAATAAGGTGCTAAATTCACTGGTGAAAGCCGCGATGTCGTATCTTTAACCGTTTAGGAGATCGAGTAAAATGGAGAATAATAGATATTTGATAATGTGATATTTAAACATTTTATTCGTTTGTACCTTTATCAACTTTTGAGAGTTGACTTATAGGACCTATTTTATGTAAAATGAGGTGCTAAATCCACTGGTGAAAACCGCGATGTCCTATCTTTAACCGTTTAGGAGATCGAGTAAAATGGAGAATAATAGAAATTTGAAAATGTGATATATAAACATTTTATTCGTTTTTACCTTTATCAACTCTTGAGAGTAGACTTATAGGACATATTTTATGTAAAATGAGGTGCTACATCCACTGGTGAAAACCCCGATGTCCAATCTTGAACCGTTTAGGAGATCGAGTAAAATGTAGAATAATAGATATTTGAAAATGTGATATATAAACATTTTATTCGTTTTTACCTTTATCAACTCTTGAGAGTAGACTTATAGGACCTATTTTATGTAAAATAAGGAGCTAAATTCACTGGTGAAAGCCGCGATGTCGTATCTTTAACCGTTTAGGAGATCGAGTAAAATGGAGAATAATAGATATTTGATAATGTGATATATAAACATCTTATTCGTTTGTACCTTCATCATCTCTTGAGAGTAGACTTATAAGACTTATTTTAAGAAAATGAGATGCTTAATCCACTGGTGAAAACCGCGATGTCCTATCTTGAACCGTTTAGGAGATCGAGTAAAATGTAGAATAATAGATATTTGAAAATGTGATATATAAACATTTTGTTCGTTTGTACCTTTATCAACTCTTGAGAGTAGACTTATAGGACATATTTTATGTAAAATGAGGTGCTACATCCACTGGTGAAAATCCCGATGTCCAATCTTGAACCGTTTAGGAGATCGAGTAAAATGTAGAATAATAGATATTTGAAAATGTGATATATAAACATTTTATTCGTTTGTACCTTTATCAACTCTTGAGAGTAGACTTATAAGACTTATTTTAATGAGGTGCTAAATCCACTGGTGAAATCCGCGATGTCCTATCTTGAACCGTTTAGGAGATCGAGTAAAATGTAGAATAATAGATATTTGAAAATGTGATATATAAACATTTTGTTCGTTTGTACCTTTATCAACTCTTGAGAGTAGACTTATAGGACGTATTTTATGTAAAATGAGGTGCTAAATCCACTGGTGAAAACCTCGATGTCCTATCATTAACCGTTTAGAAGATCGAGTAAAATGGAGAATAATAGATATTTGAAAATGTGGCATATAAACATTTTATTCGTTTGTACCTTTATCAACTTTTGAGAGTAGACTTATAGGACCTATTTTATGTAAAATGAGGTGCTAAATCCACTGGTGAAAACCTCGATGTCCTATCTTTAACCGTTAAGGAGATCGAGTAAAATGGAGAATAATAGATATTTGAAAATGTGATATATAAACATTTTGTTCGTTTGTACCTTTATCAACACTTGAGAGTAGACTTATAGGACCTATTTTATGTAAAATGAGGTGCTACTTCCACTGGTGAAAACAGCGATGTCCTATCTTTAACCGTTTAGGAGATCGAGTAAAATGGAGAAAAATAGATATTTGAAAATGTGATATATAAACATTTTATTCGATTTTACCTTTATCAACTCTTGAAAGTAGACTTATAGGACCTATTTTATGTAAAATGAGGTGCTAAATTCACTGGTGAAAACCGCGATGTCCTATCTTTAACCGTTTAGGAGATCGAGTAAAATGGAGAGTAATAGATATTTGATAATGTGATATATAAACATTTTATTCGTCTGTACCTTTATCAACTCTTGAGAGTAGACTTATTTCATGTAAAATGAGGTGCTAAATGTACTGGTGAAAACCGCGATGTCCTATCTATAACCGTTTAGGAGATCGAGTAAAATGGAGAATAATAGATATTTGAAAATGTGATATATTAACATTTTATTCGATTTTACCTTTATCAACTCTTGAGAGTAGACTTATAGAACTTATTTTATGTAAAGTGAGGTGCTAAATCCACTAGTGAAAACCGCGATGTCCTATCTTGAACCGTTTAGGAGATCGAGTAAAATGGATAAAAATAGTTATTTGAAAATGTGATATATAAACATTTTATTCGTTTTTACCTTTATCAACTCTTGAGAGTAGACTTATAGGACCTATTTTATGTAAAATAAGGTGCTAAATTCACTGGTGAAAGCCGCGATGTCGTATCTTTAACCGTTTAGGAGATCGAGTAAAATGGAGAATAATAGATATTTGATAATGTGATATTTAAACATTTTATTCGTTTGTACCTTTATCAACTTTTGAGAGTTGACTTATAGGACCTATTTTATGTAAAATGAGGTGCTAAATCCACTGGTGAAAACCGCGATGTCCTATCTTTAACCGTTTAGGAGATCGAGTAAAATGGAGAATAATAGAAATTTGAAAATGTGATATATAAACATTTTATTCGTTTTTACCTTTATCAACTCTTGAGAGTAGACTTATAGGACATATTTTATGTAAAATGAGGTGCTACATCCACTGGTGAAAACCCCGATGTCCAATCTTGAACCGTTTAGGAGATCGAGTAAAATGTAGAATAATAGATATTTGAAAATGTGATATATAAACATTTTATTCGTTTTTACCTTTATCAACTCTTGAGAGTAGACTTATAGGACCTATTTTATGTAAAATAAGGAGCTAAATTCACTGGTGAAAGCCGCGATGTCGTATCTTTAACCGTTTAGGAGATCGAGTAAAATGGAGAATAATAGATATTTGATAATGTGATATATAAACATCTTATTCGTTTGTACCTTCATCATCTCTTGAGAGTAGACTTATAAGACTTATTTTAAGAAAATGAGATGCTTAATCCACTGGTGAAAACCGCGATGTCCTATCTTGAACCGTTTAGGAGATCGAGTAAAATGTAGAATAATAGATATTTGAAAATGTGATATATAAACATTTTGTTCGTTTGTACCTTTATCAACTCTTGAGAGTAGACTTATAGGACATATTTTATGTAAAATGAGGTGCTACATCCACTGGTGAAAACCCCGATGTCCAATCTTGAACCGTTTAGGAGATCGAGTAAAATGTAGAATAATAGATATTTGAAAATGTGATATATAAACATTTTATTCGTTTGTACCTTTATCAACTCTTGAGAGTAGACTTATAAGACTTATTTTAATGAGGTGCTAAATCCACTGGTGAAATCCGCGATGTCCTATCTTGAACCGTTTAGGAGATCGAGTAAAATGTAGAATAATAGATATTTGAAAATGTGATATATAAACATTTTGTTCGTTTGTACCTTTATCAACTCTTGAGAGTAGACTTATAGGACGTATTTTATGTAAAATGAGGTGCTAAATCCACTGGTGAAAACCTCGATGTCCTATCATTAACCGTTTAGAAGATCGAGTAAAATGGAGAATAATAGATATTTGAAAATGTGGCATATAAACATTTTATTCGTTTGTACCTTTATCAACTTTTGAGAGTAGACTTATAGGACCTATTTTATGTAAAATGAGGTGCTAAATCCACTGGTGAAAACCTCGATGTCCTATCTTTAACCGTTAAGGAGATCGAGTAAAATGGAGAATAATAGATATTTGAAAATGTGATATATAAACATTTTGTTCGTTTGTACCTTTATCAACACTTGAGAGTAGACTTATAGGACCTATTTTATGTAAAATGAGGTGCTACTTCCACTGGTGAAAACAGCGATGTCCTATCTTTAACCGTTTAGGAGATCGAGTAAAATGGAGAAAAATAGATATTTGAAAATGTGATATATAAACATTTTTATCGATTTTACCTTTATCAACTCTTGAAAGTAGACTTATAGGACCTATTTTATGTAAAATGAGGTGCTAAATTCACTGGTGAAAACCGCGATGTCCTATCTTTAACCGTTTAGGAGATCGAGTAAAATGGAGAGTAATAGATATTTGATAATGTGATATATAAACATTTTATTCGTTTGTACCTTTATCAACTCTTGAGAGTAGACTTATTTCATGTAAAATGAGGTGCTAAATGTACTGGTGAAAACCGTGATGTCCTATCTATAACCGTTTAGGAGATCGAGTAAAATGGAGAATAATAGATATTTGAAAATGTGATATATTAACATTTTATTCGATTTTACCTTTATCAACTCTTGAGAGTAGACTTATAGAACTTATTTTATGTAAAGTGAGGTGCTAAATCCACTAGTGAAAACCGCGATGTCCTATCTTGAACCGTTTAGGAGATCGAGTAAAATGGATAAAAATAGTTATTTGAAAATGTGATATATAAACATTTTATTCGTTTGTACCTTTATCAACTCTTGAGAGTAGACTTATAGGACCTATTTTATGTAAAATGAGGTGCTAAATCCACTGGTGAAAACCTCGATGTCCTATCATTAACCGTTTAGAAGATCGAGTAAAATGGAGAATAATAGATATTTGAAAATGTGGCATATAAACATTTTATTCGTTTGTACCTTTATCAACTTTTGAGAGTAGACTTATAGGACCTATTTTATGTAAAATGAGGTGCTAAATCCACTGGTGAAAACCTCGATGTCCTATCTTTAACCGTTAAGGAGATCGAGTAAAATGGAGAATAATAGATATTTGAAAATGTGATATATAAACATTTTGTTCGTTTGTACCTTTATCAACTCTTGAGAGTAGACTTATAGGACGTATTTTATGTAAAATGAGGTGCTACTTCCACTGGTGAAAACAGCGATGTCCTATCTTTAACCGTTTAGGAGATCGAGTAAAATGGAGAAAAATAGATATTTGAAAATGTGATATATAAACATTTTATTCGATTTTACCTTTATCAACTCTTGAAAGTAGACTTATAGGACCTATTTTATGTAAAATGAGGTGCTAAATCCACTGGTGAAAACCGCGATGTCCTATCTTGAACCGTTTAGGAGATCGAGTAAAATGGATAAAAATAGATATTTGAAAATGTGATATATAAACATTTTATTCGTTTGTACCTTTATCAACTCTTGAGAGCAGACTTATAGGACTTATTTTATGTAAAATAAGGTGCTAAATCCACTGGTAAAAACAGCGATGTCCTATCTCTAACCGTTTAAGAGATCGAGTAAAATTGATAATAACAGATATTTGAAAATGTGATATATAAACATTTTATTCGTTTTTACCTTTATCATCTCTTGAGAGTAGACTTATAGGACCTATTTTAAGAAAATGAGGTGCTTAATCCACTGGTGAAAACCACGATGTCCTATCTTGAACCGTTTAGGAGATCGAGTAAAATGTAGAATAATAGATATTTGAAAATGTGATATATAAACATTTTGTTCGTTTGTACCTTTATCAACTCTTGAGAGTAGACTTATAGGACATATTTTATGTAAAATGAGGTGCTACATCCACTGGTGAAAACCCCGATGTCCAATCTTGAACCGTTTAGGAGATCGAGTAAAATGTAGAATAATAGATATTTGAAAATGTGATATATAAACATTTTATTCGTTTGTACCTTTATCAACTCTTGAGAGTAGACTTATAAGACTTATTTTAATGAGGTGCTAAATCCACTGGTGAAATCCGCGATGTCCTATCTTGAACCGTTTAGGAGATCGAGTAAAATGTAGAATAATAGATATTTGAAAATGTGATATATAAACATTTTGTTCGTTTGTACCTTTATCAACTCTTGAGAGTAGACTTATAGGACGTATTTTATGTAAAATGAGGTGCTACTTCCACTGGTGAAAACAGCGATGTCCTATCTTTAACCGTTTAGGAGATCGAGTAAAATGGAGAAAAATAGATATTTGAAAATGTGATATATAAACATTTTATTCGATTTTACCTTTATCAACTCTTGAAAGTAGACTTATAGGACCTGTTTTATGTAAAATGAGGTGCTAAATTCACTGGTGAAAACCGCGATGTCCTATCTTTAACCGTTTAGGAGATCGAGTAAAATGGAGAATAATAGATATTTGAAAATGTGATATATAAACATTTTATTCGTTTTTACCTTTATCAACTCTTGAGAGTAGACTTATAGGACCTATTTTATGTAAAATAAGGTGCTAAATTCACTGGTGAAAGCCGCGATGTCGTATCTTTAACCGTTTAGGAGATCGAGTAAAATGGAGAATAATAGATATTTGATAATGTGATATATAAACATTTTATTCGTTTGTACCTTTATCAACTTTTGAGAGTAGACTTATAGGACCTATTTTATGTAAAATGAGGTGCTAAATCCACTGGTGAAAACCGCGATGTCCTATCTTTAACCGTTTAGGAGATCGAGTAAAATGGAGAATAATAGAAATTTGAAAATGTGATATATAAACATTTTATCCGTTTTTACCTTTATCAACTCTTGAGAGTAGACTTATAGGACATATTTTATGTAAAATGAGGTGCTAAATCCACTGGTGAAATCCGCGATGTCCTATCTTGAACCGTTTAGGAGATCGAGTAAAATGTAGAATAATAGATATTTGAAAATGTGATATATAAACATTTTGTTCGTTTTTTCCTTTATCAACTCTTGAGAGTAGACTTATAGGACATATTTTATGTAAAATGAGGTGCTAAATCCACTGGTGAAATCCGCGATGTCCTATCTTGAACCGTTTAGGAGATCGAGTAAAATGTAGAATAATAGATATTTGAAAATGTGATATATAAACATTTTATTCGATTTTACCTTTATCAACTCTTGAAAGTAGACTTATAGGACCTATTTTATGTAAAATGAGGTGCTAAATTCACTGGTGAAAACCGCGATGTCCTATCTTTAACCGTTTAGGAGATCGAGTAAAATGGAGAATAATAGATATTTGAAAATGTGATATATAAACATTTTATTCGTTTTTACCTTTATCAACTCTTGAGAGTAGACTTATAGGACCTATTTTATGTAAAATAAGGTGCTAAATTCACTGGTGAAAGCCGCGATGTCGTATCTTTAACCGTTTAGGAGATCGAGTAAAATGGAGAATAATAGATATTTGATAATGTGATATAAAAACATTTTATTCGTTTGTACCTTTATCAACTTTTGAGAGTAGACTTATAGGACCTATTTTATGTAAAATGAGGTGCTAAATCCACTGGTGAAAACCGCGATGTCCTATCTTTAACCGTTTAGGAGATCGAGTAAAATGGAGAATAATAGAAATTTGAAAATGTGATATATAAACATTTTATTCGTTTTTACCTTTATCAACTCTTGAGAGTAGACTTATAGGACCTATTTTATGTAAAATGAGGTGCTAAATCCACTGGTGAAAACCGCGATGTCCTATCTTTAACCGTTTAGGAGATCGAGTAAAATGGAGAATAATAGATATTTGAAAATGTGTTATATATACATTTTATTCGTTTTTACCTTTATCAACTCTTGAGAGTAGACTTATAGGACCTATTTTATGTAAAATAAGGTGCTAAATTCACTGGTGAAAGCCGCGATGTCGTATCTTTAACCGTTTAGGAGATCGAGTAAAATGGAGAATAATAGATATTTGAAAATGTGATATATAAACATTTTATTCGTTTTTACCTTTATCAACTCTTGAGAGTAGACTTATAGGACCTATTTTATGTAAAATAAGGTGCTAAATTCACTGGTGAAAGCCGCGATGTCGTATCTTTAACCGTTTAGGAGATCGAGTAAAATGGAGAATAATAGATATTTGATAATGTGATATATAAACATTTTATTCGTTTTTACCTTTATCAACTCTTGAGAGTAGACTTATAAGACTTATTTTATGTAAAATGAGGTGCTAAATCCACTGGTGAAAACCGCGATGTCCTATCTTGAACCGTTTAGGAGATCGAGTAAAATGGATAAAAATAGATATTTGAAAATGTGATATATAAACATTTTATTCGTTTGTACCTTTATCAACTCTTGAGAGCAGACTTATAGGACTTATTTTATGTAAAATAAGGTGCTAAATCCACTGGTAAAAACAGCGATGTCCTATCTTTAACCGTTTAAGAGATCGAGTAAAATTGATAATAACAGATATTTGAAAATGTGATATATAAACATTTTATTCGTTTTTACCTTTATCATCTCTTGAGAGTAGACTTATAAGACTTATTTTAAGAAAATGAGGTGCTTAATCCACTGGTGAAAACCACGATGTCCTATCTTGAACCGTTTAGGAGATCGAGTAAAATGTAGAATAATAGATATTTGAAAATGTGATATATAAACATTTTGTTCGTTTGTACCTTTATCAACTCTTGAGAGTAGACTTATAGGACATATTTTATGTAAAATGAGGTGCTACATCCACTGGTGAAAACCCCGATGTCCAATCTTGAACCGTTTAGGAGATCGAGTAAAATGTAGAATAATAGATATTTGAAAATGTGATATATAAACATTTTATTCGTTTGTACCTTTATCAACTCTTGAGAGTAGACTTATAAGACTTATTTTAATGAGGTGCTAAATCCACTGGTGAAATCCGCGATGTCCTATCTTGAACCGTTTAGGAGATCGAGTAAAATGTAGAATAATAGATATTTGAAAATGTGATATATAAACATTTTGTTCGTTTGTACCTTTATCAACTCTTGAGAGTAGACTTATAGGACGTATTTTATGTAAAATGAGGTGCTACTTCCACTGGTGAAAACAGCGATGTCCTATCTTTAACCGTTTAGGAGATCGAGTAAAATGGAGAAAAATAGATATTTGAAAATGTGATATATAAACATTTTATTCGATTTTACCTTTATCAACTCTTGAAAGTAGACTTATAGGACCTGTTTTATGTAAAATGAGGTGCTAAATTCACTGGTGAAAACCGCGATGTCCTATCTTTAACCGTTTAGGAGATCGAGTAAAATGGAGAATAATAGATATTTGAAAATGTGATATATAAACATTTTATTCGTTTTTACCTTTATCAACTCTTGAGAGTAGACTTATAGGACCTATTTTATGTAAAATAAGGTGCTAAATTCACTGGTGAAAGCCGCGATGTCGTATCTTTAACCGTTTAGGAGATCGAGTAAAATGGAGAATAATAGATATTTGATAATGTGATATATAAACATTTTATTCGTTTGTACCTTTATCAACTTTTGAGAGTAGACTTATAGGACCTATTTTATGTAAAATGAGGTGCTAAATCCACTGGTGAAAACCGCGATGTCCTATCTTTAACCGTTTAGGAGATCGAGTAAAATGGAGAATAATAGAAATTTGAAAATGTGATATATAAACATTTTATCCGTTTTTACCTTTATCAACTCTTGAGAGTAGACTTATAGGACATATTTTATGTAAAATGAGGTGCTAAATCCACTGGTGAAAACCGCGATGTCCTATCTTGAACCGTTTAGGAGATCGAGTAAAATGTAGAATAATAGATATTTGAAAATGTGATATATAAACATTTTGTTCGTTTGTACCTTTATCAACTCTTGAGAGTAGACTTATAGGACATATTTTATGTAAAATGAGGTGCTACATCCACTGGTGAAAACCCCGATGTCCAATCTTGAACCGTTTAGGAGATCGAGTAAAATGGAGAATAATAGATATTTGAAAATGTGATATATTAACATTTTATTCGTTTTTACCTTTATCAACTCTTGAGAGTAGACTTATAGAACTTATTTTATGTAAAATGAGGTGCTAAATCCACTAGTGAAAACCGCGATGTCCTATCTTGAACCGTTTAGGAGATCGAGTAAAATGGATAAAAATAGTTATTTGAAAATGTGATATATAAACATTTTATTCGTTTGTACCTTTATCAACTCTTGAGAGTAGACTTATAGGACCTATTTTATGTAAAATGAGGTGCTAAATCCACTGGTGAAAACCTCGATGTCCTATCTTTAACCGTTAAGGAGATCGAGTAAAATAGAGAATAATAGATATTTGAAAATGTGATATATAAACATTTTATTCGTTTGTACCTTTATCAACTTTTGAGAGTAGACTTATAGGACCTATTTTATGTAAAATGAGGTGCTAAATCCACTGGTGAAAACCGTGATGTCCTATCTTTAACCGTTTAGGAGATCGAGTAAAATGGAAAATAATAGATATTTGAAAATGTGATATTTATGCATTTTATTCGTTTGTACCTTTATCAACTCTTGAGAGTAGACTTATAAGACTTATTTTAATGAGGTGCTAAATCCACTGGTGAAATCCGCGATGTCCTATCTTGAACCGTTTAAGAGATCGAGTAAAATGTAGAATAATAGATATTTGAAAATGTGATATATAAACATTTTGTTCGTTTGTACCTTTATCAACTCTTGAGAGTAGACTTAAAGGACGTATTTTATGTAAAATGAGGTGCTACTTCCACTGGTGAAAACAGCGATGTCCTATCTTTAACCGTTTAGGAGATCGAGTAAAATGGAGAAAAATAGATATTTGAAAATGTGATATATAAACATTTTATTCGATTTTACCTTTATCAACTCTTGAAAGTAGACTTATAGGACCTATTTTATGTAAAATGAGGTGCTAAATTCACTGGTGAAAACCGCGATGTCCTATCTTTAACCGTTTAGGAGATCGAGTAAAATGGAGAATAATAGATATTTGAAAATGTGATATATAAACATTTTATTCGTTTTTACCTTTATCAACTCTTGAGAGTAGACTTATAGGACCTATTTTATGTAAAATAAGGTGCTAAATTCACTGGTGAAAGCCGCGATGTCGTATCTTTAACCGTTTAGGAGATCGAGTAAAATGGAGAATAATAGATATTTGATAATGTGATATATAAACATTTTATTCGTTTGTACCTTTATCAACTTTTGAGAGTAGACTTATAGAACATATTTTATGTAAAATGAGGTGCTAAATCCACTGGTGAAAACCTCGATGTCCTATCTTTAACCGTTAAGGAGATCGAGTAAAATGGAGAATAATAGATATTTGAAAATGTGATATATAAACATTTTATTCGTTTGTACTTTTATCAACTTTTGAGAGTAGACTTATAGGACCTATTTTATGTAAAATGAGGTGCTAAATCCACTGGTGAAAACCGCGATGTCCTATCTTTAACCGTTTAGGAGATCGAGTAAAATGGAGAATAATAGAAATTTGAAAATGTGATATATAAACATTTTATTCGTTTTTACCTTTATCAACTTTTGAGAGTAGACTTATAGGACCTATTTTATGTAAAATGAGGTGCTACTTCCACTGGTGAAAACAGCGATGTCCTATCTTTAACCGTTTAGGAGATCGAGTAAAATGGAGAAAAATAGATATTTGAAAATGTGACATATAAACATTTTATTCGATTTTACCTTTATCAACTCTTGAAAGTAGACTTATAGGACCTATTTTATGTAAAATGAGGTGCTAAATTCACTGGTGAAAACCGCGATGTCCTATCTTTAACCGTTTAGGAGATCGAGTAAAATGGAGAATAATAGATATTTGATAATGTGATATATAAACATTTTATTCGTTTGTACCTTTATCAACTCTTGAGAGTAGACTTATTTCATGTAAAATGAGGTGCTAAATGTACTGGTGAAAACCGCGATGTCCTATCTATAACCGTTTAGGAGATCGTGTAAAATGGAGAATAATAGATATTTGAAAATGTGATATATTAACATTTTATTCGTTTGTAACTTTATCAACTCTTGAGAGTAGACTTATAGGACCTATTTTATGTAAAATGAGGTGCTAAATCCACTGGTGAAAACCTCGATGTCCTATCTTTAACCGTTTAGAAGATCGAGTAAAATGGAGAATAATAGATATTTGAAAATGTGGCATATAAACATTTTATTCGTTTGTACCTTTATCAACTTTTGAGAGTAGACTTATAGGACCTATTTTATGTAAAATGAGGTGCTAAATCCACTGGTGAAAACCTCGATGTCCTATCTTTAACCGTTAAGGAGATCGAGTAAAATGGAGAATAATAGATATTTGAAAATGTGATATATAAACATTTTATTCGTTTGTACCTTTATCAACTTTTGAGAGTAGACTTATAGGACCTATTTTATGTAAAATGAGGTGCTAAATCCACTGGTGAAAACCGCGATGTCCTATCTTTAATTGTTTAGGAGATCGAGTAAAATGGAGAATAAGAGAAATTTGAAAATGTGATATATAAACATTTTATTCGTTTTTACCTTTATCAACTCTTGAAAGTAGACTTATAGGACCTATTTTATGTAAAATGAGGTGCTAAATCCACTGGTGAAAACCGCGATGTCCTATCTTTAACCGTTTAGGAGATCGAGTAAAATGGAGAATAATAGATATTTGAAAATGTGATATATAAACATTTTATTCGTTTTTACCTTTATCAACTCTTGAGAGTAGACTTATAGGACCTATTTTATGTAAAATAAGGTGCTAAATTCACTGGTGAAAGCCGCGATGTCGTATCTTTAACCGTTTAGGAGATCGAGTTAAATGGAGAATAATAGATATTTGATAATGTGATATATAATCATTTTATTCGTTTGTACCTTTATCAACTCTTGAGAGTAGACTTATAGGACATATTTTATGTAAAATGAGGTGCTACATCCACTGGTGAAAACCCCGATGTCCAATCTTGAACCGTTTAGGAGATCGAGTAAAATGTAGAATAATAGATATTTGAAAATGTGATATATAAACATTTTATTCGTTTGTACCTTTATCAACTCTTGAGAGTAGACTTATAAGACTTATTTTAATGAGGTGCTAAATCCACTGGTATAAACCGCGATGTCCTATCTTGAACCGTTTAGGAGATCGAGTAAAATGGAGAAAAATTGATATTTGAAAATGTGATATATAAACATTTTATTCGTTTTTACCTTTATCAACTCTTGAGAGTAGACTTATAAGACTTATTTCATGTAAAATGAGGTGCTAAATCTACTGGTGAAAACCGCGATGTCCTATCTTTAACCGTTTAGGAGATCGAGTAAAATGGAAAATAATAGATATTTGAAAATGTGATATATAAACATTTTATTCGTTTTTACCTTTATCAACTCTTGAGAGTAGACTTATAAAACTTATTTTATGTAAAATGAGGTGCTAAATCCACTGGTGAAAACCGCGATGTCCTATCTTGAACCGTTTAGGAGATCGAGTAAAATGTAGAATAATAGATATTTGAAAATGTGATATATAAACATTTTGTTCGTTTGTACCTTGATCAACTTTTGAGAGTAGACTTATAGGACTTATTTTATGTAAAATGAGGTGCTAAATCCACTGGTGAAAACCCCGATGTCCAATCTTGAACCGTTTAGGAGATCGAGTAAAATGTAGAATAATAGATATTTGAAAATGTGATATATAAACATTTTGTTCGTTTGTACCTTGATCAACTTTTGAGAGTAGACTTGTAGGACATATTTTATGTAAAATGAGGTGCTACATCCACTGGTGAAAACAGCAATGTCCTATCTTGAACCGTTTAGGAGATCGAGTAAAATGGAGAAAAATTGATATTTGAAAATGTGATATATAAACATTTTATTCGTTTTTACTTTTATCAACTCTTGAAAGTAGACTTATTGGACCTATTTTATGTAAAATGAGGTGCTAAATTCACTGGTGGAAGCCGCGATGTCCTATCTTTAACCGTTTAGGAGATCGAGTAAAATATAAAATAATAGATATTTGATAATGTGATATATAAACATTTTATTCGTTTGTACCTTTATCAACTCTTGAGAGTAGACTTGTAAGACTTATTTCATGTAAAATGAGGTGCTAAATGTTCTGGTGAAAACCGCGATGTCCTATCTTTAAGCGTTTCGGAGATCGAGTAAAATGGAGAATAATAGATATTTGAAAATGTGATATATAAACATTTTATTCGTTTTTACCTTTATCAACTCTTGAGAGTAGACTTACAGGACTTATTTTATGTAAAATGAGGTGCTAAATTCACTGGTGAAAACCGCGATGTCCTATCTTGAACCGTTTAGGAGATCGAGTAAAATGGATAAAAATAGATATTTGAAAATGTGATATATAAACATTTTGTTCGTTTGTACCTTTATCAACTCTTGAGAGTAGACTTATAGGACATATTTTATGTAAAATGAGGTGCTACATCCACTGGTGAAAACAGCGATGTCCTATCTTTAACCGTTTAGGAGATCGAGTAAAATGGAGAATAATAGAAATTTGAAAATGTGATATATAAACATTTTATTCGTTTGTACCTTTATCAACTCTTGAGAGTAGACTTATAAGACCTATTTTATGTAAAATGGGGTGCTAAATCCACTGGTGAAAACCTCGATGTCCTATTTTTAACCGTTTAGGAGATCGAGTAAAATGGAGAAAAATTGATATTTGAAAATGTGATATATAAACATTTTATTCGTTTTTACCTTTATCAACTTTTGAGAGTAGACTTATAGGACCTATTTTATGTAAATTGAGGTGCTAAATCCACTGGTGAAAACCTCGATGTCCTATCTTTAACCATTTAGGAGATCGAGTAAAATGGAGAATAATAGATATTTGAAAATGTGATATATAAACATTTTATTCGTTTGTACCTTTATCAACTTTTGAGAGTAGACTTATAGGACCTATTTTATGTAAAATGAGGTGCTAAATTCACTGGTGAAAACCGCGATGTCCTATCTTGAACCGTTTAGGAGATCGAGTAAAATGGATAAAAATAGTTATTTGAAAATGTGATATATAAACATTTTATTCGTTTGTACCTTTATCAACTCTTGAGAGTAGTCTTATAGGACCTATTTTATGTAAAATAAGGTGCTAAATCCACTGGTGAAAACCGCGATGTCCTATCTTGAACCGTTTAGGAGATCGAGTAAAATGGAGAATAATAGATATATGATAATGTGATATATAAACATTTTATCCGTTTGTACCTTTATCAACGCTTGAGAGTAGACTTATAAGACTTATTTTATGTAAAATGAGGTGCTAAATCCACTGGTAAAAACCGCGATGTCCTATCTTGAACCGTTTAGGAGATCGAGTAAAATGGAGAAAAATAGATATTTGAAAATGTGATATATAAACATTTTATTCGTTTTTACCTTTATCAACACTTGAGAGTAGAATTATAGGACCAATATTATGTAAAATGAGGTACTAAATCCACTGGTGAAACCTCGATGTCCTATCTTTAACCGTTTAGGAGATCGAGTAAAATGGAGAATAATAGAAATTTGAAAATGTGATATATAAACATTTTATTCGTTTGTACCTTTATCAACTCTTGAGAGTAGACTTATAAGACCTATTTTATGTAAAATGAGGTGCTAAATCCACTGGTGAAAACCTCGATGTCCTATTTTTAACCGTTTAGGAGATCGAGTAAAATGGAGAAAAATTGATATTTGAAAATGTGATATATAAACATTTTATTCGTTTTTACTTTTATCAACTCTTGAAAGTAGACTTATAGGACCTATTTTATGTAAAATGAGGTGCTAAATTCACTGGTGAAAGCCGCGATGTCCTATCTTTAACCGTTTAGGAGATCGAGTAAAAAGGAGAATAATAGATATTTGATAATGTGATATATAAACATTTTATTCGTTTGTACCTTTATCAACTCTTGAGAGTAGACTTATAAGACTTATATCATGTAAAATGAGGTGCTAAATCTACTGGTGAAAACCGCGATGTCCTATCTTTAACCGTTTAAGAGATCGAGTAAAATGGAGAATAATAGATATTTGAAAATGTGATATATAAACATTTTATTCGTTTGTACCTTTATCAACTCTTGAGAGTAGACTTATAGGACTTATTTTATGTAAAATAAGGTGCTAAATCCACTGGTAAAAACAGCGATGTCCTATCTTTAACCGTTTAAGAGATCGAGTAAAATTGATAATAACAGATATTTCAAAATGTGATATATAAACATTTTATTCGTTTGTAACTTTATCAACTCTTGAGAGTTGACTTATAGGAGTTATTTTATGTAAAATGAGGTGCTAAACCCACTGGTGAAAACCGCGATGTCCTATCTTTAACCGTTTAGGAGATCGAGTAAAATGGAGAATAATAGATATTTGATAATGTGATATATAAACATTTTATTCGTTTGTACCTTTATCAACGCTTGAGAGTAGACTTATAGGACTTATTTTATGTAAAATGAGGTGCTAAATCCACTGGTGAAAACCGCGATGTCCTATCTTGAACCGTTTAGGAGATCGAGTAAAATGGATAAAAATAGTTATTTGAAAATGTGATATATAAACATTTTATTCGTTTGTACCTTTATCAACTCTTGAGAGTAGTCTTATAGGACCTATTTTATGTAAAATGAGGTGCTAAATCCACTGGTGAAAACCGCGATGTCCTATCTTGAACCGTTTAGGAGATCGAGTAAAATGGAGAATAATAGATATATGATAATGTGATATATAAACATTTTATTCGTTTGTACCTTGATCAACTTTTGAGAGTAGACTTGTAGGACATATTTTATGTAAAATGAGGTGCTACATCCACTGGTGAAAACAGCAATGTCCTATCTTGAACCGTTTAGGAGATCGAGTAAAATGGAGAAAAATTGATATTTGAAAATGTGATATATAAACATTTTATTCGTTTTTACTTTTATCAACTCTTGAAAGTAGACTTATTGGACCTATTTTATGTAAAATGAGGTGCTAAATTCACTGGTGGAAGCCGCGATGTCCTATCTTTAACCGTTTAGGAGATCGAGTAAAATATAAAATAATAGATATTTGATAATGTGATATATAAACATTTTATTCGTTTGTACCTTTATCAACTCTTGAGAGTAGACTTGTAAGACTTATTTCATGTAAAATGAGGTGCTAAATGTTCTGGTGAAAACCGCGATGTCCTATCTTTAAGCGTTTCGGAGATCGAGTAAAATGGAGAATAATAGATATTTGAAAATGTGATATATAAACATTTTATTCGTTTTTACCTTTATCAACTCTTGAGAGTAGACTTATAGGACTTATTTTATGTAAAATGAGGTGCTAAATTCACTGGTGAAAACCGCGATGTCCTATCTTGAACCGTTTAGGAGATCGAGTAAAATGGATAAAAATAGATATTTGAAAATGTGATATATAAACATTTTGTTCGTTTGTACCTTTATCAACTCTTGAGAGTAGACTTATAGGACATATTTTATGTAAAATGAGGTGCTACATCCACTGGTGAAAACAGCGATGTCCTATCTTTAACCGTTTAGGAGATCGAGTAAAATGGAGAATAATAGAAATTTGAAAATGTGATATATAAACATTTTATTCGTTTGTACCTTTATCAACTCTTGAGAGTAGACTTATAAGACCTATTTTATGTAAAATGGGGTGCTAAATCCACTGGTGAAAACCTCGATGTCCTATTTTTAACCGTTTAGGAGATCGAGTAAAATGGAGAAAAATTGATATTTGAAAATGTGATATATAAACATTTTATTCGTTTTTACCTTTATCAACTTTTGAGAGTAGACTTATAGGACCTATTTTATGTAAATTGAGGTGCTAAATCCACTGGTGAAAACCTCGATGTCCTATCTTTAACCATTTAGGAGATCGAGTAAAATGGAGAATAATAGATATTTGAAAATGTGATATATAAACATTTTATTCGTTTGTACCTTTATCAACTTTTGAGAGTAGACTTATAGGACCTATTTTATGTAAAATGAGGTGCTAAATTCACTGGTGAAAACCGCGATGTCCTATCTTGAACCGTTTAGGAGATCGAGTAAAATGGATAAAAATAGTTATTTGAAAATGTGATATATAAACATTTTATTCGTTTGTACCTTTATCAACTCTTGAGAGTAGTCTTATAGGACCTATTTTATGTAAAATAAGGTGCTAAATCCACTGGTGAAAACCGCGATGTCCTATCTTGAACCGTTTAGGAGATCGAGTAAAATGGAGAATAATAGATATATGATAATGTGATATATAAACATTTTATCCGTTTGTACCTTTATCAACGCTTGAGAGTAGACTTATAGGACTTATTTTATGTAAAATGAGGTGCTAAATCCACTGGTAAAAACCGCGATGTCCTATCTTGAACCGTTTAGGAGATCGAGTAAAATGGAGAAAAATAGATATTTGAAAATGTGATATATAAACATTTTATTCGTTTTTACCTTTATCAACACTTGAGAGTAGAATTATAGGACCAATATTATGTAAAATGAGGTACTAAATCCACTGGTGAAACCTCGATGTCCTATCTTTAACCGTTTAGGAGATCGAGTAAAATGGAGAATAATAGAAATTTGAAAATGTGATATATAAACATTTTATTCGTTTGTACCTTTATCAACTCTTGAGAGTAGACTTATAAGACCTATTTTATGTAAAATGAGGTGCTAAATCCACTGGTGAAAACCTCGATGTCCTATTTTTAACCGTTTAGGAGATCGAGTAAAATGGAGAAAAATTGATATTTGAAAATGTGATATATAAACATTTTATTCGTTTTTACTTTTATCAACTCTTGAAAGTAGACTTATAGGACCTATTTTATGTAAAATGAGGTGCTAAATTCACTGGTGAAAGCCGCGATGTCCTATCTTTAACCGTTTAGGAGATCGAGTAAAAAGGAGAATAATAGATATTTGATAATGTGATATATAAACATTTTATTCGTTTGTACCTTTATCAACTCTTGAGAGTAGACTTATAAGACTTATATCATGTAAAATGAGGTGCTAAATCTACTGGTGAAAACCGCGATGTCCTATCTTTAACCGTTTAAGAGATCGAGTAAAATGGAGAATAATAGATATTTGAAAATGTGATATATAAACATTTTATTCGTTTGTACCTTTATCAACTCTTGAGAGTAGACTTATAGGACTTATTTTATGTAAAATAAGGTGCTAAATCCACTGGTAAAAACAGCGATGTCCTATCTTTAACCGTTTAAGAGATCGAGTAAAATTGATAATAACAGATATTTCAAAATGTGATATATAAACATTTTATTCGTTTGTAACTTTATCAACTCTTGAGAGTTGACTTATAGGAGTTATTTTATGTAAAATGAGGTGCTAAACCCACTGGTGAAAACCGCGATGTCCTATCTTTAACCGTTTAGGAGATCGAGTAAAATGGAGAATAATAGATATTTGATAATGTGATATATAAACATTTTATTCGTTTGTACCTTTATCAACGCTTGAGAGTAGACTTATAGGACTTATTTTATGTAAAATGAGGTGCTAAATCCACTGGTGAAAACCGCGATGTCCTATCTTGAACCGTTTAGGAGATCGAGTAAAATGGATAAAAATAGTTATTTGAAAATGTGATATATAAACATTTTATTCGTTTGTACCTTTATCAACTCTTGAGAGTAGTCTTATAGGACCTATTTTATGTAAAATGAGGTGCTAAATCCACTGGTGAAAACCGCGATGTCCTATCTTGAACCGTTTAGGAGATCGAGTAAAATGGAGAATAATAGATATATGATAATGTGATATATAAACATTTTATTCGTTTGTACCTTTATCAACGCTTGAGAGTAGACTTATAGGACTTATTTTATGTAAAATGAGGTGCTAAATCCACTGGTAAAAACCGCGATGTCCTATCTTGAACCGTTTAGGAGATCGAGTAAAATGGAGAAAAATAGATATTTGAAAATGTGATATATAAACATTTTATTCGTTTTTACCTTTATCAACACTTGAGAGTAGACTTATAGGACCTATATTATGTAAAATGAGGTACTAAATCCACTGGTGAAACCTCGATTTCCTATCTTTAACCGTTTAGGAGATCGAGTAAAATGGAGAATAATAGAAATTTGAAAATGTGATATATAAACATTTTATTCGTTTGTACCTTTATCAACTCTTGAGAGTAGACTTATAAGACCTATTTTATGTAAAATGAGGTGCTAAATCCACTGGTGAAAACCTCGATGTCCTATTTTTAACCGTTTAGGAGATCGAGTAAAATGGAGAATAATAGATATTTGAAAATGTGATATATAAACATTTTATTCGTTTTTACCTTTATCAACTCTTGAGAGTAGACTTATAGGACCTATTTTATGTAAAATGAGGTGCTAAGTTCACTGGTGAAAACCGCGATGTCCTATCTTGAACCGTTTAGGAGATCGAGTGAAATGGAGAATAATAGATATTTGATAATGTGATATTAAACATTTTATTCGTTTGTACCTTTATCAACTCTTGAGAGTAGACTTATAAGACTTATTTCATGTAAAATGAGGTGCTAAATCTACTGGTGAAAACCGCGATGTCCTATCTTGAACCGTTTAGGAGATCGAGTAAAATGGATAAAAATAGTTATTTGAAAATGTGATATATAAACATTTTATTCGTTTGTACCTTTATCAACTCTTGAGAGTAGTCTTATAGGACCTATTTTATGTAAAATGAGGTGCTAAATCCACTGGTGAAAACCGCGATGTCCTATCTTGAACCGTTTAGGAGATCGAGTAAAATGGAGAAAAATAGATATTTGAAAATTTGATATATAAACATTTTATTCGTTTTTACCTTTATCAACTCTTGAGAGTAGACTTATAGGACTTATTTTATGTAAAATGAGGTGCTAAATCCACTGGTAAAAACCGCGATGTCCTATCTTGAACCGTTTAGGAGATCGAGTAAAATGGAGAAAAATAGATATTTGAAAATGTGATATATAAACATTTTATTCGTTTTTACCTTTATCAACACTTGAGAGTAGACTTATAGGACCTATTTTATGTAAAATGAGGTACTAAATCCACTGGTGAAACCTCGATGTCCTATCTTTAACCGTTTAGGAGATCGAGTAAAATGGAGAATAATAGAAATTTGAAAATGTGATATATAAACATTTTATTCGTTTGTACCTTTATCAACTCTTGAGAGTAGACTTATAGGACTTATTTTATGTAAAATGAGGTGCTAAATCCACTGGTGAAAACCTCGATGTCCTATTTTTAACCGTTTAGGAGATCGAGTAAAATGAAGAATAATAGATATTTGAAAATGTGATATATAAACATTTTATTCGTTTGTACCTTTATCAACTTTTGAGAGTAGACTTATAGGACCTATTTTATGTAAATTGAGGTGCTAAATCCACTGGTGAAACCTCGATGTCCTATCTTTAACCGTTTAGGAGATCGAGCAAAATGGAGAATAATAGAAATTTGAAAATGTGATATATAAACATTTTATTCGTTTGTACCTTTATCAACTCTTGAGAGTAGACTTATAAGACCTATTTTATGTAAAATGAGGTGCTAAATCCACTGGTGAAAACCTCGATGTCCTATCTTGAACCGTTTAGGAGATCGAGTAAAATGGAGAATAATAGATATTTAATAATGTGATATATAAACATTTTATTCGTTTGTACCTTTATCAACTCTTGAGAGTAGACTTATAGGACTTATTTTATGTAAAATAAGGTGCTAAATCCACTGGTAAAAACCGCGATGTCCTATCTTGAACCGTTTAGGAGATCGAGTAAAATGGAGAAAAATAGATATTTGAAAATGTGATATATAAACATTTTATTCGTTTTTACCTTTATCAACACTTGAGAGTAGACATATAGGATCTATATTATGTAAAATGAGGTACTAAATCCACTGGTGAAACCTCGATGTCCTATCTTTAACCGTTTAGGAGATCGAGTAAAATGGAGAATAATAGAAATTTGAAAATGTGATATATAAACATTTTATTCGTTTGTACCTTTATCAACTCTTGAGAGTAGACTTATAGGACCTATTATATGTAAAATGAGGTGCTAAATCCACTGGTGAAAACCTCGATGTCCTATTTTTAACCGTTTAGGAGATCGAGTAAAATGGAGAATAATAGATATTTGAAAATGTGATATATAAACATTTTATTCGTTTTTACCTTTATCAACTCTTGAGAGTAGACTTATAGGACCTATTTTATGTAAAATGAGGTGCTTAATTCACTGGTGAAAACCGCGATGTCCTATCTTGAACCGTTTAGGAGATCGAGTGAAATGGAGAATAATAGATATTTGATAATGTGATATTAAACATTTTATTCGTTTGTACCTTTATCAACTCTTGAGAGTAGACTTATAAGACTTATTTCATGTAAAATGAGGTGCTAAATCTACTGGTGAAAACCGCGATGTCCTATCTTTAACCGTTTAGGAGATCGAGTAAAATGGAGAATAATAGATATTTGAAAATGTGATATATAAACATTTTATTCGTTTTTACCTCTATTAACTCTTGAGAGTAGACTTATAGGACTTATTTTATGTAAAATGAGGTGCTAAATCCACTGGTGAAAACCGCGATGTTCTATCTTAAACCGTTTAGGAGATCGAGTAAAATGGATAAGAATAGATATTTGAAAATGTGATATATAAACATTTTATTCGTTTGTACCTTTATCAACTCTTGAGAGTAGACTTATAGGAAATTTTTTATGTAAAATGAGGTGCTAAATCCACTGGTAAAAACCGCGATGTCCTATCTTAAACCGTTTAGGAGATCGAGTAAAATGGAGAAAAATAGATATTTGAAAATGTGATATATAAACATTTTATTCGTTTGTACCTTTATCAACTCTTGAGAGTAGACTTATAAGACTTATTTCATGTAAAATGGGGTGCTAAATCTACTGGTGAAAATTGCGATGTCCTATCTTTAACCGTTTAGGAGATCGAGTAAAATGGAGAATAATAGATATTTGAAAATGTGATATATAAACATTTTATTCGTTTTTAAATTTATCAACTCTTGAGAGTAGACTTATAGGACTTATTTTATGTAAAATGAGGTGCTAAATGAACTGGTAAAAACCGCGATGTCCTATCTTGATCCGTTTAGGAGATCGAGTAAAATGGAGAAAAATAGATATTTGAAAATGTGATATATAAACATTTTATCCGTTTGTACCTTTATCAACTCTTGAGAGTAGACTTATAAGACTTATTTCATGTAAAATGAGGTGCTTAATTCACTGGTGAAAACCGCGATGTCCTATCTTGAACCGTTTCGGAGATCGAGCAAAATGGAGAATAATAGATATTTGATAATGTGATATATAAACATTTTATTCGTTTGTACCTTTATCAACTCTTGAGAGTAGACTTATAAGACTTATTTCATGTAAAATGAGGTGCTAAATCTACTGGTGAAAACCGCGATGTCCTATCTTTAACCGTTCAGGAGATCGAGTAAAATGGAGAATAATAGATATTTAATAATGTGATATATAAACATTTTAATCGTTTGTACCTTTATCAACTCTTGAGAGTAGACTTATAGGACTTATTTTATGTAAAATGAGGCGCTAAATCCACTGGTAAAAACCGCGATGTCCTATCTTGAACCGTTTAGGAGATCGAGTAAAATGGAGAAAAATAGATATTTGAAAATGTGATATATAAACATTTTATTCGTTTTTACCTTTATCAACACTTGAGAGTAGACTTATAGGACCTATATTATGTAAAATGAGGTACTAAATCCACTGGTGAAACCTCGATGTCCTATCTTTAACCGTTTAGGAGATCGAGTAAAATGGAGAATAATAGAAATTTGAAAATGTGATATATAAACATTTTATTCGTTTGTACCTTTATCAACTCTTGAGAGTAGACTTATAGGACCTATTTTATGTAAAATGAGGTGCTAAATCCACTAGAGAAAACCTCGATGTCCTATTTTTAACCGTTTAGGAGATCGAGTAAAATGGAGAAAAATAGATATTTGAAAATGTGATATATAAACATTTTATTCGTTTGTACCTTTATCAACTCTTGAGAGTAGACTTATAAGACTTATTTCATGTAAAATGGGGTGCTAAATCTACTGGTGAAAATTGCGATGTCCTATCTTTATCCGTTTAGGAGATCGAGTAAAATGGAGAATAATAGATATTTGAAAATGTGATATATAAACATTTTATTCGTTTGTACCTTTATCAACTCTTGAGAGTAGACTTATAGGACTTATTTTATGTAAAATGAGGTGCTAAATCCACTGGTGAAAACCGCGATGTTCTATCTTAAACCGTTTAGGAGATCGAGTAAAATGGAGAAAAATAGATATTTGAAAATGTGATATATAAACATTTTATTCGTTTGTACCTTTATCAACTCTTGAGAGTAGACTTATAAGACTTATTTCATGTAAAATGGGGTGCTAAATCTACTGGTGAAAATTGCGATGTCCTATCTTTATCCGTTTAGGAGATCGAGTAAAATGGAGAATAATAGATATTTGAAAATGTGATATATAAACATTTTATTCGTTTTTACCTTTATCAACTCTTGAGAGTAGACTTATAGGACTTATTTTATGTAAAATGAGGTGCTAAATGCACTGGTAAAAACCGCGATGTCCTATCTTGAACCGTTTATTAGATCGAGTAAAATGGAGAAAAATAGATATTTGAAAATGTGATATATAAACATTTTATCCGTGTGTACCTTTATCAACTTTTGAGAGTAGACTTATAAGACTTATTTCATGTAAAATGAGGTGCTAAATTCACTGGTGAAAACCGCGATGTCCTATCTTGAACCGTTTAGGAGATCGAGCAAAATGTAGAATAATAGATATTTGATAATGTGATATATAAACATTTTATCCGTGTGTACCTTTATCAACTCTTGAGAGTAGACTTATAAGACTTATTTCATGTAAAATGAGGTGCTAAATTCTCTGGTGAAAACCGCGATGTCCTATCTTGAACCGTTTAGGAGATCGAGCAAAATGGAGAATAATAGATATTTGATAATGTGATATATAAACATTTTATCCGTGTGTACCTTTATCAACTCTTGAGAGTAGACTTATAAGACTTATTTCATGTAAAATGAGGTGCTAAATTCACTGGTGAAAACCGCGATGTCCTATCTTGAACCGTTTAGGAGATCGAGCAAAATGGAGAATAATAGATATTTGAAAATGTGATATATAAACATTTTATTCGTTTGTACCTTTATCAACTCTTGAGAGTAGACTTATAGGACCTATTTTATGTAAAATGAGGTGCTAAATATACTGGTAAAAACCGCGATGTCCTATGTTGAATTGTTTAGGAGATCGAGTAAAATGGAGAAAAATAGATATTTGAAAATGTGATATATAAACATTTTATTCGTTTATACCTTTATCCACACTTGAGAGTAGACTTATAAGACCTATATTATGTAAAATGAGGTGCTAAATCCACTGGTGAAAATTCGATGTCCTATCTTTAACCGTTTAGGAGATCGAGTAAAATGGAGAATAATAGAAATTTGAAAATGTGATATATAAACATTTTATACATTTTTACCTTTATCAACTCTTAAGAGTAGAATTATAGGACCTATTTTATGTAAAATGAGGTGCTAAATCCACTGGTGAAAACCGCGATGTCCTATCTATAACCATTTAGGAGATCGAGTAAAATGGAGAATAATAGATGTTTGAAAATGTGATATATAAACATTTTATTCGTTTTTACTTTTATCAACTCTTGAGAGTAGACTTATAGGACCTATTTTATGTAAAATGAGGTTCTAAATCCACTGGTAAAAACCGCGATGTCCTATCTTTAACCGTTTAGGAGATCGAGTAAAATGGAAAATAATAGATATTTGAAAATGTGATATATAAACATTTTATTCGTTTGTACCTTTATCAACCCTTGAGAGTAGACTTATAGGACTTATTTTATGTAAAATGAGGTGCTAAATCCACTGGTGAAAACCGCGATGTCTTATCTTTAACCGTTTAGGAGATCGAGTAAAATGGAGAATAATGGATATTTGAAAATGTGATATATAAACATTTTATTCGTTTGTACCTTTATCAACCCTTGAGAGTAGACTTATAGGACATATTCTATGTAAAATGAGGTGCTAAATCCACTGGTGAAAACTGCGATGTCCTATCTTTAACCGTTTAGGAGATCGAGTAAAATGGAAAATAATAGATATTTGAAAATGTGATATATAAACATTTTATTCGTTTGTACCTTTATCAACCCTTGAGAGTAGACTTATAGGACATATTCTATGTAAAATGAGGTACTAAATCCACTGGTGAAACCTCGATGTCCTATCTTGAACCATTTAGGATATCGAGTAAAATGGATATTAATAGATATTTTATAATGTGATATATAAACATTTTATTCGTTTGTACCTTTATCAACTCTTGAAAGTAGACTTATAAGACTTATTTTAAGTTAAATGAGGTGCTACATCCACTGGTGAAAACCGCGATGTCCTATCTTGAACCGTTTAGGAGATCGAGTAAAATGGATAATAATAGATATTTGATAATGTGATATATAACAATTTTATTCGTTTGTACTTTTATCAACTCTTGAGAGTAGACTTATAAGACTTATTTTAAGTTAAATGAGGTGCTAAATTCACTGGTGAAATCCGCGATGTCCTATCTTTAACCGATTAGGAGATCGAGTATAATGGAGAATAATAGATATTTGAAAATGTGATATATAAACATTTTAGTCGTTTGTACCTTTATCAACTCTTGAGAGTAGACTTATAGGACTTATTTTATGTAAAATGAGGTGCTAAATCCACTGGTGAAAACCGCGATGTCCTATCTTTTACCGTTTAGGAGATCGAGTAAAATGGAGAATAATGGATATTTGAAAATGTGATATATAACCATTTTATTCGTTTCTACATTTATCAACCCTTGAGAGTAGACTTATAGGACTTTTTTTATGTAAAATGAGGTACTAAATCTACTGGTGAAAACCGCGATGTCCTATCTTTAACCGTTTAGGAGATCGAGTAAAATGGAGAATAATAGATATTTGAAAATGTGATATATAAACATTTTATTCGTTTGTACCTTTATCGACTCTTGAGAGTAGACTTATAGGACTTATTTTATGTAAAATATAGTGCTAAAACAACTGGTGAAAACCGCGATGTCCTATCTTTAACCGTTTAGGAGATCGAGTAAAATGGAGAATAATAGATATTTGAAAATGTGATATATAAACATTTTATTCGTTTGTACCTTTATCAACTCTTGAGAGTAGACCTATAGGACTTATTTAATGTAAAATAAGGTGCTAAATCCACTGGTGAAATCCGCGATGTTCTATCTTTAACCGTTTAGGAGATCGAGTAAAATGGAGAATAATAGATATTTGAAAATGTGATATATAAACATTTTATTCGTTTGTACCTTTATCAACTCTTGAGAGTAGACCTATAGGACCTATTTTATGTAAAATGAGGTGCTAAATCCACTGGTGAATACCTCGATGTCCTATCTTTAACCGTTTAGGAGATCGAGTGAAATGGAAAATAATAGATATTTGAAAATGTGATATATAAACATTTTATTCGTTTTTACCTTTATCAACATTTGAGAGTAGACTTATAGGACCTATTTTATGTAAAATGAGGCGCTAAATCCACTGGTGAAAACCACGATGTCCTATCTATAACCGTTTAGGAGATCGAGTAAAATGGAGAATAATAGAAATTTGAAAATGTGATATATAAACATTTTATTCGTTTTTACCTTTATCAACTCTTAAAAGTAGACTTATAGGACCTATTTTATGTAAAATGAGGTGCAAAATCCACTGGTGAAAACCGCGATGTGATATCTTTAACCGTTTAGGAGATCGAGTAAAATGGAGAATAATAGATATTTGAAAATGTGATATCTAAACATTTTATTCGTTTGTACCTTTATCAACTTTTGCGAGTAGACTTATAGGACTTATTATATGTAAAATGAGGTGCTAAATCCACTGGTGAAAACCGCGATGTCCTATCTTCAACCGTTTAGAAGATCGAGTGACATGGAGAATAATAGATATTTTAAAATGTGATATATAAACATTTTATTCGTTTGTACCTTTATCAACTCTTAAGAGTAGACTTATAGGACTTATTTTATGTAAAATGAGGTGCTAAATCCACTGGTAAAAACCGCGATGTCCTATCTTTAACCGTTTATGAGTTCGAGTAAAATGGAGAATAATAGATATTTGAAAATGTGATATATAAACAATTAATTCGTTTGTACCTTTATCAACTCTTGAAAGTAGACTTATAGGACTTATTATATGTAAAATGAGGTGCTAAATCCACTGGTGAAAATTGCGATGTCCTATCTTTGACCGTTTAGAAGATCGAGTGACATGGAGAATAATAGATATTTGAAAATGTGATATATAAACATTTTATTCGTTTGTACCTTTATCAACTCTTGAGAGTAGATTTATAGGACTTATTTAATGTAAAATAAGGTGCTAAATCAACTGGTAAAATCCGCGATGTTCTATCTTTAACCGTTCAGGAGATCGAGTAAAATGGAGAATAATAGATATTTGAAAATGTGATATATAAACATTTTATTCGTTTGTACCTTTATCAACTCTTGAGAGTAGATTTATAGGACTTATTTAATGTAAAATAAGGTGCTAAATCCACTGGTAAAATCCGCGATGTTCTATCTTTAACCGTTTAGGAGATCGAGTAAAATGGAGAATAATAGATATTTGAAAATGTGATATATAAACATTTTATTCGTTTTTACCTTTATCAACTCTTGAGAGTAGACTTATAGGACTTATTTTATGTGAAATGGGGTGCTTAATCCACTGATGAAAACCGCGATGTCCTATCTTTAACCGTTTAGGAGATCGAGTAAAATGGATAATAATAGATATTTTAAAATGTGATATATAAACATTTTATTCGTTTGTACCTTTATCAACTTTTGAGAGTAGACTTATAGGACTTATTTTATGTAAAATGAGGTGCTAAATCCACTGGTGAAAACCGCGATGTGATATCTTTAACCGTTTAGGAGATCGAGTAAAATGGAGAATAATAGATATTTGAAAATGTGATATCTAAACATTTTATTCGTTTGTACCTTTATCAACTTTTGAGAGTAGACTTATAGGACCTATTTTATGTAAAATGAGGTGCTAAATCCACTGGTGAAAACCTCGATGTCCTATCTTTAACCGTTAAGGAGATCGAGTTTAATGGAGAATAATAGATATTTGAAAATTTGATATATAAACATTTTATTCGTTTGTACCTTTATCAACTTTTGAGAGTAGACTTATAGGACCTATTTTATGTAAAATGAGGTGCTAAATCCACTGGTGAAAACCGCGATGTCCTATCTTTAACCGTTTAAGAGATCGAGTAAAATGGAGAATAATAGAAATTTGAAAATGTGATATATAAACATTTTATTCGTTTTTACCTTTATCAACTCTTGAGAGTAGACTTATAGGACCTATTTTATGTAAAATGAGGTGCTAAATCCACTGGTAAAAACCGCGATGTCCTATCTTTAACCGTTTAGGAGATCGAGTAAAATGGAGAATAATGGAAATTTGAAAATGTGATATATAAACATTTTATTCTTTTTTACCTTTATCAACTCTTGAGAGTAGACTTATAGGACCTATTTTATGTAAAATGAGGTGCTAAATCCACTGGTGAAAACCGCGATGTCCTATCTTTAACCGATTAGGAGATCGAGTAAAATTGAGAATAATAGATATTTGAAAATGTGATATATAATCATTTTATTCGTTTTTACCTTTATCAACTCTTGAGAGTAGACTTATAGGACCTATTTTATGTAAAATGAGGTGCTAAATTCACTGGTGAAAGCCGCGATGTCTTATCTTTAACCGTTTAGGAGATCGAGTAAAATGGAGAATAATAGATATTTGATAATGTGATATATAAACATTTTATTCGTTTGTACCTTTATCAACTCTTGAGAGTAGACTTATAAGACTTATTTCATGTAAAATGAGGTGCTAAATGTTCTGGTGAAAACCGCGATGTCCTATCTTTAAGCGTATAGGAGATCGAGTAAAATGGAGAATAATAGATATTTGAAAATGTGATATATAAACATTTTATCCGTTTTTACCTTTATCAACTCTTGAGAGTAGACTTATAGGAGTTATTTTATGTAAAATGAGGTGCTAAACCCACTGGTGAAAACCGCGATGTCCTATCTTTAACCGTTTAGGAGATCGAGTAAAATGGAGAATAATAGATATTTGATAATGTGACATTTAAACATTTTATTCGTTTTTACTTTTATCAACTCTTGAAAGTAGACTTATAGGACCTATTTTATGTAAAATGAGGTGCTAAATTCACTGGTGAAAGCCGCGATGTCCTATCTTTAACCGTTTAGGAGATCGAGTAAAATGGAGAATAATAGATATTTGATAATGTGATATTTAAACATCTTATTCGTTTGTACCTTTATCAACTCTTGAGAGTAGACTTATAAGACTTATTTTAAGAAAATGAGGTGCTTAATCCACTGGTGAAAACCGCGATGTCCTATCTTGAACCGTTTAGGAGATCGAGTAAAATGGAGAATAATAGATATTTGAAAATGTGATATATAAACATTTTGTTCGTTTGTACCTTGATCAACTCTTGAGAGTAGACTTACAGGACTTATTTTATGTAAAATGAGGTGCTAAATCCACTGGTGAAAACCCCGATGTCCAATCTTGAACCGTTTAGGAGATCGAGTAAAATGTAGAATAATAGATATTTGAAAATGTGATATATAAACATTTTGTTCGATTGTACCTTTATCAACTCTTGAGAGTAGACTTATAGGACATATTTTATGTAAAATGAGGTGCTACATCCACTGGTGAAAACAGCGATGTCCTATCTTGAACCGTTTAGGAGATCGAGTAAAATGGAGAAAAATTGATATTTGAAAATGTGATATATAAACATTTTATTCGTTTTTACTTTTATCAACTCTTGAAAGTAGACTTATAGGACCTATTTTATGTAAAATGAGGTGCTAAATTCAATGGTGAAAGCCGCGATGTCCTATCTTTAACCGTTTAGGAGATCGAGTAAAATGGAGAATAATAGATATTTGATAATGTGATATATAAACATTTTATTCGTTTGTACCTTTATCAACTCTTGAGAGTAGATTTATAAGACTTATTTCATGTAAAATGAGGTGCTAAATCTACTGGTGAAAACCGCGATGTCCTATCTTTAACCGTTTAGGAGATCGAGTAAAATGGATAAAAATAGATATTTGAAAATGTGATATATAAACATTTTATTCGTTTGTACCTTTATCAACTCTTGAGAGTAGACTTATAGGACTTATTTTATGTAAAATAAGGTGCTAAATCCACTGGTAAAAACAGCGATGTCCTATCTTTAACCGTTTAAGAGATCGAGTAAAATTGATAATAACAGATATTTGAAAATGTGATATATAAACATTTTATTCGTTTGTAACTTTATCAACTCTTGAGAGTTGACTTGTAGGAGTTATTTTATGTAAACTGAGGTGCTAAACCCACTGGTGAAAACCGCGATGTCCTATCTTTAACCGTTTAGGAGATCGAGTAAAATGGAGAATAATAGATATTTGAAAATGTGATATATAAACATTTTGTTCGTTTGTACCTTGATCAACTCTTGAGAGTAGACTTATAGGACTTATTTTATGTAAAATGAGGTGCTAAATCCACTGGTGAAAACCCCGATGTCCAATCTTGAACCGTTTAGGAGATCGAGTAAAATGTAGAATAATAGATATTTGAAAATGTGATATATAAACATTTTGTTCGATTGTACCTTTATCAACTCTTGAGAGTAGACTTATAGGACATATTTTATGTAAAATGAGGTGCTACATCCACTGGTGAAAACAGCGATGTCCTATCTTGAACCGTTTAGGAGATCGAGTAAAATGGAGAAAAATTGATATTTGAAAATGTGATATATAAACATTTTATTCGTTTTTACTTTTATCAACTCTTGAAAGTAGACTTATAGGACCTATTTTATGTAAAATGAGGTGCTAAATTCACTGGTGAAAGCCGCGATGTCCTATCTTTAACCGCTTAGGAGATCGAGTAAAATGGAGAATAATAGATATTTGATAATGTGATATATAAACATTTTATTCGTTTGTACCTTTATCAACTCTTGAGAGTAGACTTATAAGACTTATTTCATGTAAAATGAGGTGCTAAATCTACTGGTGAAAACCGCGATGTCCTATCTTTAACCGTTTAGGAGATCGAGTAAAATGGACAATAATAGATATTTGAAAATGTGATATATAAACATTTTATTCGTTTTTACCTTTATCAACTCTTGAGAGTAGACTTATAAGACTTATTTTATGTAAAATGAGGTGCTAAATCCACTGGTGAAAACCGCGATGTCCTATCTTGAACCGTTTAGGAGATCGAGTAAAATGGATAAAAATAGATATTTGAAAATGTGATATATAAACATTTTATTCGTTTGTACCTTTATCAACTCTTGAGAGTAGACTTATAGGACTTATTTTATGTAAAATAATTTGCTAAATCCACTGGTAAAAACAGCGATGTCCTATCTTTAACCGTTTAAGAGATCGAGTAAAATTGATAATAACAGATATTTGAAAATGTGATGTATAAACATTTTATTCGTTTGTAACTTTATCAACTCTTGAGAGTTGACTTATAGGAGTTATTTTATGTAAAATGAGGTGCTAAATCCACTGGTGAAAACCGCGATGTCCTATCTTTAACCGTTTAAGAGATCGAGTAAAATGGAGAATAATAGAAATTTGAAAATGTGATATTTAAACATTTTATTCGTTTTTACCTTTATCAACTCTTGAGAGTAGACTTATAGGACCTATTTTATGTAAAATGAGGTGCTAAATCCACTGGTAAAAACCGCGATGTCCTATCTTTAACCGTTTAGGAGATCGAGTAAAATGGAGAATAATGGAAATTTGAAAATGTGATATATAAACATTTTATTCTTTTTTACCTTTATCAACTCTTGAGAGTAGACTTATAGGACCTATTTTATGTAAAATGAGGTGCTAAATCCACTGGTGAAAACCGCGATGTCCTATCTTTAACCGATTAGGAGATCGAGTAAAATGGAGAATAATAGATATTTGAAAATGTGATATATAATCATTTTATTCGTTTTTACCTTTATCAACTCTTGAGAGTAGACTTATAGGACCTATTTTATGTAAAATGAGGTGCTAAATTCACTGGTGAAAGCCGCGATGTCTTATCTTTAACCGTTTAGGAGATCGAGTAAAATGGAGAATAATAGATATTAGATAATGTGATATATAAACATTTTATTCGTTTGTACCTTTATCAACTCTTGAGAGTAGACTTATAAGACTTATTTCATGTAAAATGAGGTGCTAAATGTTCTGGTGAAAACCGCGATGTCCTATCTTTAAGCGTATAGGAGATCGAGTAAAATGAAGAATAATAGATATTTGAAAATGTGATATATAAACATTTTATCCGTTTTTACCTTTATCAACTCTTGAGAGTAGACTTATAGGAGTTATTTTATGTAAAATGAGGTGCTAAACCCACTGGTGAAAACCGCGATGTCCTATCTTTAACCGTTTAGGAGATCGAGTAAAATGGAGAATAATAGATATTTGATAATGTGACATTTAAACATTTTATTCGTTTTTACTTTTATCAACTCTTGAAAGTAGACTTATAGGACCTATTTTATGTAAAATGAGGTGCTAAATCCACTGGTGAAAACCGCGATGTCCTATCTTGAACCGTTTAGGAGATCGAGTAAAATGGATAAAAATAGATATTTGAAAATGTGATATATAAACATTTTATTCGTTTGTACCTTTATCAACTCTTGAGAGTAGACTTATAGGACTTATTTTATGTAAAATAATTTGCTAAATCCACTGGTAAAAACAGCGATGTCTTATCTTTAACCGTTTAAGAGATCGAGTAAAATTGATAATAACAGATATTTGAAAATGTGATGTATAAACATTTTATTCGTTTGTAACTTTATCAACTCTTGAGAGTTGACTTATAGGAGTTATTTTATGTAAAATGAGGTGCTAAATCCACTGGTGAAAACCGCGATGTCCTATCTTTAACCGTTTAAGAGATCGAGTAAAATGGAGAATAATAGAAATTTGAAAATGTGATATTTAAACATTTTATTCGTTTTTACCTTTATCAACTCTTGAGAGTAGACTTATAGGACCTATTTTATGTAAAATGAGGTGCTAAATCCACTGGTAAAAACCGCGATGTCCTATCTTTAACCGTTTAGGAGATCGAGTAAAATGGAGAATAATGGAAATTTGAAAATGTGATATATAAACATTTTATTCTTTTTTACCTTTATCAACTCTTGAGAGTAGACTTATAGGACCTATTTTATGTAAAATGAGGTGCTAAATCCACTGGTGAAAACCGCGATGTCCTATCTTTAACCGATTAGGAGATCGAGTAAAATGGAGAATAATAGATATTTGAAAATGTGATATATAATCATTTTATTCGTTTTTACCTTTATCAACTCTTGAGAGTAGACTTATAGGACCTATTTTATGTAAAATGAGGTGCTAAATTCACTGGTGAAAGCCGCGATGTCTTATCTTTAACCGTTTAGGAGATCGAGTAAAATGGAGAATAATAGATATTTGATAATGTGATATATAAACATTTTATTCGTTTGTACCTTTATCAACTCTTGAGAGTAGACTTATAAGACTTATTTCATGTAAAATGAGGTGCTAAATGTTCTGGTGAAAACCGCGATGTCCTATCTTTAAGCGTATAGGAGATCGAGTAAAATGGAGAATAATAGATATTTGAAAATGTGATATATAAACATTTTATCCGTTTTTACCTTTATCAACTCTTGAGAGTAGACTTATAGGAGTTATTTTATGTAAAATGAGGTGCTAAACCCACTGGTGAAAACCGCGATGTCCTATCTTTAACCGTTTAGGAGATCGAGTAAAATGGAGAATAATAGATATTTGATAATGTGACATTTAAACATTTTATTCGTTTTTACTTTTATCAACTCTTGAAAGTAGACTTATAGGACCTATTTTATGTAAAATGAGGTGCTAAATTCACTGGTGAAAGCCGCGATGTCCTATCTTTAACCGTTTAGGAGATCGAGTAAAATGGAGAATAATAGATATTTGATAATGTGATATTTAAACATCTTATTCGTTTGTACCTTTATCAACTCTTGAGAGTAGACTTATAAGACTTATTTTAAGAAAATGAGGTGCTTAATCCACTGGTGAAAACCGCGATGTCCTATCTTGAACCGTTTAGGAGATCGAGTAAAATGGAAAATAATAGATATTTGAAAATGTGATATATAAACATTTTGTTCGTTTGTACCTTGATCAACTCTTGAGAGTAGACTTATAGGACTTATTTTATGTAAAATGAGGTGCTAAATCCACTGGTGAAAACCCCGATGTCCAATCTTGAACCGTTTAGGAGATCGAGTAAAATGTAGAATAATAGATATTTGAAAATGTGATATATAAACATTTTGTTCGATTGTACCTTTATCAACTCTTGAGAGTAGACTTATAGGACTTATTTTATGTAAAATAAGGTGCTAAATCCACTGGTAAAAACAGCGATGTCCTATCTTTAACCGTTTAAGAGATCGAGTAAAATTGATAATAACAGATATTTGAAAATGTGATATATAAACATTTTATTCGTTTGTAACTTTATCAACTCTTGAGAGTTGACTTGTAGGAGTTATTTTATGTAAACTGAGGTGCTAAACCCACTGGTGAAAACCGCGATGTCCTATCTTTAACCGTTTAGGAGATCGAGTAAAATGGAGAATAATAGATATTTGAAAATGTGATATATAAACATTTTGTTCGTTTGTACCTTGATCAACTCTTGAGAGTAGACTTATAGGACTTATTTTATGTAAAATGAGGTGCTAAATCCACTGGTGAAAACCCCGATGTCCAATCTTGAACCGTTTAGGAGATCGAGTAAAATGGAGAATAATAGATATTTGAAAATGTGATATATAAACATTTTGTTCGTTTGTACCTTGATCAACTCTTGAGAGTAGACTTATAGGACTTATTTTATGTAAAATGAGGTGCTAAATCCACTGGTGAAAACCCCGATGTCCAATCTTGAACCGTTTAGGAGATCGAGTAAAATGTAGAATAATAGATATTTGAAAATGTGATATATAAACATTTTGTTCGATTGTACCTTTATCAACTCTTGAGAGTAGACTTATAGGACATATTTTATGTAAAATGAGGTGCTACATCCACTGGTGAAAACAGCGATGTCCTATCTTGAACCGTTTAGGAGATCGAGTAAAATGGAGAAAAATTGATATTTGAAAATGTGATATATAAACATTTTATTCGTTTTTACTTTTATCAACTCTTGAAAGTAGACTTATAGGACCTATTTTATGTAAAATGAGGTGCTAAATTCACTGGTGAAAGCCGCGATGTCCTATCTTTAACCGCTTAGGAGATCGAGTAAAATGGAGAATAATAGATATTTGATAATGTGATATATAAACATTTTATTCGTTTGTACCTTTATCAACTCTTGAGAGTAGACTTATAAGACTTATTTCATGTAAAATGAGGTGCTAAGTCTACTGGTGAAAACCGCGATGTCCTATCTTTAACCGTTTAGGAGATCGAGTAAAATGGACAATAATAGATATTTGAAAATGTGATATATAAACATTTTATTCGTTTTTACCTTTATCAACTCTTGAGAGTAGACTTAAAAGACTTATTTTATGTAAAATGAGGTGCTAAATCCACTGGTGAAAACCGCGATGTCCTATCTTGAACCGTTTAGGAGATCGAGTAAAATGGATAAAAATAGATATTTGAAAATGTGATATATAAACATTTTATTCGTTTGTACCTTTATCAACTCTTGAGAGTAGACTTATAGGACTTATTTTATGTAAAATAATTTGCTAAATCCACTGGTAAAAACAGCGATGTCCTATCTTTAACCGTTTAAGAGATCGAGTAAAATTGATAATAACAGATATTTGAAAATGTGATGTATAAACATTTTATTCGTTTGTAACTTTATCAACTCTTGAGAGTTGACTTATAGGAGTTATTTTATGTAAAATGAGGTGCTAAATCCACTGGTGAAAACCGCGATGTCCTATCTTTAACCGTTTAAGAGATCGAGTAAAATGGAGAATAATAGAAATTTGAAAATGTGATATTTAAACATTTTATTCGTTTTTACCTTTATCAACTCTTGAGAGTAGACTTATAGGACCTATTTTATGTAAAATGAGGTGCTAAATCCACTGGTAAAAACCGCGATGTCCTATCTTTAACCGTTTAGGAGATCGAGTAAAATGGAGAATAATGGAAATTTGAAAATGTGATATATAAACATTTTATTCTTTTTTACCTTTATCAACTCTTGAGAGTAGACTTATAGGACCTATTTTATGTAAAATGAGGTGCTAAATCCACTGGTGAAAACCGCGATGTCCTATCTTTAACCGATTAGGAGATCGAGTAAAATGGAGAATAATAGATATTTGAAAATGTGATATATAATCATTTTATTCGTTTTTACCTTTATCAACTCTTGAGAGTAGACTTATAGGACCTATTTTATGTAAAATGAGGTGCTAGATTCACTGGTGAAAGCCGCGATGTCTTATCTTTAACCGTTTAGGAGATCGAGTAAAATGGAGAATAATAGATATTTGATAATGTGATATATAAACATTTTATTCGTTTGTACCTTTATCAACTCTTGAGAGTAGACTTATAAGACTTATTTCATGTAAAATGAGGTGCTAAATGTTCTGGTGAAAACCGCGATGTCCTATCTTTAAGCGTATAGGAGATCGAGTAAAATGGAGAATAATAGATATTTGAAAATGTGATATATAAACATTTTATCCGTTTTTACCTTTATCAACTCTTGAGAGTAGACTTATAGGAGTTATTTTATGTAAAATGAGGTGCTAAACCCACTGGTGAAAACCGCGATGTCCTATCTTTAACCGTTTAGGAGATCGAGTAAAATGGAGAATAATAGATATTTGATAATGTGACATTTAAACATTTTATTCGTTTTTACTTTTATCAACTCTTGAAAGTAGACTTATAGGACCTATTTTATGTAAAATGAGGTGCTAAATTCACTGGTGAAAGCCGCGATGTCCTATCTTTAACCGTTTAGGAGATCGAGTAAAATGGAGAATAATAGATATTTGATAATGTGATATTTAAACATCTTATTCGTTTGTACCTTTATCAACTCTTGAGAGTAGACTTATAAGACTTATTTTAAGAAAATGAGGTGCTTAATCCACTGGTGAAAACCGCGATGTCCTATCTTGAACCGTTTAGGAGATCGAGTAAAATGGAGAATAATAGATATTTGAAAATGTGATATATAAACATTTTGTTCGTTTGTACCTTGATCAACTCTTGAGAGTAGACTTATAGGACTTATTTTATGTAAAATGAGGTGCTAAATCCACTGGTGAAAACCCCGATGTCCAATCTTGAACCGTTTAGGAGATCGAGTAAAATGTAGAATAATAGATATTTGAAAATGTGATATATAAACATTTTGTTCGATTGTACCTTTATCAACTCTTGAGAGTAGACTTATAGGACATATTTTATGTAAAATGAGGTGCTACATCCACTGGTGAAAACAGCGATGTCCTATCTTGAACCGTATAGGAGATCGAGTAAAATGGAGAAAAATTGATATTTGAAAATGTGATATATAAACATTTTATTCGTTTTTACTTTTATCAACTCTTGAAAGTAGACTTATAGGACCTATTTTATGTAAAATGAGGTGCTAAATTCAATGGTGAAAGCCGCGATGTCCTATCTTTAACCGTTTAGGAGATCGAGTAAAATGGAGAATAATAGATATTTGATAATGTGATATATAAACATTTTATTCGTTTGTACCTTTATCAACTCTTGAGAGTAGACTTATAAGACTTATTTTATGTTAAATGAGGTGCTAAATCTACTGGTGAAAACCGCGATGTCCTATCTTTAACCGTTTAGGAGATCGAGTAAAATGGATAAAAATAGATATTTGAAAATGTGATATATAAACATTTTATTCGTTTGTACCTTTATCAACTCTAGAGAGTAGACTTATAGGACTTATTTTATGTAAAATAAGGTGCTAAATCCACTGGTAAAAACAGCGATGTCCTATCTTTAACCGTTTAAGAGATCGAGTAAAATTGATAATAACAGATATTTGAAAATGTGATATATAAACATTTTATTCGTTTGTAACTTTATCAACTCTTGAGAGTTGACTTGTAGGAGTTATTTTATGTAAACTGAGGTGCTAAACCCACTGGTGAAAACCGCGATGTCCTATCTTTAACCGTTTAGGAGATCGAGTAAAATGGAGAATAATAGATATTTGAAAATGTGATATATAAACATTTTGTTCGTTTGTACCTTGATCAACTCTTGAGAGTAGACTTATAGGACTTATTTTATGTAAAATGAGGTGCTAAATCCACTGGTGAAAACCCCCATGTCCAATCTTGAACCGTTTAGGAGATCGAGTAAAATGTAGAATAATAGATATTTGAAAATGTGATATATAAACATTTTGTTCGATTGTACCTTTATCAACTCTTGAGAGTAGACTTATAGGACATATTTTATGTAAAATGAGGTGCTACATCCACTGGTGAAAACAGCGATGTCCTATCTTGAACCGTTTAGGAGATCGAGTAAAATGGAGAAAAATTGATATTTGAAAATGTGATATATAAACATTTTATTCGTTTTTACTTTTATCAACTCTTGAAAGTAGACTTATAGGACCTATTTTATGTAAAATGAGGTGCTAAATTCACTGGTGAAAGCCGCGATGTCCTATCTTTAACCGTTTAGAAGATCGAGTAAAATGGAGAATAATAGATATTTGATAATGTGATATATAAACATTTTATTCGTTTGTACCTATATCAACTCTTGAGAGTAGACTTATAAGACTTATTTCATGTAAAATGAGGTGCTAAATCTACTGGTGAAAACCGCGATGTCCTATCTTTAACCGTTTAGGAGATCGAGTAAAATGGACAATAATAGATATTTGAAAATGTGATATATAAACATTTTATTCGTTTTTACCTTTATCAACTCTTGAGAGTAGACTTATAAGACTTATTTTATGTAAAATGAGGTGCTAAATCCACTGGTGAAAACCGCGATGTCCTATCTTGAACCGTTTAGGAGATCGAGTAAAATGGATAAAAATAGATATTTGAAAATGTGATATATAAACATTTTATTCGTTTGTACCTTTATCAACTCTTGAGAGTAGACTTATAGGACTTATTTTATGTAAAATAATTTGCTAAATCCACTGGTAAAAACAGCGATGTCCAATCTTTAACCGTTTAAGAGATCGAGTAAAATTGATAATAACAGATATTTGAAAATGTGATGTATAAACATTTTATTCGTTTGTAACTTTATCAACTCTTGAGAGTTGACTTATAGGAGTTATTTTATGTAAAATGAGGTGCTAAACCCACTGGTGAAAACCGCGATGTCCTATCTTTAACCGTTTAGGAGATCGAGTAAAATGGAGAATAATAGATATTTGATATTGTGATATTTAAACATTTTATTCGTTTGTACCTTAATCAACTCTTGAGAGTAGACTTATAAGACTTATTTCATGTAAAATGAGGTGCTAAATCTACTGGTGAAAATCGCGATGTCCTATCTTTAACCGTTTAGGAGATCGAGTAAAATGGAGAATAATAGATATTTGAAAATGTGATATATTTACATTTTATTCGTTTTTACCTTTATCAACTCTTGAGAGTAGACTTATAGGACTTATTTTATGTAAAATGAGGTGCTAAATCCACTAGTGAAAACCGCGATGTCCTATCTTGAACCGTTTAGGAGATCGAGTAAAATGGATAAAAATAGTTATTTGAAAATGTGATATATAAACATTTTATTCGTTTGTACCTGTATCAGCTCTTGAGAGTAGACTTATAGGACCTATTTTATGTAAAATGAGGTGCTAAATCCACTAGTGAAAACCGCGATGTCCTATCTTGAACCGTTTAGGAGATCGAGTAAAATGGATAAAAATAGTTATTTGAAAATGTGATATATAAACATTTTATTCGTTATTACCTTTATCAACTCTTGAGAGTAGACTTATAAGACTTATTTTATGTAAAATGAGGTGCTAAATCCACTGGTAAAAACCGCGATGTCCTATCTTGAACCGTTTAGGAGATCGAGTAAAATGGATAAAAATAGATATTTGAAAATGTGATATATAAACATTTTATTCGTTTGTACCATTATCAACTCTTGAGAGTAGACTTATATGACTTATTTTATGTAAAATAATTTGCTAAATCCACTGGTAAAAACAGCGATGTCCTATCTATAACCGTTTAAGAGATCGAGTAAAATTGATAATAACAGATATTTGAAAATGTGATGTATAAACATTTTATTCGTTTGTAACTTTATCAACTCTTGAGAGTTGACTTATAGGAGTTATTTTATGTAAAATGAGGTGCTAAACCCACTGGTGAAAACCGCGATGTCCTATCTTTAACCGTTTAGAAGATCGAGTAAAATATAGAATAATAGATATTTGAAAATGTGGCATATAAACATTTTATTCGTTTGTACTTTTATCAACTTTTGAGAGTAGACTTATAGGACCTATTTTATGTAAAATAAGGTGCTAAATCCACTGGTGAAAACCTCGATGTCCTATCTTTAACCGTTAAGGAGATCGAGTAAAATGGAGAATAATAGATATTTGAAAATGTGATATATAAACATTTTATTCGTTTGTACCTTTATCAACTTTTGAGAGTAGACTTATAGGACCTATTTTATGTAAAATGAGGTGCTAAATTCACTGGTGAAAGCCGCGATGTCCTATCTTTAACCGTTTAGGAGATCGAGTAAAATGGAGAATAATAGATATTTGATAATGTGATATATAAACATTTTATTCGTTTGTACCTTTATCAACTCTTGAGAGTAGACTTATAAGACTTATTTCATGTAAAATGAGGTGCTAAACCCACTGGTGAAAACCGCGATGTCCTATCTTTAACCGTTTAGGAGATCGAGTAAAATGGAGAATAATAGATATTTGATATTGTGATATATAAACATTTTATTCGTTTGTACCTTTATCAACTCTTGAGAGTAGACTTATAAGACTTATTTCATGTAAAATGAGGTGCTAAATCTACTGGTGAAAATCGCGATGTCCTATCTTTAACCGTTTAGGAGATCGAGTAAAATGGAGAATAATAGATATTTGAAAATGTGATATATTTACATTTTATTCGTTTTTACCTTTATCAACTCTTGAGAGTAGACTTATAGGACTTATTTTATGTAAAATGAGGTGCTAAATCCACTAGTGAAAACCGCGATGTCCTATCTTGAACCGTTTAGGAGATCGAGTAAAATGGATAAAAATAGTTATTTGAAAATGTGATATATAAACATTTTATTCGTTTGTACCTGTATCAGCTCTTGAGAGTAGACTTATAGGACCTATTTTATGTAAAATGAGGTGCTAAATCCACTAGTGAAAACCGCGATGTCCTATCTTGAACCGTTTAGGAGATCGAGTAAAATGGATAAAAATAGTTATTTGAAAATGTGATATATAAACATTTTATTCGTTATTACCTTTATCAACTCTTGAGAGTAGACTTATAAGACTTATTTTATGTAAAATGAGGTGCTAAATCCACTGGTAAAAACCGCGATGTCCTATCTTGAACCGTTTAGGAGATCGAGTAAAATGGATAAAAATAGATATTTGAAAATGTGATATATAAACATTTTATTCGTTTGTACCATTATCAACTCTTGAGAGTAGACTTATATGACTTATTTTATGTAAAATAATTTGCTAAATCCACTGGTAAAAACAGCGATGTCCTATCTATAACCGTTTAAGAGATCGAGTAAAATTGATAATAACAGATATTTGAAAATGTGATGTATAAACATTTTATTCGTTTGTAACTTTATCAACTCTTGAGAGTTGACTTATAGGAGTTATTTTATGTAAAATGAGGTGCTAAACCCACTGGTGAAAACCGCGATGTCCTATCTTTAACCGTTTAGAAGATCGAGTAAAATATAGAATAATAGATATTTGAAAATGTGGCATATAAACATTTTATTCGTTTGTACTTTTATCAACTTTTGAGAGTAGACTTATAGGACCTATTTTATGTAAAATAAGGTGCTAAATCCACTGGTGAAAACCTCGATGTCCTATCTTTAACCGTTAAGGAGATCGAGTAAAATGGAGAATAATAGATATTTGAAAATGTGATATATAAACATTTTATTCGTTTGTACCTTTATCAACTTTTGAGAGTAGACTTATAGGACCTATTTTATGTAAAATGAGGTGCTAAATTCACTGGTGAAAGCCGCGATGTCCTATCTTTAACCGTTTAGGAGATCGAGTAAAATGGAGAATAATAGATATTTGATAATGTGATATATAAACATTTTATTCGTTTGTACCTTTATCAACTCTTGAGAGTAGACTTATAAGACTTATTTCATGTAAAATGAGGTGCTAAACCCACTGGTGAAAACCGCGATGTCCTATCTTTAACCGTTTAGGAGATCGAGTAAAATGGAGAATAATAGATATTTGATATTGTGATATATAAACATTTTATTCGTTTGTACCTTTATCAACTCTTGAGAGTAGACTTATAAGACTTATTTCATGTAAAATGAGGTGCTAAATCTACTGGTGAAAATCGCGATGTCCTTTCTTTAACCGTTTAGGAGATCGAGTAAAATGGAGAATAATAGATATTTGAAAATGTGATATATTAACATTTTATTCGTTTTTACCTTTATCAACTCTTGAGAGTAGACTTATAGGACTTATTTTATGTAAAATGAGGTGCTAAATCCACTAGTGAAAACCGCGATGTCCTATCTTGAACCGTTTAGGAGATCGAGTAAAATGGATAAAAATAGTTATTTGAAAATGTGATATATAAACATTTTATTCGTTTGTACCTGTATCAGCTCTTGAGAGTAGACTTATAGGACCTATTTTATGTAAAATGAGGTGCTAAATCCACTAGTGAAAACCGCGATGTCCTATCTTGAACCGTTTAGGAGATCGAGTAAAATGGATAAAAATAGTTATTTGAAAATGTGATATATAAACATTTTATTCGTTTTTACCTTTATCAACTCTTGAGAGTAGACTTATAAGACTTATTTTATGTAAAATGAGGTGCTAAATCCACTGGTGAAAACCGCGATGTCCTATCTTGAACCGTTTAGGAGATCGAGTAAAATGGATAAAAATAGATATTTGAAAATGTGATATATAAACATTTTATTCGTTTGTACCTTTATCAACTCTTGAGAGTAGACTTATAGAACTTATTTTATGTAAAATAATTTGCTAAATCCACTGGTAAAAACAGCGATGTCCTATCTTTAACCGTTTAAGAGATCGAGTAAAATTGATAATAACAGATATTTGAAAATGTGATGTATAAACATTTTATTCGTTTGTAACTTTATCAACTCTTGAGAGTTGACTTATAGGAGTTATTTTATGTAAAATGAGGTGCTAAACCCACTGGTGAAAACCGCGATGTCCTATCTTTAACCGTTTAGAAGATCGAGTAAAATATAGAATAATAGATATTTGAAAATGTGGCATATAAACATTTTATTCGTTTGTACTTTTATCAACTTTTGAGAGTAGACTTATAGGACCTATTTTATGTAAAATAAGGTGCTAAATCCACTGGTGAAAACCTCGATGTCCTATCTTTAACCGTTAAGGAGATCGAGTAAAATGGAGAATAATAGATATTTGAAAATGTGATATATAAACATTTTATTCGTTTGTACCTTTATCAACTTTTGAGAGTAGACTTATAGGACCTATTTTATGTAAAATGAGGTGCTAAATTCACTGGTGAAAGCCGCGATGTCCTATCTTTATCCGTTTAGGAGATCGAGTAAAATGGAGAATAATAGATATTTGATAATGTGATATATAAACATTTTATTCGTTTGTACCTTTATCAACTCTTGAGAGTAGACTTATAAGACTTATTTCATGTAAAATGAGGTGCTAAACCCACTGGTGAAAACCGCGATGTCCTATCTTTAACCGTTTAGGAGATCGAGTAAAATGGAGAATAATAGATATTTGATATTGTGATATATAAACATTTTATTCGTTTGTACCTTTATCAACTCTTGAGAGTAGACTTATAAGACTTATTTCATGTAAAATGAGGTGCTAAATCTACTGGTGAAAATCGCGATGTCCTTTCTTTAACCGTTTAGGAGATCGAGTAAAATGGAGAATAATAGATATTTGAAAATGTGATATATTAACATTTTATTCGTTTTTACCTTTATCAACTCTTGAGAGTAGACTTATAGGACTTATTTTATGTAAAATGAGGTGCTAAATCCACTAGTGAAAACCGCGATGTCCTATCTTGAACCGTTTAGGAGATCGAGTAAAATGGATAAAAATAGTTATTTGAAAATGTGATATATAAACATTTTATTCGTTTGTACCTGTATCAGCTCTTGAGAGTAGACTTATAGGACCTATTTTATGTAAAATGAGGTGCTAAATCCACTAGTGAAAACCGCGATGTCCTATCTTGAACCGTTTAGGAGATCGAGTAAAATGGATAAAAATAGTTATTTGAAAATGTGATATATAAACATTTTATTCGTTTTTACCTTTATCAACTCTTAAGAGTAGACTTATAAGACTTATTTTATGTAAAATGAGGTGCTAAATCCACTGGTGAAAACCGCGATGTCCTATCTTGAACCGTTTAGGAGATCGAGTAAAATGGATAAAAATAGATATTTGAAAATGTGATATATAAACATTTTATTCGTTTGTACCTTTATCAACTCTTGAGAGTAGACTTATAGAACTTATTTTATGTAAAATAATTTGCTAAATCCACTGGTAAAAACAGCGATGTCCTATCTTTAACCGTTTAAGAGATCGAGTAAAATTGATAATAACAGATATTTGAAAATGTGATGTATAAACATTTTATTCGTTTGTAACTTTATCAACTCTTGAGAGTTGACTTATAGGAGTTATTTTATGTAAAATGAGGTGCTAAACCCACTGGTGAAAACCGCGATATCCTATCTTTAACGGTTTAGGAGATCGAGTAAAATGGAGAATAATAGATATTTGATATTGTGATATATAAACATTTTATTCGTTTGTACCTTTATCAACTCTTGAGAGTAGACTTATAAGACTTATTTCATGTAAAATGAGGTGCTAAATCTACTGGTGAAAACCGCGATGTCCTATCTTTAACCGTTTAGGAGATCGAGTAAAATGGAGAATAATAGATATTTGAAAATGTGATATATAAACATTTTATTCGTTTTTACCTTTATCAACTCTTGAGAGTAGACTTATAGGACTTATTTAATGTAAAATTAGGTGCTAAATCCACTGGTAAAAACAGCGATGTCCTATCTTTAACCGTTTAAGAGATCGAGTAAAATTGATAATAACAGATATTTGAAAATGTGATATATAAACATTTTATTCGTTTGTAACTTTATCAACTCTTGAGAGTTGACTTATAGGAGTTATTTTATGTAAAATGAGGTGCTAAACCCACTGGTGAAAACCGCGATGTCCTATCTTTAACCGTTTAGGAGATCGAGTAAAATGGAGAATAATAGATATTTGATAATGTGATATTTAAACATCTTATTCGTTTGTACCTTTATCAACTCTTGAGAGTAGACTTATAAGACTTATTTTAAGAAAATGAGGTGCATAATCCACTGGTGAAAACCGCGATGTCCTATCTTGAACCGTTTAGGAGATCGAGTAAAATGGAGAATAATAGATATTTGAAAATGTGATATATAAACATTTTGTTCGTTTGTACCTTGATCAACTCTTGAGAGTAGACTTATAGGACTTATTTTATGTAAAATGAGGTGCTAAATCCACTGGTGAAAACCCCGATGTCCAATCTTGAACCGTTTAGGAGATCGAGTAAAATGTAGAATAATAGATATTTGAAAATGTGATAAATAAACATTTTGTTCGATTGTACCTTTATCAACTCTTGAGAGTAGACTTATAGGACATATTTTATGTAAAATGAGGTGCTACATCCACTGGTGAAAACAGCGATGTCCTATCTTGAACCGTTTAGGAGATCGAGTAAAATGGAGAAAAATTTATATTTGAAAATGTGATATATAAACATTTTATTCGTTTTTACTTTTATCAACTCTTGAATGTAGACTTATAGGACCTATTTTATGTAAAATGAGGTGCTAAATTCACTGGTGAAAGCCGCGATGTCCTATCTTTAACCGTTTAGGAGATCGAGTAAAATGGAGAATAATAGATATTTGATAATGTGATATATAAACATTTTATTCGTTTGTACCTTTATCAACTCTTGAGAGTAGACTTATAAGACTTATTTCATGTAAAATGAGGTGCTAAATCTACTGGTGAAAACCGCGATGTCCTATCTTTAACCGTTTAGGAGATCGAGTAAAATGGAGAATAATAGATATTTGAAAATGTGATATATAAACATTTTATTCGTTTTTACCTTTATCAACTCTTGAGAGTAGACTTATAAAACTTATTTTATGTAAAATGAGGTGCTAAATCCACTGGTGAAAACCGCGATGTCCTATCTTGAACCGTTTAGGAGATCGAGTAAAATGGATAAAAATAGATATTTGAAAATGTGATATATAAACATTTTATTCGTTTGTACCTTTATCAACTCTTGAGAGTAGACTTATAGGACTTATTTTATGTAAAATAAGGTGCTAAATCCACTGGTAAAAACAGCGATGTCCTATCTTTAACCGTTTAAGAGATCGAGTAAAATTGATAATAACAGATATTTGAAAATGTGATATATAAACATTTTATTCGTTTGTAACTTTATCAACTCTTGAGAGTTGACTTGTAGGAGTTATTTTATGTAAACTGAGGTGCTAAACCCACTGGTGAAAACCGCGATGTCCTATCTTTAACCGTTTAGGAGATCGAGTAAATTGGAGAATAATAGATATTTGAAAATGTGATATATAAACATTTTGTTCGTTTGTACCTTGATCAACTCTTGAGAGTAGACTTATAGGACTTATTTTATGTAAAATGAGGTGCTAAATCCACTGGTGAAAACCCCGATGTCCAATCTTGAACCGTTTAGGAGATCGAGTAAAATGTAGAATAATAGATATTTGAAAATGTGATATATAAACATTTTGTTCGATTGTACCTTTATCAACTCTTGAGAGTAGACTTATAGGACATATTTTATGTAAAATGAGGTGCTACATCCACTGGTGAAAACAGCGATGTCCTATCTTGAACCGTTTAGGAGATCGAGTAAAATGGAGAAAAATTGATATTTGAAAATGTGATATATAAACATTTTATTCGTTTTTACTTTTATCAACTCTTGAAAGTAGACTTATAGGACCTATTTTATGTAAAATGAGGTAATAAATTCACTGGTGAAAGCCGTGATGTCCTATCTTTAACCGTTTAGGAGATCGAGTAAAAAGGAGAATAATAGATATTTGATAATGTGATATATAAACATTTTATTCGTTTTTACCATTATCAACTCTTGAGAGTAGACTTATAAGACTTATTTCATGTAAAATGAGGTGCTAAATCTACTGGTGAAAACCGCGATGTCCTATCTTTAACCGTTTAGGAGATCGAGTAAATTGGAGAATAATAGATATTTGAAAATGTGATATATAAACATTTTATTCGTTTTTACCATTATCAACTCTTGAGAGTAGACTTATAAGACTTATTTTATGTAAAATGAGGTGCTAAATCCACTGGTGAAAACCGCGATGTCCTATCTTGAACCGTTTAGGAGATCGAGTAAAATGGATAAAAATAGATATTTGAAAATGTGATATATAAACATTTTATTCGTTTTTACCTTTATCAACTCTTGAGAGTAGACTTATAGGACTTATTTTATGTAAAATGAGGTGCTAAATTCACTGGTGAAAACCGCGATGTCCTATCTTGAACCGTTTAGGAGATCGAGTAAAATGGATAAAAATAGATATTTGAAAATGTGATATATAAACATTTTGTTCGTTTGTACCTTTATCAACTCTCGAGAGTAGACTTATAGAACTTATTTTATGTAAAATGAGGTGCTACATCCACTGGTGAAAACAGCGATGTCCTATCTTTAACCGTTTAGGAGATCGAGTAAAATGGAGAATAATAGATATTTGATAATGTGATATATAAACATTTTATTCGTTTGTACCTTTATCAACTCTTGAGAGTAGACTTATAAGACTTATTTTAAGAAAATGAGGTGCTTAATCCACTGGTGAAAACCGCGATGTCCTATCTTGAACCGTTTAGGAGATCGAGTAAAATGGAGAAAAATTGATATTTGAAAATGTGATATATAAACATTTTATTCGTTTTTACTTTTATCAACTCTTGAAAGTAGACTTATAGGACCTATTTTATGTAAAATGAGGTGCTAAATTCACTGGTGAAAGCCGCGATGTGTTATCTTTAACCGTTTAGGAGACCGAGTAAAAGGAGAATAATAGATATTTGATAATGTGATATATAAACATTTTATTCGTTTGTACCTTTATCAACTCTTGAGAGTAGACTTATAAGACTTATTTCATGTAAAATGAGGTGCTAAATCTACTGGTGAAAACCGCGATGTCCTATCTTTAACCGTTTAGGAGATCGAGTAAAATGGAGAATAATAGATATTTGATAATGTGATATATAAACATTTTATTCGTTTGTACCTTTATCAACTCTTGAGAGTAGACTTATAAGACTTATTTCATGTAAAATGAGGTGCTAAATCTACTGGTGAAAACCGCGATGTCCTATCTTTAACCGTTTAGGGGATCGAGTAAAATGGAGAATAATAGATATTTGAAAATGTGATATATAAACATTTTATTCGTTTTTACCTTTATCAACTCTTGAGAGTAGACTTATAAAACTTATTTTATGTAAAATGAGGTGCTAAATCCACTGGTGAAAACCGCGATGTCCTATCTTTAACCGTTTAGGAGATCGAGTAAAATGGAGAATAATATATATTTGATAATGTGATATATATACATTTTATTCGTTTGTACCTTTATCAACTCTTGAGAGTAGACTTATAGGTCTTATTTTATGTAAAATTAGGTGCTAAATCCACTGGTGAAATCCGCGATGTCCAATCATTAATAGTTAGGAGATCGAGTAAAATGGAGAATAATAGATATTTGAAAATGTGATATATATACATTTTATTCGTTTGTACCATTATCAACTCTTAAGAGTAGACTTATAGGACTTATTGTATGTAAAATGAGGTGCTAAATCCACTGGTGAAAACCGCGATGTCCTATCCTGAACCGTTTAGGAGATCAAGTAAAATGGAGAAAAATAGATATTTGAAAATGTGATATACAAAAATTTTATTCGTTTGTACCTTTATGAACTCTTGAGAGTAGACTTATAGGACCTATTTTATGTAAAATGATGTGCTAAATCCACTGGTGAAAACCGCGATGTCCTATCTTGAACCGTTTAGGAGATCGAGTAAAATGGAGAAAAATGGATATTTGAAAGTGTGATATATAAACATTTTATTCGTTTTTACCTTTATCAACTCTTGAGAGTAGACTTATAGGACCTATTTTATGTAAAATGAGGTGCTAAATCCACTGGTGAAAACCGAGATGTCCTATCTTTAACCGTTTAGGAGATCGAGTAAAATGGAAAATAATAGATTTTTGAAAATGTGATATATAAACATTTTATTCGTTTGTACCTTGATCAACTCTTGAGGGTAGACTTATAGGACCTATTTTATGTAAAATGAGGTGCTAAATCCACTGGTGGAAACCGCGATGTCCTATCTTTAACCGTTTAGGAGATCGAGTAAAATGGAGAATAATATATATTTGATAATGTGATATATATACATTTTATTCGTTTGTACCTTTATCAACTCTTGAGAGTAGACTTATAGGTCTTATTTTATGTAAAATGAGGTGTTAAATCCACTGGTGAAATCCGCGATGTCCAATCATTAACCGTTTAGGAGATCGAGTAAAATGGAGAAAAATAGATATTTGAAAATGTGATATACAAAAATTTTATTCGTTTGTACCTTTATGAACTCTTGAGAGTAGACTTATAGGACCTATTTTATGTAAAATGATGTGCTAAATCCACTGGTGAAAACCGCGATGTCCTATCTTGAACCGTTTAGGAGATCGAGTAAAATGGAGAAAAATGGATATTTGAAAATGTGATATATAAACATTTTATTCGTATTTACCTTTATCAACTCTTGAGAGTAGACTTATAGGACCTATTTTATGTAAAATGAGGTGCTAAATCCACTGGTGAAAACCAAGATGTCCTATCTTTAACCGTTTAGGAGATCGAGTAAAATGGAGAAAAATAGATATTTGAAAATGTGATATATAAACATTTTATTCGTTTTTACCTTTATCAACTCTTGAGAGTAGACTTATGAGACCTATTTTATGTAAAATGAGGTGCTAAATCCACTGGTGAAAACCGCGATGTCCTATCTTGAACCGTTTAGGAGATCGAGTAAAATGGAGAAAAATAGATATTTGAAAATGTGATATATAAACATTTTATTCGTTTTTACCTTTATCAACTCTTGAGAGTAGACTTATAGGACTTATTTTTATGTAAAATGGGGTGCTTAATCCACTGATAAAAACCGCGATGTCCTATCTTTTACCGTTTAGGAGATCGAGTAAAATGGAAAATAATAGATATTTGAAAATGTGATATATAAACATTTTATTCGTTTGTACCTTGATCAACTCTTGAGGGTAGACTTATAGGAAATATTTTATGTAAAATGAGGTGCTAAATCCACTGGTGGAAACCGCGATGTCCTATCTTTAACCGTTTTGGAGATCGAGTAATATGGAGAATAATAGATATTTGATAATGTGATATATAAACATTTTATTCGTTTGTACCTTTATCAACTCTTGAAAGAAGACTTATAGGACTTATATTATGTAAAATGAGGTGCTAAATCCACTGGTGAAAACCGCGATGTCCTATCTTTAACCGTTTAGGAGATCGAGTAAAATGGAGAATAATGAATATTTGAAAATGTGATATATAAACATTTTATTCGTTTGTACCTTTATCAACTCTTGAGAGTAGACTTATAGGACTTATTTTATGTAAAATATAGTGCTAAATTCACTGGTGAAAACCGCGATGTTCTATCATTAACCGTTTATGAGATCGAGTAAAATGGAGAATAATAGATATTTGAAAATGTAATATATAAACATTTTATTCGTTTGTAACTTTATCAACTCTTGAGAGTAGACTTATGGGACTTATTTTATGTAAAATAAGGTGCTAAATCCACCGGTAAAAACAGCGATGTCCTATCTTTAACCGTTTAAGAGATCGGGTAAAATTGATAATAACAGATATTTGAAAATGTGATATATAAACATTTTATTCGTTTGTAAATTTATCAACTCTTCAGAGTTGACTTATTGGACATATTTTATGTAAAATGAGGTGCTACATCCACTGGTGAAAACAGCGATGTCCTATCTTGAACCGTTTAGGAGATCGAGTAAAATGGAGAAAAATAGATATTTGAAAATGTGATATATAAACATTTTATTCGTTTTTACCTTTATCAACTCTTGAAAGTAGACTTATAGGACCTATTTTATGTAAAATGAGGTGCTAAATTCACTGGTGAAAACCGCGATGTCCTATCTTTAACCGTTTAGGAGATCGAGTAAAATGGAGAAAAATAGATATTTGAAAATGTGATTTATAAACATTTTATTCGTTTTTACCTTTATCAACTCTTGAAAGTAGACTTATAGGACCTATTTTATGTAAAATGAGGTGCTAAATTCACTGGTGAAAACCGCGATGTCCTATCTTTAACCGTTTATGAGATCGAATAAAATGGAAAATAATAGATATTTGATAATGTGATATATAAACATTTTATTCGATTGTACCTTTATCAACTCTTGAGAGTAGGCTTATAAGACTTATTTCATTTAAAATGAGGTGCTAAATGTACTGGTGAAAACCGCGATGTCCTATCTTTAACCGTTTAGGAGATCGAGTAAAATGGAAAATAATAGATATTTAAATATGTGATATATAAACATTTTATTCGTTTTTACCTTTATAAACTCTTGAGAGTAGACTTAAAGGACTTATTTTATGTAAAATGAGGTGCTAAATCCACTGGTGATAACCGCGATGTCCTATCTTGAACCGTTTAGGAGATCGAGTAAATTGGAGAATAATAGATATTTGAAAATGTGATATATAAACATTTTATTCGTTTGTACCTTTATCAACTCTTGAGAGTAGACTTATAAAACTTATTTTATGTAAAATGAGGTGCTAAATCCACTGGTGAAAACCGCGATGTCCTATCTTTAACCGTTTAGGAGATCGAGTAAAATGGAGAATAATATATATTTGATAATGTGATATATATACATTTTATTCGTTTGTACCTTTATCAACTCTTGAGAGTAGACTTATAGGTCTTATTTTATGTAAAATTAGGTGCTAAATCCACTGGTGAAATCCGCGATGTCCAATCATTAATAGTTAGGAGATCGAGTAAAATGGAGAATAATAGATATTTGAAAATGTGATATATATACATTTTATTCGTTTGTACCATTATCAACTCTTAAGAGTAGACTTATAGGACTTATTGTATGTAAAATGAGGTGCTAAATCCACTGGTGAAAACCGCGATGTCCTATCCTGAACCGTTTAGGAGATCAAGTAAAATGGAGAAAAATAGATATTTGAAAATGTGATATACAAAAATTTTATTCGTTTGTACCTTTATGAACTCTTGAGAGTAGACTTATAGGACCTATTTTATGTAAAATGATGTGCTAAATCCACTGGTGAAAACCGCGATGTCCTATCTTGAACCGTTTAGGAGATCGAGTAAAATGGAGAAAAATGGATATTTGAAAGTGTGATATATAAACATTTTATTCGTTTTTACCTTTATCAACTCTTGAGAGTAGACTTATAGGACCTATTTTATGTAAAATGAGGTGCTAAATCCACTGGTGAAAACCGAGATGTCCTATCTTTAACCGTTTAGGAGATCGAGTAAAATGGAAAATAATAGATTTTTGAAAATGTGATATATAAACATTTTATTCGTTTGTACCTTGATCAACTCTTGAGGGTAGACTTATAGGACCTATTTTATGTAAAATGAGGTGCTAAATCCACTGGTGGAAACCGCGATGTCCTATCTTTAACCGTTTAGGAGATCGAGTAAAATGGAGAATAATATATATTTGATAATGTGATATATATACATTTTATTCGTTTGTACCTTTATCAACTCTTGAGAGTAGACTTATAGGTCTTATTTTATGTAAAATGAGGTGTTAAATCCACTGGTGAAATCCGCGATGTCCAATCATTAACCGTTTAGGAGATCGAGTAAAATGGAGAAAAATAGATATTTGAAAATGTGATATACAAAAATTTTATTCGTTTGTACCTTTATGAACTCTTGAGAGTAGACTTATAGGACCTATTTTATGTAAAATGATGTGCTAAATCCACTGGTGAAAACCGCGATGTCCTATCTTGAACCGTTTAGGAGATCGAGTAAAATGGAGAAAAATGGATATTTGAAAATGTGATATATAAACATTTTATTCGTATTTACCTTTATCAACTCTTGAGAGTAGACTTATAGGACCTATTTTATGTAAAATGAGGTGCTAAATCCACTGGTGAAAACCAAGATGTCCTATCTTTAACCGTTTAGGAGATCGAGTAAAATGGAGAAAAATAGATATTTGAAAATGTGATATATAAACATTTTATTCGTTTTTACCTTTATCAACTCTTGAGAGTAGACTTATGAGACCTATTTTATGTAAAATGAGGTGCTAAATCCACTGGTGAAAACCGCGATGTCCTATCTTGAACCGTTTAGGAGATCGAGTAAAATGGAGAAAAATAGATATTTGAAAATGTGATATATAAACATTTTATTCGTTTTTACCTTTATCAACTCTTGAGAGTAGACTTATAGGACTTATTTTTATGTAAAATGGGGTGCTTAATCCACTGATAAAAACCGCGATGTCCTATCTTTTACCGTTTAGGAGATCGAGTAAAATGGAAAATAATAGATATTTGAAAATGTGATATATAAACATTTTATTCGTTTGTACCTTGATCAACTCTTGAGGGTAGACTTATAGGAAATATTTTATGTAAAATGAGGTGCTAAATCCACTGGTGGAAACCGCGATGTCCTATCTTTAACCGTTTTGGAGATCGAGTAATATGGAGAATAATAGATATTTGATAATGTGATATATAAACATTTTATTCGTTTGTACCTTTATCAACTCTTGAAAGAAGACTTATAGGACTTATATTATGTAAAATGAGGTGCTAAATCCACTGGTGAAAACCGCGATGTCCTATCTTTAACCGTTTAGGAGATCGAGTAAAATGGAGAATAATGAATATTTGAAAATGTGATATATAAACATTTTATTCGTTTGTACCTTTATCAACTCTTGAGAGTAGACTTATAGGACTTATTTTATGTAAAATATAGTGCTAAATTCACTGGTGAAAACCGCGATGTTCTATCATTAACCGTTTATGAGATCGAGTAAAATGGAGAATAATAGATATTTGAAAATGTAATATATAAACATTTTATTCGTTTGTAACTTTATCAACTCTTGAGAGTAGACTTATGGGACTTATTTTATGTAAAATAAGGTGCTAAATCCACCGGTAAAAACAGCGATGTCCTATCTTTAACCGTTTAAGAGATCGGGTAAAATTGATAATAACAGATATTTGAAAATGTGATATATAAACATTTTATTCGTTTGTAAATTTATCAACTCTTCAGAGTTGACTTATTGGACATATTTTATGTAAAATGAGGTGCTACATCCACTGGTGAAAACAGCGATGTCCTATCTTGAACCGTTTAGGAGATCGAGTAAAATGGAGAAAAATAGATATTTGAAAATGTGATATATAAACATTTTATTCGTTTTTACCTTTATCAACTCTTGAAAGTAGACTTATAGGACCTATTTTATGTAAAATGAGGTGCTAAATTCACTGGTGAAAACCGCGATGTCCTATCTTTAACCGTTTAGGAGATCGAGTAAAATGGAGAAAAATAGATATTTGAAAATGTGATTTATAAACATTTTATTCGTTTTTACCTTTATCAACTCTTGAAAGTAGACTTATAGGACCTATTTTATGTAAAATGAGGTGCTAAATTCACTGGTGAAAACCGCGATGTCCTATCTTTAACCGTTTATGAGATCGAATAAAATGGAAAATAATAGATATTTGATAATGTGATATATAAACATTTTATTCGAT